>VXAB01013773.1:245277-398498 GCA_013399175.1 Odontophorus gujanensis
CGGGAGGGCACCCACGGCCGGGGGAAAAAAAAAAAGACCAAAACAAAAAAAAAAAAAAAAAAAAAAAAGAGAAAAAGAAAAAGCCAAAGCTTTACAACAGCTATTTTATTTCGTCACGCTTGGGAGCTTTCAGACTGGCAAGGTATTTCACACAAATGTTATCTATCACCAAGCCATCTAACGCAAATACTTCTGGACATAGTGGAATAATCCTCATCTTCTTCTGGTGGTTAATTACTACTGCCCAAACCCACCAACTAAAAATAAAATGAAGCAAAACTAGATCAGCTTTCCTTCACTCCAGCCTTGCAAGCAGCAAGAAATATCAGAAGGCTTTTCTTCCTGCCCTCCAGCCTCCCTCCCCATCTCTCTCTCCTTAGGGAGTTCTTTACTGAAAATCATACTTGTGAATGGAGCCTCTAAATGATTTTTTTTCCCCCAGAAAATGTTCCATCTGCTTCTGAGAGATACTGCTGTCAGAAGTCAGCCCAGGTCTAGTGAATCTTGATTGGCATCCAGAAATAGCTTCCTCCTCCACAATATGTTCTTATTCCTGTAATCAGCATGCAGTTGGGATGGAAAAGAACAGACTAAACTATGGGAAGATCATTCCTTGTGTGCTCCCTTTATTTAGTCTCTGTGAAACTGACACAGGCTGAAAAGCACCTCGGCTGGAGCCGTTCAGATCAGGATGCTGCATCACCTTCACCTGCCATGCACCAGGGTAACCAGCATGGGGCTGGGATGCAGGGCCAGCAGCAAAGCAAGCATCCCTGCCCGAGCCCCCCCACGCTGCTGCTGAGCAGAGCTGCCCATCTCCGCCCCCCAGGTGCAGCTACCAACCATTCCTGGTCCTTGCACAGCCAAGTGCACCCCAGGGAGCCTGCATTTTAATTGCTGGGGTGTAGGAAATGAACCCTTTCCTAGAGGAGAATTTAGAACAGTGCTGCATTTCCTTTAAGGGTCACATTTATCACAACGTGCGTTAAAATTGGTCTCAGCGTGGCAGAGTAATATTGTGTCAAGATCGAAGATTTCAGCAATGCTCCAGCATCTCTATATTCAAAGCTTCTTCCTTCTGCATAACTTATTTTCTCTTTTTCACCCCCCAAAGCAATGAAAAATCTCTCCTGTAGTAGCACTGAACTTTAAGATTATGGTTTTCTTCATGGTTCCCATTCTTCATTGAATTCCAGCGAGCGAAAGAAAATTTGAAGGAGTAAATTAGCATAGTTTTCACTGCAGCCCTGGTAAATGGCTTCCTGTCTATCCTGCAAGCCTCAGAGATCAGATATGGACTCAGTTCAAAGGCTGGTACAGAAAATCTTCCACAGACATCTCTCCTCCCTGGTTCCTCACGAGCACAAGGCCGATATTTAATCGTCATTACAGATTCATGTGGCTGGAACACATTTACAGTGAAAACGCTTAGAGTGAAGAGGAATGGCCAGAACTCCTCAGCTCCTCCTGAAAGCCAACTCAAATGGGAAAGGGCATTTTGCTAATCACGACTTCTAAAAGGCTGTATACGATTAGTTAGGGTTATTTCTGTTTTTCTGTCTTCTTTTCTTCCAGAGCCGACAAAAATAAAAGTACAATCCAGAACCATTACTCCACGCTGTGCTGTTTCTGTGCTTTGTGAGAGCAGTAAAACGTTTTGTATGCTTGTGCTAATGGTTGCATACAGGCAGCCTTTAAGGATTACTTTGAATGTCACTGCTGAAGAGCAGTGCTGTATGTGGCTGCTGCAGGCTTGGCGTGGGGCAGCATCAGTGCTGGGTCACCTGCACAGCACAGCTCCCTGGGGTACATGATCCCAGTACACACTCGATGCTGTCTGCAGGTCACCACCACTTCTGCTTTAAAAGTATACAGGAAAATATAAAAGCAGAGAAAAAAGTCTGCAAAATGCAGGGAAGACCACCAGCTACAGAAACACAGAGAACTGGGATAGTCCCAGGCCAGAATTCGAGCCTAAGCCTCCTGTTTCCCAGCTCTGAAGTTGGAGGAACTGAACTCGCAGCCAAGGACCTGCTCTGTGAGCACCAACCTGCTGCAACCTTTGTGTGGGCTCTGCCGTGTGTTGGTGCTCTGCCTGTGGGACCACCACTCTGCCCTGCTCTAAGTCACCTCTATGTGCAGTTCCAGCTCCTTTGTGCACTCATGAAAATGATGAGTGGTGCACGAAAACCTCCTTACAGAGGCAAAAGCATTTCCAAAAATGAATCTCTTTATGATTTGTCTTCTTGATCTTATAATTATTACAATATTTGGTCAATGAGCTTTCATTTTTTGATAATTTAGGATTTGTTTTCCTCCTTCTAAGACTCATGACATTTTGCTTCAGCTCCAGCAAGCACTTCAGAAACTGAGCAGTAACCTGCAGGCTGCAGCTCCTTGCTCATTCAGGGGCTATGACAATTCAATTCATCTTCAGCTCCCAACAAATCCGCCATCCTTTCACCACACAGATGGAGAGCACATGACACCCATTCACCTGCAGGATGCATTCAAAAAGAAGATGCAATCTGACTGAATTTGTAGAATTTCAATCTCTTAATCACCACAAGAGAAATGAATGAATAGGAGGAGGATGGGATGCTAGGCAGGTGCGCCCAGCCAAGGTCTTTCTTTATTATTCCATCCACGTTGACGGTGGTTTGAGGGCCTGAAGGGCTCGGACGAACAAAGCCTTCAGCTTTTTCACTGGGGAAAAAATCCAACCTCCACTTTGCACTGTGGGATTTTCAGAATCTTACTGCATGAGCACTGAGAGTTTTAAGTTTTCTGTATTCGGAGGTTTTTTGTTCTAAAGATAAAGCGACGATACCAAAACTCACACTGAGCTCCTTGTACAAATCCAGTCTCTCTTCAATAAAACGTTGCTTGAGCTCATTCTGCATGAATGTCGTTACCTTTGCAGGGAAGAAAAGGCTCCAGAAGCAGTTACGGGTGAGATGGCTTCAGCTTCATCGTTACAGAGATAGACACTGAACGCACAGAGGATCTCCAGCTCACGGGCTCAGGATGGGCTTGAAAATGGACTGCATTTTTTCTGTCTGGCTTGCAGTTTGGGCAAAGCAGCCCCACTGTTCTGCTCTGTTTCTACTACAAATTTAGGTGATAGGTAGAGGACAGGCAGAACAAGATATTAAGCACAGACCAAATGTTGTTTTCCAAGCCTTATTCCTGATGAGAGGAATTGCATGGCTGCACCAGCAGCCTAGAGAAGGGCAGGGTAAGGTCAAGGCTAACACCAAGGCCACTGAAACAAACCCAGCAGCCCCACTGCAGCATGATGCCCAGTCAGATGTGGGTTCCCAGGCCTTACCACAACAGCACTATGTAACCCAGACCTGCAAGTTCCTCTCTCATTGCTTCTGTTCCCATATCCATGTGTGTCTGTTTGCAGGCTGGGCACTTGGTAGGTTATATCCAGCTGTTAATCCTGGTCTGGCTGAATCAAGTGACTGCAATTCTGGGAATTTACTTTTATATAACAGAGAAAAGCAAGCTCTGCAGATCCTCTCTCCACATCCACAGGAAAGTACCCCAGGAGGGCTGCAGCTGAACGCTGAGCGAGGGTGTGCAAACCCATGCACAGTTCTGCACTAGGAATGCAATGAGAAGCTGAACTCCATCCCCAGATAACAAACTGTACAGGAACTGGCTCTTTTCCCATTGGAAATGTCCAAGGCTAGATAGCCATGAGCAGTTTAAAAGTTTTAAAACAGTCT
Source organism: Odontophorus gujanensis (assembly GCA_013399175.1). Taxonomy (NCBI): domain Eukaryota; kingdom Metazoa; phylum Chordata; class Aves; order Galliformes; family Odontophoridae; genus Odontophorus; species Odontophorus gujanensis. The sequence goes on from VXAB01013773.1 coordinate 249,015, forward strand.
TGGTTTTGTTACCACCCTCCTTCCCCTGATAATAAAGCAAACAGCCACCTCAAGTCTCCATGCTGGATGCCAGTTATGTGTATACAAGCAAAGAAAAAACACCGTATAGCCACGTAAATCAATCAGAAATGGAGAAAAAAAATGTCATCTTTTAAAAGACTGACCAAGGGAATGCAAATAAGGAAACTAAACTTATCATGAGATAACTCCCAAAGCTAGGCAGTAGGCACCCAGCCTCTCAAATTGTTTCTCATCTCTATTAAAATGACTAGAGGACTATTCATCATCTTTATATACAAACCTCTATGACCTGCTGTCCAGTACTAAAATGGCCAAAGCACAATTCTGTACTTGAACTAGCTTTATTTAATTTATTAAGAAAAATGGCTTTTTAGTAGATTATAGCAAGAAACACCTTCCCAGACTGTGCAACCGGGGCACAAAGCTTACACAAATTTTAAGGCAGTGACACCCTGAGCTACTTTGCATGTTTCTAAAGGATATTTTTTAATTACCTTCCTCAATTTGCTCTACACATAGATTCAGAGGACTAATTTTTGGCTCCTGGTTAAATTTCAGACCTCTTGTCTTATTCAGAGATAGGGCAGAGCAGTCAGACCTCCTGATACACACATTAGCAATGTTTATGAAGGAGAAATAACATCAGGTTGCTGTAGCACTATCTCTGCATGCAGTCAGCTCTGGTCCCTCTAGTTGCAGGCGAGCGTTTGTTAATGAAAATGTAATAATGTAATAAAATTACAGGAAAGCATACAGAGGGAGAGAAATGTTCCTAGCATTCAGGTCTAATTCATATAGTGCAATGCAAATAAAGATATGTGAAAGCCCACTGTGCTGTATGAGACTCAGGCTTGTTATAGCAGCCATTACTATTCACTGGTTAAAAGTTAGTAAACCAACAATAAGCTGACAAAGGGAAAAAACGTCATCCCATCCCCATTCATATGATGTTACAGCTCCTCTAAACACTTAGCAGAGGAGCAGAGGTTGGGGTAACTCCTCCGTTTACATTATAGCTGTGATTCTGCAAACAGACCTGGCCCTTTGGCCGCCCTCTCTTCTCCTGAGCACTGAGCTAAGTGTGGGAGGATACCAGAATTTCATCCAGCTGGTTTTCCCCAAACACAGGAAAGAACATGAAGGGGAACAGGCAGATTAAAGCGAAGGAAAACTTGGGCATCTACTTGGCTACTTCTCCCACAGCAAATCACAGGCTTTGGGAAAGTATCCCAGAACAACAGCAGCAATTTCATTCTTTGCACAGTAGCATCCCAATCACCGCGGCTAAAGCACGACGCTTTCAGATGCTAAACAGACAACCATCTTCTGCCACAACCTCTAGCACGACTCTAAAACAAAAGCATCACCGGAACCGAAGCGAAACGGAACGGGAGGACAATGCCACGCTGCCTGCGGAGCAGCTCTCAGCTCACCGTTGAAGTTAACGCTGCGGATGTACTTGAGCAGCTTCTTGCCACCCGCGTGCTCCATCTCGGGGCAGACCCCCGCGTAGTCGGCACACAGGTCCTTGCTCATGTGGTGGAGCGCGTGTGCCATGGCGTACACGGCGTCGATCACGAACTGCACCTTCCCCTCCTGCTCGTAGTGGGAGTCCTTGCCGATGCGCTCCTGGCCTGCACATCACACACAGAAGGACAGTAAGGTGCTTTCCCGATGTCGCATACGAGTGAATTCCCTTGGAGTACGTGGAAAGAAATGTGCGTTTTAAGCATACAATATCAAATGTTGAGTTCTGATTGTACCAATTAAAACAAATTAGAAAAAGAGATACCGTTCATTCCTGACAGCAGAATCATTGACACTTGCAAGTTATTTTACAAATGCTGCCATTATCACAAACTTGAAACTGTAACCCACAGGGACCAACTCAGACAGAGAGAACACCAGGCTCTGCGCGCTCCCAACGCGTGGCTTTGAGAGAAGAAAGCGTTTAAAACTAAAGCACAGCTGGTATTTTAAAGTCTGCTGTTTTGTTGTGTTTCAAATCCCAGTCTCTAATTGAAAGTCACAGCCAGACTGGAGGAAGAAAGCACCACTTCAGACACAGCCAAAGGGGCACTCCAGAGAACTGCACAAACACACCTGCTATTAGTGCAGCCTCGGGAAGCTCGGGGTGTTTGCATTAACTTACAGCCCTTCCCTGTACCTGCGGGGATCAAAACGTCCTTTACAATCCACTGATTGCCCTTAAAATGTTACAGCAGCTGAGAGCTTTAGGAATGCAAGCCTTCAGTGTCATACAAACTGCAACAGCTTCGGCAGTTGTCTGTCACTGCAGCACCCAGCGTGGCACAAAGAGCAACCTCAGTGCTCCTCTCATCTGTGGGGCCACGGCATCAGATGTCAGGGAGAGGAGAGCTGCTTTGCAGATGGAAAATGGGAACCTGGAAATTAGAGCACGGAGACCCAAAAGAGCTCAACAGCAGAGATGAGTGGAATGCGATATTTCAGCAGAGGGCTTGTACCCTGAGCAGTTACTGGCAGACTTGAGTTGCGAGCATCACCTGGTAACTTCAGACAGTGAGGCAGCTTTCCTGCTACTGCCACAGAAGCAGACAACTGCTGCAAACCAAACAGTGCTGCCAGAGTGCAAAGCAGGGCACTGCAGAGAGCTGGGAGCCTTGGAGTTCCTTCTGAAATTGCCCACTGACGCCTTGCCTTGCCTTGGCCAAGTAACACCTGCATAATTCAATCTGTCCGGCTGCCAAACATGTGATTATAGTTACCCATATCACTGGGGATTTGTGAAACATAATTACTGCTTGTTCAGCGTCCTGAGCAGCGTGGGGAACGCAGCAGAAGTGCAATCCATTATTTCCCACAGGCAAAGCCCTGCAGGGCTGGGCACGGACAGAAGCATGGAGCATCCTGCAAACGTTTTAGGGATTTTCAATCAAAGGAAATATGTTGGGGGATACAAGAGGGAAGAGATGCCTCTGTAACACCACTGTGCAGCACTGTGCCCAGCAGCCCATCCCTGGCAGCAGCTCACCGTGCCTGCTGTGCACCTTCCTGCTCTGCACCCACTGAGGGGCTGGGCTCCAAAAAGGAGCTGGTCCACACTGCCAAGATCACACCATGCTCACACAATCCCTATTTCTTTCTTTGAAAAGAGTGGTGGTGGAGCAGAATTACAAACAAGCACAGAGAGAGCACCATCTTCCTCCGGAAATACTGCAAGCACAAGAAATGTGTATCCCTGCCCACAGAAGTGAGGTCCTCGTCAATAAGTGAAAGCACAATGCCCCCCTATGAACATCTTAATTACCTACACTTATTTCCCTTCATAGTTTCCCTCTCTAAATACCACCATGCACCACTGAAGCCTCATCCACTCAACCTATTTTGGCTGAAATCCCCTCTACCAAAGCCTCAGTTCTACATTTCAACCATGTTGGAAACATTGAAATTCTGAAAATAAATCAGCAGAGTGAGAGCTTCCAGACTGTGAAGATTCACATACTGTCGTTTTCATTATTCCACTCCCCTCTCATTGATTACAGACCTTATTACATCTCCAGCCCTGACAAGGAAAATGCTTTTAAGTGGTTTCAGCTCAGCTACATAACCAAATTAGCAATGCAACAGAAACGCGTGCCAAGGGAAGAGGAGCTGGGATTGAAATTCTGCACACAAACAATACTGATTAGGCATATTAAGTTCCAGAGGCACAGTTGGCTGAATGCACAGCAGCAAGAAAACCTTCAGAGGCAAAGGATCTGCAAGAAACCTGAACAGAACCTGCTTAAAATAAACGAGCAACACTAACAACGCCCAAGTATGAAAGTCACAGAAATGAACTAGATGTGAAAAATGTAATTGAATTTCCAGTAATGGGGATGGAATCTGCTGCAAGGAGCCATTCTGCTGAGTATTACACATAGAGTTTGTGTACAGTTGGGATACAAAGTCAAATGCAGCTCCTCACCCGGAAAGGCACGCATGATTTCATTTACACAATTGGAGAACTTAGATGAACAGGAGCATTCTGCCGCTCACACAAACACAGTCTGAACTACCTCTGGAAGAAGAGGGCACTGCTGCTGGCAGAACTTCAGCCTAAACTTGATTTGGCAAACATCCTTCAAAACAATAGCTGTGTTTCGCATGGCAAACTGCCTCCAGACTTCATTACTTAGACTCCACATGACCGCGTTCTCTCCTGCTCCCTCTAGCTGACACCAAACCAACATCACAGGGGCACATGAGCAGACTGATGCCCGGGGTCCGCCCTCAGACAGGACAGGCACCATCCTAACTGCAACTTCAGCAGTTCTATTTTGGTGAGCATTTTGCCATCTTGGGCTGTCCCGGAGAAGCCAAGCAGAAAGCTGCATACACCACATGCTTTAAGAATAGCTCCTACATATGTGGGTGCATACAGATTCAATTATTAATTATTCCTGGAGGAGAAGAAAACCCACAAAAGACATCAGCTTCTTGCAGACAAAAGCAGCAATACTGGGAGCTTCAGCACCGGCTGTGTGCACCTCCCCACAGAGGGATGCACTGCAGGATGCGTGGAGGAGACAGCAGATGAACTCAGGTGTTGGGTTCAGCAAGAAACAGAGCAGTGCCTCGTGTGATCAGGAGACACCAAGCAGCACAGAGCTCATCTGCACTGGAGCATGCAAATCTTCTGTGCCCTGATACCTAAAGGATGTTTTAAAACAACAACAGAAAACCAACCAACCAACCAAGCGACCCTAACTTTGTGGTCTTTGAGAAGCCACACAACTCTTTTCTTCAAGAATGATGAAGATGACACCTGAGGCACATGCACACAAAGTGGCTTGGAGAGAAAGCCCCTTTGTGCCACGGATTTGAAACAGAGTACCTAGGGATGTCAGGAAAAGGGAGAAACACAAAAGCAGTTTATTGACATAAGGATTTTTTGCTTCCAAAAGATCTGTTTGAAGGCAATGACAAATAATTTAACCCCACTTCCTACCACAGTCTCAAGTGCTCATCATCATGATTCCTAAGAGACTGAGAGCGAGGTCTCTTGCTTCAGGCAAATCTTCACAAGAGAAACATACTGCAACAGAGTGAGAGAAAAATACCAACCAACCACCACCACCCACCAGAGCAGCAAGGACACCCAAGTTACCCGTGTAATCTTCAGAAGTGAAGTGCAGGCTTAAGTACTCATGGCTGTACTTTTCGCATCACCACAAGGATGATGGCTTAACACCTCTTTCTATGGGATAGGAGCTGGAAACCTTGTTTTTCATGTTTTTTCACATTTTCCTCTGAGTTTCTCCTTCAGATGATTTCTCTGAACTCATCACCAGTAGTCACAGAATGTCAGCAACACGATATGAGGTGTAGAGAATGCTGCAAGGGCAACTCCTGCAGCACATAATTCATGCAATGAACAGACTTCAAAATCCCAATTAATCAGTGCTTACAGTAGATGACAACGCAGACACTGCTTCAGTTTCTGGAGGATTAAGCACATTTTCAAATGAACCTAACACAGTAATACTGTTGAGAACCTGCTGATAGCCATCATTAACAAGAGATGTAATTTAAGGATTGCAGAGTGCTCGCAGCATCGAGCAGACAGCTGCTATTTGGACAAGAACTCACGAGCTGAGTGCTGGCAACACCACGCACTCTTCACACATCCAGAGCACAGTTAGCAGCCTCACAAACCTGACGTCTGTGAGCCAAGAGATGCCCATGATGTGGCATCTGCAGGTACCAGTCTGTAACTGCACGTTGCCCATAACCACCTCATAACCACACTGCACCCAACGCAGAGCTCAGCTGGTGCCTCTGAGAAAAGCTCAGCAGCACAGGACAAGCAGCTCCTTCTCTTACCAACAAAGATGCAGACCCAGGGGTTGCCAGAGCAAGGTCAGAGCTATGGTTCACTCATGGTACAGGCACTGCTGTGCACACAGGAGCTGCGGAATCTGAGGGTTTCTCCAAATAAGATCTTTATTTGAAAGTAGACAAATATCAGTCTGAGAAAAGCTAACAATGTGCGAGAGTAAATATTGTAATTTGAACATGAGAACGGCAGTCAGACCCCTTTGCAATATAATCCATGTATTGTCTTTTTACAAAGAAATTCAAGATCCAATAACACTGCTATGTAGTTACAGTCATCTATCCAGTCCATGCTAATTCAGATCTCATTATAGACAAAAGCTTTTATCTCAGCACTATCAAACCAATCCCCATGGATTCTGTTGGGGGAAACAGAAGAATACTCAAGTTTCTACCACTCACTGAACAAGAACTCCCCCCCGTGCTCACACCAGACCCAGCACGTGGCACCATCTTGTAAAGGCTTGGGGGCAGAGGCAGCAGCCAGGGCAGCCCAGCCCAGGAGGCACTGAGCATCTGCCCCAGTGCCTGGGTCTTGCTGCCCCTTGATCTGCTGTACCCTTCCATCTCAGCACTGCTCTAGAGCTCCTGCAGCTCTGCTTGAGAGGGGCAACTTCATATCAGATGCCAAGCATGCCAATCAGCCAATTGCTGTCCACCAGTAACAAGCAGGGATGACTTTTACAACTAGAACATGAGCTATACACTCTTGATCCACTCTTATACACTGTCAACAGATATAACTGTTCTTAGGGGTTTTAGTAATGCCACCAAAACCCACCCAACCTGGAAACACCAACAGTCAGCTTCAACTACTCCTCTTCAGCTAACACTCTCTAATCAAAGCTATGGCACCAGGGAGGTGATTTATATAAGATAATACAAAAAAATCCCTGTCTCACTGGGCCTCGCCAGTAGAAAAAACCAGAACACAGTACAGCAGAAATGCCTCCTGAAACTTGTCTGCTCCAGTACCAGGGATAACACTAGCATACAATAAGGAGCATAATAATAATGATTACTAGCACAGGGATTAGTGAATTCTTTAATTCCATACGCTTGAAATTATCATCCCTCCACATCATTAAAATGGTGGAACTGGTGCTGGGAGCAGGAGCAGCAGTGCAGAGCAGTGCTGGGATGGCTGGGGCTGCTGCCAGGAGACGTGCCTCCCTGCAGCATGTCACTGAGAACCTTGGTGCAATGACTTCCGTGGAGCTGCATCCACTTCCATCCATCAGACCGTGATTTTTTTCTCCACTGCACTGATTCAACCACTGTAACAGTTTCTGTTCTCCTGTGTCTACATGTATCTAAGGGAACAGATTTTAGATTAGAAAACTGACCTAACCTTCTTACTCAATATGTTTTCTGAGCATTCAGCAGTTCTATTAAAACACCTGCAATAGGTGTTGTTTGTACTCCAGTACTGAAGTACCACAGAAATAAGAAGTCAGCACAGTGATGTAAATCACAGGCACCTGACAGCTTTAACTTGGCAATGTGCAAATAAAGAAAGCTTCTTGTAGCAGTGACTGCTGATGAAGTCGGTGATCACACAAATGTGCAGAAGAAGCACTTAAATATTAGAAGGCTTACATTAGAGATACCTTTGTATTTAAGCACCTTGGTACAAATGCAGTTTGCAAATAGAGGAAGATGTGTAAATAGCAAGGAGAGAATCACTGAATCACAGGGCTTTGTTGCCAAATCACCTTGAAAATCTAGAAATAAAAGCACCGCTAAGAAATATATTTCAGAAAGATAATAGAGTTTAGAAGACCATAAAAGTGGTTTACCTTAAGGATAAACTGTTCAAGGTTGGTTTAATGTTGGTTGAATCAATCATTGCAGGGTTCTTTCAGGAAATTCTGCTCTATCTATTTTGAAGTGCTGTGATGCTGCACGAGATGAGCTGTCTGAGTTGAAGCTTTATGGGTCATTACGTTATAACACTGACGTGGGACAAACTAATGCTGTATGGAAAAATGGTTTGTTTAGGAACAGTTGCAAAGAGCCATGCAGCTCTCACACTGCTCAGCGTGCTTCATGTGCTCCTCAACTCGTGCACAGCATGTTTTTTCAGAAGAAAAAAAGTTGACTGTTCTTTCTCGTGGGTATCAGCACCGATAAGTTTCAGCAGGCTCAGGGCTGTCAGAGTACTCACAAAGTAAGATGCAACACAAGAGAGCAAAGGACTGAAATCTTGAGTTTCCAACTGAAGACAAACATTCACCGACCAACCAGCTCACGTCAGCCTCAGGAGCTCTCAGTTACAGCAATACTGGCCCAGAAAAATCCCCAGGAATCCCCCAGAGATGAGCTGCAACTGGGGAGATGCATCTCAGGAATGAACCAATATGCGCCCCAGTAAACTCCACCTTGGACATTTTTCCCATGCAAACACTGCACTTTAAGAGAGAACCTATAATTGCTGTCATGTATCATGTGAAAGGCAGTATCAGAGAAAAAAAAAAATCAGCAGAAGTTGTCAATGGCAATGTGTTGAAAACGTACAAATCAGGCACTCACTAGTGAAGAAATATAACGTGGGTCTCCTGAGAAAGGAGACAAGCTTCCTGACTGATGCTCCTTACACCACAGTCCTGGTCCCTGGAGCCATGCTTTCTTGTTCCAATTCAAATTCAAAGCACAACACCCCCTTTTTTACTGAGGCTCTTGCTACATTGCTGTCACTTTGGCTTGCCTTCTCCCAGCGCTTTCTTTAGAGCCAGCCATTGCTTGAGCCAACATCAGGGCTGTGCCATCACACTGATTACACTTGCAGGTAATTCGAAAAGCTCTCTGAGCAGTCTCCATTCTGAGAGATGACATCCAAGGTGACATCACCCTGACATCTCTTCATTAAGTTGCCTTGAGTGTAAAGCCTCCCAAATTAAAAGCTATGTTTGAAAAGTGAAAGCATTCAAGTGTTGCGATTCCCTTTTCAGTTAGAACTGCACTCCTGGATGGCAGTTGATAAAAACACAGGTCCTCCTCATGCAGCTGATGCTGCTGGATATGGCAAGAACTCACATTTCCTTTGTGTGCACCTTTCTCTGGGCACAGGAGCTTCCTCTGGAGCAGGAAATACTCCATAGCCACATGAGAAGCTGCTGCTAATGGGAGCACCAATGGACAACTACTCTGCTAGCACAGCAACCTGTGGGCACAGCCCCACTTCTGCACGGGTGGGGGGAAGGGGGGGTTGGAGGCATGGTGCATTAGTTTTAAATATTCTGCACTGCATATTTGGTTTCAATAACCACTTTGAAACTTCTGTACAACCTGGTTCATGGTAATATATACACAAAAACCTGTTTTAACGTCTTAATTCTAACTCCCTCCACCTCAGAGCAGCAGGGGCACAAGCACAGCATGGTTTTGCTCAGTGAAAGAGCTTCAGATGAGCTCCTAACCGAAGCACAGACTGCATCTCTCACCTCTGCTCACGTGAGCAGAGCATTCTGCAAGGCTCCTCACTTCCATTTAACACAGCTTTGCTCTCCTCTACAAAAACAGCTGCTTTCTCCTGTTAAATCTTCTCTATTCAAAACAAGCACGTGGACACTTTTGCCACGACACACGGCACTAAAGACTAATTTTTTCCAAATACTTGTGCATTACCTTGATGTGCTCTGTTTTGGCTGAAGGGAGTCATTGGTATTCTTGAAAGTAAGCAGCAAGAAGTAAACCAACAAAGAACTGTCTGAAACCAATACTTTGTACTATTGTGCTGCTCCAGTGATTGCGTGAGATTCCCCACAGAGTCTGATGAAGTGTCCTCAAAAGCAAATCACAGCACTCCTCAAGGACAGAGGCAGCACCTGGCTGAAGCTACACCGTTTGGAGCATACAGAACTGATCCCCCTCTGCTCTGGGGAAAAGCAGTGGACTTGGCTCTCGCTGTTGTACACATCCATGCTGCTGTGACATGGCCTGCATCCCAGCAGAAATTGCCACACAACAATACAGGTGTCCTTGGCAGTGGCACGACTAGCAGCACTGGATCGTGTACTGAATTGTGCCAAAGTCACTCACTTGCTAGAAACAGTGTTAATTACAGCAATACATAATACTTAGCCTTGTCTAGAAATAAGGCATGGTGTGCTAAACGTGCTTTAATTCCCTCACCCTACAACCATCCATCCCAATCAGGGCAAATCTTTCATGCATAAACGACGTTACAAGTTTTGCATGGAAAGACCCCTCAGACAGTCACAGCATCAGAAGGCCAGGTGCCCACGAGTTGTGCTCTTGGAGGGGCCTTTCTTTGTCACCCAATTACATCCACCAGAGCCCAAGAGTCCCTGCCACGAACATGAGCACTGAGCCCCAGTGCTCAGCAGTGTGAGCGCTGTCAGAAACCGATGGCCTGTGGCCTAGTACCTCACTGCATTACAAATTACCAATCAAATTTTAAAATAATGATGATCATTCATGATATTATCACATCAAAGGGGCATTAAGATTCTCATAGCAGCGATATAATTCAAAGCTAATGCTTTTTCTGACGCACGATTTACCTTGGTTTGTACAAGAAGGAAGGAAGATGTCAGGGCAGGGCGAATCACTGCTGCAATACCCAGCCATAATGTGGTATTTCAGTGCAATGGGATAAGGTAGCCATCAAAAATAAATGTTCCTTCTTGAATGTGAGGTGTGGGAAGGCCGAACACCATTTTTTGTTTGCATCAGAAAGCACAAGCTGTGAGCAATTCTCTCTCTTTCCTAACAAAATAATGGCAGAAACAATAAGGGCACTGAAAACTTGGAGAGATTATCCTCAAGATCTTTTAGTGATTTTTATTTCAATTCCAGCCCTCAGAAGGAGATTCCAAATGCTAAACTTAACAGCAACGTATTCCCAGCGGTAACCGCGCTGCTTCTGTGCGCAGCCCTCCTACTCCCATCCATGAATTGAAATCAGAAACAGACGATATGAAATATGGAAAGTTTTCATCAGTTTTCAATCAAAGTAAAACATATCCTCCTATGAACTAATTTTCTTTGATCAAAATTCAACACAATTATTCAACACAACACTTTAACTGCTGCTATGAAAAGCTGAAAGGAAGGGGAAGGAAAGGCAAGGGCCCAATGTCACATCACATCACTGGCTCTAATTACCCTCTTACGGTATTGATGGTAATGTGGCTGAAAAAACCTCATTCCTATTTTTCCAATAGCACTGAAATAACACAACTCTGTCTAAAATGAAAATATTCCATCCTCTGCCAATGCTTTCCTACAGGTGCATTTTGTTAGAACAAGAAGAAATGACCTCAGGTTGTGCCAGGAGAGGTTGAGGTTTGACATCAGGATAAACAGGTGCTCAGACAGTGCCACAGGGAGTGCTGGGGTCATGGGCCCTAGGGGTGTTTAAGGAAAGGGCAGATGTACTTCTTAGGGTCATGGTTTAGTGGCAAACATTGGCAAAAAATGGATGGTTGGACTGAATGATCTTAGAATTCTTTTCCAACCTTAATGATTCTATGATTTCCTCCCCTCAAAAGTCAAAACTGAAGCAGATGGGTTGTTCAGGAACACTCTGCTAGCCTATGAGCAGAAGGTGCTTTGACATAGCTGGTGGCCACTCTGTGATTTGTAGACACGTGACAAGGCTCAAGCTGGGGAAATATCTTCCATCTAGAAACAACTTTTAGAAACCCATCAAGCTACCCTGTGTGCTCAAATAAAAGTCCTTCTGGGTCCCATGGAGTATATTGATTTTTCCTGCTACATGGACAACCAGAAAAAGGAAGAAAGAATGAAATTTTGTCTCTCTTCACCTACTCTTGTCCCTCAAGGCTGTTGCTGCTGTTCCATCTTCTCTACAAACAACAAACATTCAATTTACTTTTTCAGTCCGCCTGCAGCCAAGCTTCCCTGCACCCTCCACGCAGCTGCTCCAACACGGCCACGCTGGGCAGCACAGGGAGGGAGCAGTGACTGCAGTTACCTGTGCACTTGCGGTCTGTGTCCTCCTTCTTCGAGCCGCTGATGGTTAGCTTGCAGTTGAAGTTCTCCTCCCAGTACTCAGCAAACCACACGTTCCTCCTGTTGTTCTCCAGGGTGCGGGAGGTAAAGTAGGCATCAAACCCTGGAAAAGGAGACAAAACTGAAGCTTAGCTCCTGTTTCACAGTGAGTGCTGCAGCCTGAGGAACAAAGCTGCTGCTTGAATCTCCTTCCACACCGAGCACACGTTCATGCCTGTCCACGGGAGAAGGCCATGGAGAGAAAGAAAATCACTTGCACATTTTATCTCCTCAATTGCACTTTGCAAGAAAAGTCCTCTGCTACTACCTGAGTTGTAAAACTAGGTAAAATACATGTAGAAGAGATTAATATTAAGAAGAAAGTTATATGCAAGAAGAATGGATTAGATATGTACAGATAAGGAATGAAGATAAATGACACGGTGCAGCTGATACTTGATGGAGCTCAATACAACTGTAATTTTTTAAATTAACCTCTCCAGACCTTTAGAGACTGCAGCTCCATCTCACTCAGTCGGCCATTATCAGTACAACTTAATACTTTTGCATCGTGTATTTGTCTCTTCATTTCCCTTCCAGAGGAATAAACACAGAGCACTTGGAAGAGGTGACTGGAAAGCTGTGCTGGTGTTTGGCTTAGACAGACTCCATAGGCTGTGGCAGAAGGTTTCCTGGCCTGGGCCCATCAGTCTCAGCCCATTACTGAGGCAGTGTAGGCACAAACAGAGCCCCCATGTTTTATATTTATTTATCGAAGTGCTTATTGCACTGTGGTGTCTGAAAGAAAATATTGCAAAGCTGTGTAGTGTTGAGTATTTCATAGGATATAGGTATGAGACAGATAAAAACTCTCTCTCTTTACCACCTCAAATAACTAGCCATGAAAAAACTTTTTTTTTCATCTCATTAAATTATTTAACAACACAGACCACATCCTTTAAAGATCATACTCATTTTAATGCATTTTTCCTTGCAGTAGAATACAGAAATCCAGGAGAAATATTTATTTTCCCGGTGAGCAATGGTAGTTCTAGGCTAAAAGGCAAACCACATCACTAATTACCCAGGGCACTGCTGTTTGCTACTGTATTTAAGCACTCTTCTATCAGCCATTCTCATTCAAAGTTGAGATAACTCCTCACAGCCTGAAGGAGCCCTTGTGCATGCAAATACTTGCAAATCAACAGGCAGATGCCCTAGGCTGGTGTGACACCAGAAACGTGGCCTTTGCACTGCAATGAACAGAGCTCCCAGGCCCTGCCTGCTATCCCAGTGAAATCAGGTTTTGTATTCCCTCTTCTTTTTTTCCTTTTACTATCCCAGCTTTGGGTTTTGCTTGTCTTTGTAAGGAAAAAATTTGCATGAGACAGACACAGTACTGCATGAGCACATGCTCATACAGAGTTTTCCTGTCCTTTTGGTAGCCAACATACATATGCACGTAGGTGTGACACATACATATAGCAGGTAGTACAAACATCACATATGCATGCATATATGATCTGCAGTACTGATAAGTCTATTGCAGCTTTGTCCATTTTTATTGCTTATTCCTGGCCAACAGCACTGCTCTAGCTATGCCAGCAAAGAAATCCAAGGCACAGTCAAGACAGATTTCCTTCCTGAAGTTTCACAGATGAGCTAAAAAGTCAGCAGTGGCTCTCAGCTCTGCCCAGCTCTGCCCCCTTGCCTGGAGGTAGTGCTGGGGAAAGCAGATATATTCATAGGTTACTCCAAATAGTCATTATACTCATTTCCCAAATCTGACAGTCAGTGTGCAGCAAGGGAGCTGTGCTCATTCTCTTCGGAGAGTTACATAACTCCTGTAGCAAGTGTATTTCAATAGCAGGATATTCATCGCTGCTGCTGGTGGGGAGGAGTTTTCCTGTCTTTCAAGCAACATCTTTAGTCTGCAATGAGCAACATGAGAACTTTTGCTTAAGGAGACCATCTAGATCCACTATTTTGAAAATAACCTTCCACAACTGCAATCAAATTTCAAGTTCTGGTTACAAAGCAGTTTTGCCTTTTAGTACTAAGATGGTTGAGGTATTCAAACTATGATGATCTGAAGTCCATATAAAGAAGATCACTAAAAAAAGGGTTTGAAAAAGTCCAGCTACACGCTGAGAGGTTCAGGGTAAGTTATCTGACATCCTAAAAAGTGCAAATCCACCAAAGAGCCAATAATCTCAGCTTCTGTTTTGTTCCTTTGCATGGCTTTGCAGATTGCACAAGCACAACAGAAGAGGGTGGAAACAAGGAAACAGCAAGTTCTTACAGTACTAAACTATCTCTGGTTCTTCTGACTTTGCAGTTAAGAGCTACAGTAAATACATATTCCATTGAAAGAGGAAAAAAAGTTCCTTGCACCATGGCCAACAATTTGTCTCTCTGAAATAAGTGGGTAAATTGACTCAATCTGGCACCCCACACAATGAAATGGAGGCAGAAGAAAAACATATGGCCTCATTAAATTAGCTTAGCAACCCATCTACTATGGGATAAAAGTAGACAGCATGAAAACAGATGTTTTCAAACAAGAAAGAAAATTAGGAGTGGGGTCAACCTGTCTCCTCGTGTTAACTCTGTGCCCTACTGACCCAACCAGAACACATTTTCCTAATTCTGAGTCTACCATTTATGAGTTGTGTCCAAAGCCTACTGCTCATGAAACATAATGCATATTGACTCCAAAGAAATAAATACTGGGGTCTTCCAAAGCCAGGTTGAAAGCAGTTTGAATGCTGTCTACAGCCACACTTGAAAATATGTCTGTTGTGTAAAAAGGAAAAAAAAAACAAAGGAAAAAAAACCAAACAACCCAAAAACCCACTAGAATGCTTCAGAACAACTTCAGGCAGTGAGCAGCACACCCCAGCAGCTCCACGCCACGCTGCCTGCTGGTGACCAGCACTCAAGTACTGCAACCAGCTCATGGAAACCAGTGAGCAAAATACAAACTGGGACAGAAGGTCGCAGTGTTGTATTTAAGCATTACTGCAAACTTCCCCTGGACACGTGTGTCATCTCTATACATTCAACATTGCTGACCAGCCCTTAGCCCTTGAAATGAAAATCTTCCAGAGTAAAACTGGACAAAACTGCAGGAAAAGAGCAGAACTGTGATGGCAAAGACCTCAGACCCTCTCTAGCTGTGTATTTGTTCCATTGGAGGCTCCTAACCAGGATTCCCAACTTTTTAAGGAAATCCAGGAGCACAATCCTCCTGCCACAGCTGCTCTGTTAAGGACAACTTACAGCCACTTTGTTTCTACACAGTGCCTCTAGAAAGGAAAGCACTATTTCTGCTCTTCTGAGCTGAAGCATCCTAAGGAAAACACTCCTTAGACAGAAACCAAAATCTAAGATTATTTCCTAAATTCCCTTGTTACATACCAGCTGAACCTGCTTTCTTGTAAACCTGTGTGCATTAATTTTATTACTGCTTAAAATAGCATTTTAAAGGAGATCTGTGGTCATAAAACCCACAATGAATAGATCTTGGAAATAGAAACAATATACTTGGCCAATGTTCCAAAGTAAGTGACCTCTGCAAAAAGTGCTCTACAGCTTAATAAGATAAAATCAATATGTCTTGATAAAACTGTAATAGAATTCCACAAGAATTACTCTAAAGCTTTACAGATTTAATAACAAATAATAACATTCTCATTGATTTTTTAATGATCCCTCCCCACTCTCAAGAAGACAGATCCCTATTAAAGAGTGAACATTATTAATCATTATTTCCTACTGACCAAGCCAAAAGGCAAGTGCCTGACAGAGGGTCAGGGTTAAGCAGCAGTAAGGCCAAATGTCTGTTCATTCCTGACCGTGGAGGAACTCTCAGCACCCAACTTGTTTCTGACACAGAAGATCATAGCACTGCTTCTGCCACACAGCCAAGAACCTGGAGGAGCCCTCTAGGAGGCATCACCTGCATGAAGCATCCTCCTCCTCTCCATTCTTGCCACTGAAGTACCACGTCGCTGGGACCTAGCAAGGGGAGGAGTCTGAAATTTCACAGCCAGGAGCATGCTCATGGAAATGTTTGCAGCCTTCACACAAAGCACGGGCACACACACAGCTGGGGACACAAGACCAGGGGGCAAAACTTAAGGAGATCCATATCAACGAGGGTAAACCTGTCCATCCCCACCGACATAACCAAACTCTGCCCATTTACAGTGGATCAGATTTCCTCCAGTTTATTTACAGGTTGGTTTGGAATGCTCAGTAAAGTCCCACTGCTCCTAGAATATGGGTGGGTTATTCTGTGTTGGCTTTTCCCCATCCTGTATCATATCACTCACAAGGATGATAAGAAAGACATTATTCCCATGGTCTGAACTGGATAGACACTGCACTCATTGCTCTGTAACTTGAGCAATCATCACCATTTCATTTTATTTTTCCTCCACTGTTATTTTTGGACAAGTAATTGTACCAAATACAGTTTAAAGCAATTTTTAATAAGGAACCTGAAAGAAAAGGAAGTTTTTCAATTCAGAGGAAAAAGGATCAGTCCAAAAATCTTACTATTTATGAGCTTCCCATTAGATGCATGGCTAACAAGTAAGCAAAACCCAAATATTCCATCATTCATTCTCTGCTGATCATTTGCCAGGGTGGCAGTAATGCTTCCTTGCAACCAACCTTGTCATGGATTAGAATTAAACATCACAAATCCCAGGATGAATTTTATGACCTAGCTCTCTGTTGAAGAAAAGTCTGTGTTGAGTATTATTGTGTTTTGATCACTACATGTAAGAGTATGGTGCAACTATGGAAAGACGTGCTATGTAATTATTTTCAGATAACCCATACAGATTTAGTTACTATGAGTTTATTTAATAGCTAGGACTCCAGCAGCTCATCCCTGCCCATGATTACAAACAGCAGCTTTTCCTATTTAAGTAGGCTGACAACTTGTGTGTCAGTACAGAGTATCAACTTTACTATCCCCAACATATTCGGTTGTGAACCATTTCAAGTGTCCCATCACTACTGAGCTACCACCCAAAGACCAAGATCCCACCAGCCACAGGTCCCTAACACGTGGTACCCAGCCTCACACACTTGGGCATCCATCTGACAGCTTTCCTCCTGTTAGCACTCCAACATCTTGCACATCACATTACCAATACATTTGCTCTGGCTAATTACATTAAAGTGATTGAATTTCTTCAGATGGGAATTATAAATGGTACAGTTACAAACAAAATAGAGCTGCTGGAACACCTGTCTTAGAAACTCCACAGATATTGCTAATTTCCTCTCTCATCCCTGCTCCCACCTCCCAGAGAGGATGCCTGGAGATCATCGAGTCCACCCTCCACACTAAAGCAGGTTCCCTACAGTCAGTTTCACAAGTCACTGAGGATTAGATAACTTTTTGCTATATTCAGCCTGATCTGTAATTTGTTAATTCTTGGAAAAAGCCCAAACGTGGAACTGCCTCAAAGATGTACAAACACGTTGCCTCAGGTCCCTTAGTCAGCACTATTTCCACACCTCCCACGTACCAAGCAGCTGTTCCAGTAACACAAACAGTTCCACCAGAGTCTGCGGCTTTGAATCAGAGGACATCTTAAACACATCCCATCCCACATTTTCTGAATTATTCTGATTCAGAAACCGTTAAAATTTAATGCATGCAAATGTGTTCTCTGTGATAATGACAGACTTTAAGCATGTGTTTAAGCTTAATCTTTTTGAACTGAAGCCAATGAGACAACTTGAACGCGGAACACAGGAGCGAGGGTTTGGGATCCAGGCACTCAGGGAACTGAATGACCCCACCAAAAAAGCTGAATGCTTAAACCTACGAGTATGAGTAATCACTTCTTACTTTTGAACACAGCCAAGTATTACTTTAGTGTGGCAACATTTAGCGATTTCCCACTGTTGCTCATATATCATACTTAAGAAAATTACTTTTTCAGCAAATATCTCTAAGATACAGATAGTTGCTTTATGAGATTTTACAAATGAAAATAAGTCTTATTACTTTAAACCCCTGTGATTTCATTAAATTGTTGTTCTTACACAGAGAAAGATGATACTACCTAATGAGTTTATTTTTTACCCTGGGGGATTAATACATAAATTAATCCTACAGTGAAGATGTGGGGCTTTTCAGAGAGTGGGTGCAGGGGAAAAGGACCAGGTCCCCAGGCAGCCTTCTGCTGGGGGTGTCCAGGTGAGGGCAGAGATGCTGTCCTCATTGACACCGTACCAAGTCCATCCACATGTTCCCTGTTTCGTGCAGGGTGCTAGCAGGGCACGTATTCTATCAGGATAGGAGTCAGAATTTAGCAGGGAAAGGTGAGAGTCTCATCCTACACTAGACTCTGCATATCAAGTCCTATATGAGTGTTCTATTCTGTGCTGTTTATGGTCAGTCAGCCAAAATGAAAACGTCAGCACAGCATGCAGCCCTCCTGAGGAAATGCTCACAGTGATCCAACCTCCTCATCAGTTCCCAGAAACAATTCGGAGCTCCTCCAGGCCCGGGCACTGCTAAGGAAGAAAGATACCCTCACGCTGAGGAGCCGGCAACGACGAGAGCTGTGGCTCATTCTCAAGCAGAAAATGAGGCTTGCTAACTTGTGGCTGCTTCTTGCACTAAGAATCCCCAAATGATTTATTCCTAACATTAATCTCACATCCCTCCTTCCATCTGATGTTACACGCTGCCCATTTTCTGCCTGGAAGCATAATGCTCACTTCCCTGGCAGCCATGGCCAGGGGAATTACACGTGCTTTGGAGCCTAAACCAGGCTCCAGGACTAACGATGTGGTTTTCCATGGTCAACTGCATTATGGCATGGAGGAGAGCAAGGGAAAAAAAAAAAAAAAAGACAAGATGACAGATGAGGCAGTTATCATGAGGAAAACATGAGGCAAATACCAGCAAGGAAAGAGTGGGCAGCAGGGACAGGTGCTCCCACTCCACAGCAGTCCTGCTCAGGCACCAATGCTAAACTGGCTGCGGTGAAACCAGCAGCAGCCAAATGAAGTTTCCAGCATCCCAGAAGAGGAATTCTGGGCAGGCTGGTTTGGGAACATCCATATTGGCAATGCACAATCGGTGTGGATGAAGAAGATATTCCTAAATAAGCCTTCCATGCCACTTCTTGTTTACCACATCATTGCTATATGCTGTGAAGCATTACTTTCATGCATCAGTAATGATTTCGAGGGCAGTCAGGTCATTGGCAGTTGTTATTTAATAAGGAAAATAATAAAACCAGAGCGTTTGACCTAACACATCTCTCTTGTGCCTGAAGTGTTTTCATTCTCAGACCACGTGGTCCATGAGCAGATACAACAGATTGACCTAATTTCATGAGCTGTTTTTATTAGTTTGTTATTTTTATTCTTCTCTACTTTCTCCAAAGCATGTCTGCACTAATAAAGGCCAGCCATACAAATTTCATTCACCCAGATAGAAAGTCACCACTCCCTATGGTTACTGATGCCACATGTGTTGGGAGCAGCTACTCAGTTTTCTCATTCCCTTAGCCTTCAAGCCAAAATGGTGTAATTTACTAACATTAAACCCGGGATAAAAACATTAAATATGGAATGATAGGATCAATTTTTAAGGCAGGCAGTCTTATTTCAGACTTCATTATGCTGCTCAAGCCATATACTACATAGTACTGTGGAACTGTTGAGATAGTTTACAGGTTTTCTTGACCTCCTCAATAAAAGACTATAACACAGAGTGACTGTGTTAACTTCCCAAAAAAGCAAAGCAAAGCATTGTTTAAAACAGTTGCTGACAGAAGCACTGACAAAGGGTACGTTGGAAATGTTCTTGTTATACACTACATACATCATGGGCAAAGGAAATTCAGCTTACAGTGCCTAGGGCAAACCAGTGAGCTTAAGTTGTAAAGCTTCTGTTATGGAAATAGATGTATATTGGCTAAGTATCATTGTTATCACTTTTATTAAATTATGCAGCTGTCTTGGCAATGAGATCATGACCCAGGTGGCATCTAGGCCACACTGTGGTAGGAAGGTTAAACACACAAGTATATTATTATTCATTATCCTACACTTTATGGCCTTCAGGCACTTCTTAGTGTCACAAAGCTCCCATTTGTATCAATAGAAGAGTTGGATTTTCCTCTAAAATTTATTTCTTCTATTGTAGATTTTATTGCTGTATCAGCTGAGAACAAGCTTTTTCCTGTTGCAGCAGGCTCCGGATACACACACAATAAAGAGCTGACCCCTATCCCTTGCTGCTACAATCCTTGGGACAACATCACATATATCCCCTCACTGGAGCAGGAGATTGTGTTTTAACCCAAAAGGAACCATTATTTTCTTTATCAAAAGGAATAGCCCAAATCCATGCCTCAGAGTGCAGGAGCTGTTACAGGGCGGAAGATGAAGATGCCTTGTGCTCTCTTCCCCTAACAACTGCAGACTTCATAATGTGAAAGATTTTTGCATTTTAAGCCACAGAGGGACTTTCTAAGTTGACACCAGCATAAGTCACCCGGGCTGCTTTATGTACATACTGTGCTCTCCTTTCAGCTGAATACTCTACTTCTTATTCATAAATGACTCCTGCTGCTGAAAGAATAATTCTTTTATGAAGTGGAGTGTGCAGTCACATAAGCCCACTCTTGCTAGTGAGGATCTGTAACTGCTGTAAAGACTACCACCAGATTCAGGCAAAACCTAATAGCTTAAACAATATACCCAGAAGTAGAACATTTCTCAGTAATGTGCCTTCTCCTGCTACCCCCGTTTATTAGAAATGGGATATTTGTGTTGCAAGGGCCTTATCCTGGAAGTATTATCTTTTCTTCCCACCGGAAGATGGGGTAAAATGCCTCACATTTCTTTTACTAGCTACATTGCAAGGCAACAAGATAATTGCCTTCTTCCCCTCTCACTCCCACAGCCAGCCTTGAAATTATCAGCTGCTTTCTGCTGCTGGAAGCTAGATCAGCTTCTGCATCGATCTCCTCTGGCAGCAGCAAAATTGCAGTGGAGTGAAACAGGGGCTCAGGCAGGGCATGGAGCATAGCAGAGCTAAGTCAGGCCACAGGGTGGAAAGCAGATCGCTCTTTCCTATTACTGGTAGTTACTCTCAAAGTATGAGCTATTATTTCAATATTTTATTTGCAATTAAGTACCCAGCTATCCTCCTTGTATGCATCACTGCCTTCCTCTGAGCACTTCTCTGGGTTCGTTCTTCCTTCTCACCCTTTCTCTCTGCTCCACAGATGGCCTGTTTCATTTTAATAATGTAGAACAGTGAAATCAGAGAGAAACAGAAGGTCTAAATGCAGAACATGTCGGAGTGCATCCTTCCCTTGGACAGCAGCAGCAGACAAAATGCACATTGCACATCCTTAAAAGCACTTAAACTCCAGTCATCTGTCTGCATCATTTAAGACACACACAGAAGTACAGACATCTCTCCACGTGGTGATGCAGCAACCAGAGTAAACTGTAAACACGATGGGTACACAATGGGGCCATTTCCCAGCACTTTGAGGTACAGTCCCAAACCTCCCCTCGCAGAGCAGCCGTGCTGGCAGGGCTGAGGCATGCACTCACTGCTTGGCACACACAACCCGTGTGCAGTGCATCCAGTTCCTTCAACACCGAGTCCATTCCCCCATCTGCATGCGTATACATAGCTGGGGTTACCACACTGACAGCAATAACCACTCTCCATGTCAATCTGTTAGTGCATCCTCAAACACCCGTGTGCACAGTCCCACAGATGAACCAGACACGAAGAGCTGCTGCTTTTTCTTTTTTTTTTTTTTTAAAACTGTTGACATGGTAACACCAGCAGGATAAAAGTAACAGCATTCCTTCGGATTGCTGTTTAACATGGTACCTTTCTCGCCCTGCAGAAAGGCCACTTACAGAGTAGGTGTGAGAGCAGGCATGGCAGCAGGTCCAGCACAGCAGTGCAGCAGGGCTCACCCGGGGTTTGGGCACAGGTGACTGTGCACTGCAGTCAGGTCATGTTTTCAACTACTACATATGCTAGCAATCTTACTTTCAAGTTACACTTGAGACAATATCCCTGAGAAGATGTTACCTGAGATCTCCATTTGCTTCCTTGATCTTGACAACTGACTTCTTCCTTGTAATCAGGGTTTAATAATTCCATCCAGCTAGAGCATGCAAGGATGGGAGCAGCACAACAACAGCTACCCCTCCTTCTCTACACCTCCTCAGCTGATGCTGCTAACACAGTTGCAGCATCCACTCCAGCTGTGCACATCAGGCACATCAAACTGCAAGGTGCTATCAAAAACAGGTGCTCAGACTGACATGTGAAAGGACAGACATAAAAATAATCCAGATTTCTGCAGCCAGAGGATGCAGTCCCCCACAGGAACTCTTGCATAGCCCCCAGTCACCTGTAGTTGAAACACCAAGAATATTTTAGGGAAAAGAAGAAAACTATCCACTTCTATTTAAACATTCCAGGAGCAGAGTATCCTCTAGGCACCTAATCCTCATCCTTTGATCACTTCTCTGCTGGCTTTTTCCTCCCCTCCTCTCCCTGTCACAGGGCTATGCCTCTACCCTGTCATGGTTTTAGCTGCAGTAGTCAATTTTCTTTGTAAAGATTTTTACAGTTCTGTGCTTTCAATTTTTGATAGAAATAATGGCTACAACACACTGAGGTCATGGCTTTAGTTTTCCCATTTTTCCAGTAAGAAGCCAGCAGGCAGCACTCAGAAACCCCAGCCTTGTCACTGAGGAACCACACACAGACCAGAGAAGATCCACATCCTACAGTAGCAATTCCTCTGACTGATACAGGGCCATCAAACAGCCCACAGCCCTCACCAAACCAACAGGGAACACCAGTGAGAGCAGAGCTGTGGGACTCGGGGCAGCAGGGCTGTGACCCTGCTGAGCAGAGACTGCAGGATCTCTCCCAGCAGAAACGCCTTTGCAGAGATGAATAAGGCAATCTGAACAGAAGGGAACTTTTAAATGGCTCTCAAGTTGCAAGATAATTTGTATTCCCCTCTCTTCATACCAACACATTAACCAAATACATTATTTCCATAATGAGGAGATGAACATCTGTGTGGCTTCCCAAAATTTCAAGTGGCAATACTTGAGACAAGTATTCTCTCCTTAGGGATTGACACATCAGCATTTTAAATCATTGCCAAAGCTAAAAACATCATTTAAATTCCCAGGAGGCATTAATGAATGAATTCAGGTATGATTTAGATTTTTTTAAATAAAGTACACCAATTTACTTGCACAAAATAAACTGCAGCAGTATTGTGTCAGACTTTGCACTTCACCCAGTGTATGAAAGTTTGCACTAGCCAGCTCACTTCGAGTACAAGGTAGAACAGAGGGCCTGAAACACAGCCACCTTCAGGTCGTGAGCTCAGAGCTCCTCTGAGCTGATGTCACCCTGTTTTGCATCCACCACATGCAGAGGGGCCCTCCCAACCAACACAGCTCCTTTGCTCCCTATCTGCAATGGAGTAAAACACAAACATTTAATCAAACAAAGGGAAATTCTCAGCTTCTGTAGTGATTGTTGGCTGGATATGATTGTTTTGTGCATTGCTTCATCGATTAGTTCAGAGTCCTCAGCAAACAGATGTACTCTAGAGAGAAGGTTGTTTTGTTTCTACATAAGGACATCTGGAGCCTAAAAGCAGTCTCAATGCAGTACAAGATGTGGGGAGGTACACTGCACCCTGCTAGGGTATATAATATGGACTCTACAACAAGGTAAACATGATAATTAGAAACTCAGATTTTCTGTAAACAATTTCTTGACCAAATATGGGACCTGACCTACTTAGCACACAAACTCTTGGCCAGATGGCACCTTACAACCAAAGACCCCACACAGGAACCCTGCATTAACACAAGTGGTATTTGATTTTAGTGTGTATAGGTGGGCACTGTGGGGAAACTGTACAAATATTCACACGTGTTGAATGCATTTATCTGTGTGCTTTAGCTCCTAGGATAGGTAGAGTGATTCCCTAGGCATCCAGCACCATAACAAAGGATGCCTGCTTCTCAGTGCTACCTTGGTGTTAAGGAGCTTCATGCAGGCTGGAGTCTGTCCAGTAACAAAAATCTTTAAGGGAAAGAAAACAAACAAGACCTGCATCTCTGTGGAGAGGCAGAGACTCAGTTTAAGCTACTGTTCACTGCAGCTGGAAGACTGCAGAAGCCATTGCCAGTCCCAGTATGCCTTCATGAACAGCCACTGCCAACCCTGCAGCCACAGCCAGCTCTGTGACTTCACCCCCTTTATGCTGATCCCTCCATCCTGGAGCATAACCCACTCTAGAGCACCTGCTTTAGCAGGGGGTTGGACTAGATGATCTCCAGAGGCCCCTTCCAACCCTACAATTCCATGATTCCATTGTGCATTATGACTTATATATCAACATGCCAAAACCATTGCCACCACCTTTCCATCCAAGACTCACCAATCACTTTGCTGCTGCCCATGCCACTTGCTCACAGCACCAAAATGTGACCAGCAGGGAACCACGAGCATTGAGAGCCCACAAACCAACCCAGAGAACCAAGGGGCTCCTTCTACACAAAGGCCTTCAGCAGCAAAGCCTGCAGGGCTGACCCAGCACACCTACACTGGGGAACAGAAGGGATCTCAATAGCTTTCAGGTGTTACTAGCAACTCTTGGCATTACATACCAAAATATTTTTCTTTGGAAGCTTGGATCACGCAAAGTGGGAATTAAAGGCAGAAACACAGACTAAGCTCAACAACAAAGGGGGAAAGGATTTCCTATTTCAAGAAAGAAAGGAAAGGGGGGGAAAAAGGAAAGAAAAACACAAGTTCAGTTTCCAGAACCTCATGTGAGAGCTTACCATCTTGCAGATGCTCATCTATGCATCACTTCACTTAAGGAGGAAGGCAAGAATCTCAGTGCACTGCTCAGCACAGAGAAGCAAAACATTAGTGCTGAAGCACAGGGAGAATATATTGAAGAGGAGCTACTACAGGTGAATATCATCAGTGTAATAGCAAAACACTGACTCTAATCGGGTTCAAACATTCACAAGCAATTAATGAGCAACTGAAGCAACACTTTTCTCTTTTCAGTAATAATGACCAGTTTGAGCCCCCTCCCTTGCCTCATTTTTTCACAAATCCTCATGCAGTTCATTTTTGGAAGATGGGCTGTACCAGGACCAAGCCCAGCGAGCTGCTGCTGAACTGCAGGCAGAACTGAGTACTGTGGGACTTTGACTTTTCTTATGGTTTTCCACATTTCTGTATGTTGAAGACGAAACAATTTCCATGGTCTTCCTCTACTAAATGGTTTTTGTGATTAATCTCATTATTAACTGTGGCCTGACGTAGTTAATGGGGAGGAAGGCCTATAGGTGTTAAAAGCTTTACAGCTTGACACTGGCTGCACATGGGGGCTCTTGGCACTCCAAACTGTGTGTGTTCCTGAATCAGCATTATTGGGAAGATATTAGGAGAGAGAAACTGGGAACAGCAGGAGCATGGCTGCAGTGGGAATATGAAAATGGGTTACTTTCTAGCTGGTCTGCTCCTGGAACCAACCAAAGATAGATCTATTTTTCAAGGCAGTATGACCTCAGTCTGCACAGAGGGATGTTCTGCTCTCGTCATTGGATAATTATTCACCACCCTGCAATTATATTTCAATTATGAGACAAAAAGTTTGTGTTTATCTGTCCTTACCAGGAGAAAAAATTCAACCATCTTCTGACTCCAGTTTCATTATCCTAAAAGCAAGAACACGTGACCACGTTGAGGATTTCTTTCTAAAGAGGAACAGAGGAGCTGCACCCAGCACAGACCCCTCCCTGCGTGCTCCACACCCCCACATCATCCACAGATGCTCGTGCAGGAAAAGATAGATGGTTGTGCAGGCACCAGCAAACACATAATGCGTACAGTGAATATATTTGTAATGTATAATGTAAGCAGATTCATTTGCCACTTGCAAACATAAATACTGTATTTGCATTTTACTCTCATAAAAAGCTCAAACATTTTTATTTTTGCTTTCCTTGATTTACTGTGAAGTGGTATTTATTTGCAGGCTTGCTAATAAAGAGGATGAAAAAATGAGTCAGAGGACGTGTAAGAGACTAATTGGAAGTGGCCTCAAGGGAGACTTTCATTGGGCTGTAGTTATGGTCAGAAATGGCACGGGGAAGAAACGTCCTGTGAGAATTAAGGAACTTCTGCTTTCAGTATGAAAAACTGAACCCAAAGTGGAAATTCATACTCATTATCATCTGCAAAGAGTAAGAGAAGAGCTGATAACAAAAGGTAAAGAAATGCTGACATGTATGAAATCATGCATGTATAAAATGATGTGTTAGAGGGTGCACTACACGGGGCTGAATCACATCTCATTATTGGACATTCTGGTGAAACCCGTGGGTTGCTAAAGGAGCAGAAGCGAGGAGCACCAAAGACATGTGCTTGCCTTGCACCTGCCAGGCATGGGGGTGAGGAAGGAGACATGGCCCTGCAAAGACCACAGCAAGCTGTGGGGTGCCCGAGGGCCACCAACAGTGTTGGCACAGTGCATCCCAGCTCCTCCTTGCTGTCCCAAGGGACCTGCCTTGCCTCGTGCCTGCACAGCTCAGGACCCATGGCATGGCCGGGAGCCTTCCACTGCTGCCTCTCGGAGCACAGATGCTCCTCCAATGGGCTGCACTGGTATTTGCTTAGCAGATGGTGGGGAAGGGGGAGGGGGGGGTGAGGGGAGATGGTTTCTTTCATTTTCTTTCCTAATATATTGTTATTTTAATTTCTTGTTGCAAAAAATAACCCTTGTAGAAACGAGCAATGACGGAACCTTTTATTTCTTCCCATCACCTTATGGCACAAGCAGATTGTATTTGTATTCTGCCTTTCACTGCCCCCAATTTCAGTGTCTGAAGCTTCCTAAATTAAAACAGTGTGATAACTGCGAAGGAAAATAAAGCCAGGTCTGTGGACCTAATCTCAAAGTCTCCCCCCTTGGAGCTCTTTCTTGAGACAAACTCATCACACGTGGGAAGTGGCACTGGGAGAAACCACCAGTGCTTCTGATCAAACAAGTGGCATCCTTGATGTCCTGTCTGGCAACAGGAACGGGCAGCCCATCAGGTGCTGGGCTGGAAACGCTACAGACTGTGCTCAGCTCCTTCCTGCTTTGCCAAAGCTGAACATCAGAGATGAAAAATGAGCCGTGCCATTAAGAACAGCCTGTGGTTCCCAGCCCTCCTGCAGAGTGGCGCTTTCAAAACTAGATGTATGGCTATTTTTGCCTAAAACAGAGACAGTTTATTTCAGAATGCTCTTGCAATTCTTCAATTCTTTCTTTACTAGAAAAAAAAAATTGTTAAATATGAATGGTGAAAGGAATGGTCTGCTAATAATATTTTCCCTCCTGCTCCTTTGTTTCTGCTGCGAGGCTCCTCGTGCTCCTAGCACAGCACTGGTGCACCATCTCAGCTCCCTGCCTTGCTGGTGCTGAGTTGCAGAGGCAGCCACAACGTGAGCGCCGTGCCTGGCACTGTACCAGTGCCATACTGCTCTGAGCGAGTGGGAGAAGGTGACAAAATCTTTTTTGACTTCTGTTTCTATGCCTGAAGAGAACGACAAATGAAAACATTACTTTTTATACTTCCCACGAGCCAGCTCTGCTCAGCAGCTCAGGAGGAACTCCCCTATGGGGAAGTGGGGACTAACAGCATTAGAAAAAAAAAACAACCAGGGTTTCCTAATGGTACACTTGGGGGGGCTGAACAAGAAGCATCTGCCTTGTGTGCTGGCCGTGCTCTGGTTCCACAGAGATGGGGTGGCTGTGGGTCAGCCCACAGCTCTGAGGCCTCGCAGAAGTGCTGCAGGCAGCACAGAGCTGTCAGCCCTAGAGCACCAAGTGCATCCTGCATGCCCTCTCTAATGGCAGGTCCCCATTAGTGCCCAGACATCCCTACCAAGGCACAAGCTGACCAGGAGCTGACACGTGGTAACAGCAGGCTTCTGAAAACAAAATGCTTTCCTTCTGGATGGAAATACCCTGTCCAAAAGACAGCTTCATCCCTGGATCACCGAGGGGAACGCTGGTCTTACGAGGTGCAGACCAGACTGATTCACAGTAAAGACTACCCACAACAAACCTGAACAGCCATCAGCAGCTCTGCAGTTTGCTCCTATGAATGCTCTCTTCTTACAGTGTCAGCCACCCCGGTGTGTACGCATGCGCTTCTCAGCACAACCACCCACACAGCCTCCAGTGTCCTGAAATAACAGCTAAACGTGAACATCGAAGGGAAAACGTCAATGTAAGCCCTGGGAGAAATGCACTGAGCAGAGTTAAGGGAGCAGCACACACATCTGCACAGTGAGCCACAGCTAGCCCAGGTCAGGAGATGCCAGAATCACAGCCCATGCCTGGCAGGGCTGGGGGAGCTTCTGTTCCTTCCAATGAGCCATGAAGACGGTTCCTGTCCCCAGCCGGGGTGGGCGATGCTGGCTGTCCTGGCACAGTGTGCCCTGCTCTGTAAGTCAGCACAGGGCAGAGGCAGTGACAGCCAGCACTCAGTCAGAGGAACCACAGCTGATCCTGCCTCCCGAAGTGACTTTCCACCACTCTCTGATCGATACGCAATAAACTTCTCACAGCTGCACGTGCCTTGGGCTCCCAGGTATCCACAGAACTAATTTCAATCCAATTAACGGCTTCATCAGCACTGGGAAAGATGCATTCTCAACAAGTTTGCAGACCAAATGACTTTAAGAGCTGAGTGATTGATACAGAAGAACAGAAGGGTAAATTCTTCCTTCAGCTGCACTTGGCCACCCAACGTGATTGTCAGAAGGGACCCAGAGTGCCACTGGACGTATCCATCTGATAACCTGCACTGGATGAAATAAGAAACCCACCTTAACAGATGGTGCACCCCTGACTTTACTCCCCTCCTACATCTGAACACAGAGTTCCCTCAGCATTTTTAATTCCAAAGCTGCTAAATGCAATTTACCCACAGGAAGAATGCAGATCAACTTGTCCAAAACGGAGTGCCGCTTCCAGTGAGAAGTGGCTTCATTCTGTTGTTTGTTTTCTTTTTCTTAATCACTATTCTTTCAGTGTTGTTTTGTCTTTTCTTTCCCCATATAATATTGCTCAAACAAAAAAAGAAGCAAAACAGCTATTTTTGGGAATAGAAACTAAATCACCGAAAGCGTGGTTTGCCATCTTCTTGGAAGACAAGCAACTGAAAGACTCAAGGACAGCTTTACTTTGGTTTACAGCATTTGCAATGCTTCTGTTTTTTTCTCAAATAGCTGTGCAGTTTCTCATGCTGAATTTTGTTAACCTCAGAGCTGAGTGCTTCATGAGTCTGCAAACCTCAGCCGCATCCCGCGCTCACTGGAACTGAATCATTTATCTCAGATCTGGCTGAATGTCACTGCTCGGCTGCATCAAATTCTGACCTCAGGCCATAAGCCATTTTTTTTTTTTCCCTATAGGCAAATCATTTCAGTAGACCTTCAAAGTAAGTGACGTTACGTATGTAGGTTGCTCCAAAAGTAATGCCTCCAATTTATTTCCACAGAAAACACAACAGTTATAAAGAGCACGAGAATGCTGTTTGACAGAGAAAAGCCTCAGCTCCGCCACAATATTTTCTGATGTACCAGCCACCATTAGCCACGCCTTTTCACCAGTCACAAACAAGAGCCTGCACACCGCACCTGTAACCATGTGCACTGCTGGAGGTGACTGCTGCCACTGTCACCACTGCTGAAATGCATCAGCCACCTCTCACTGTGCCGACGTCCACTCCGTGTGGATGAATGTCAATGGCTGTAATTTTTTCCACATGTAGGAACTCAGTTCCACCCCTCTGCTTCGTACACACCTCCATGTCAGACACCACTCTGTCAGACTGCCCCTCTGCTGCCATCAGTTGCACAGCAACAAAACGGAACAGCATACTGCTGGGAAGGTTCAACCTCTACTGCTGCACCACCAACATCCACCTCTGATGCTGTGGGCCAACATCACCACATAGGAGGCATTACTTTCAGAGCAGCCACAGAAATATGTTCCAAATGCCAAACTAAGATCCCGAATGTTCCTGCTCCAAATGTTCTCTGTGCTCTCCACTCCTCTATCATGCTGCTCAAGGGCTCTAATGAGCCAGATTTAATCTTAACGGATACTAAAGACTGATGCCAGCAAATTTAAAATCAGAAGTGTGGATATTGCTTAGGTTTGAAGAAAAGATGGGAAAGGGGAGGAAAGATCATCATTCTGCAACCTGAGACCATCAGTATCACTCCAGTCCTCTGACTTAAATATCTGCCTGTAGATGCATCTAACAGCCTTCCCCGATCTAATTCAGCAAATACTGCACAAATCTCCTCCAGAAGGATGGGGCTTTTCCTTCCCTCATGGCACAGACACTTTCTTATCACTGGCAGAAAGAACTGCTTTTTCTCTGGGGACAGAATTTAGGAACTCCTGACTTTGAAGCTGCCTGCTAGGGAGAACTTTAATTGATGTCTGGGACAGAAGTTTTATCATCTTTAATCAGAGGGCCATCCTGACATCTCTTATATACACATATATGGTGCAATAAAGACAGCTACCTGGGGCAGTTAACAAGGATAATTAGATTTGGGTATAGAGGTGATAACAAGAGGAGGAAATGCTCTAAAATGTATTAAACCTACTGAAAAACGAAGAAGCAAAGTGGCAGCAGAATACCAAAAGGTCACTTTGTGATTAAAAAATATTAGCGTGGATGAGGTTCATTTAAGTCTACAAAGAACTGGGGTTGCAGTTCATCACTTTGGGAGCTCCGCTGCTGGAACAGTGGGGTGAGCCATGGGGGTGCAGGGAGCATTGCCACTGTTTGTTTCTTGCTGCTTCAAACAGCCTACAATGCTTCTGGGGCTTGGAATGAAAAATAGGCCAAATGAACAACGCTCTCTTAGTCCATCACTGCCTGGAGAGAAGAAAACCAACACAGCAATTTGCTAGTCTGAAGGCAAGGAGCTCAGCTGACCTGCAAGCTCAAAGCACTTGCGTTTGGGAATCTCAGCCTTTCTTCTCATTTTCCGCTGTGCTTCCATTTCCCTGCAGCGATGGAACTTTTGGGAGCTCGTTATCCTCTCCTCAACGTCTCCCATTTAACCATCATCCTGATGCCATCGCTGCTTCAAAGCGGCCCCAACTCCTGGCAGCAGCAGCAACACGTCCACTGCTCAGCACTGGGCTGACACGGGAACCTCCCCACGTGCACAGCTCACACTTCTGCTGAGCCCGAGGATGAAGGAAAGGTTCCCTGAGGCAAACCTGTGCCAAATGCTTCTTGGAGAAGAAAGATGTTCTGCAGTTGTTTGTTTGTTTTTTTCCACTGCGCTTTTGTTTTTATGAATGTCACATGTCAGACGTTCATCATTTCTATATTACTGTGAAATGAATATAACAATAACCACAGAACTGTAGGGGTTGGAAGGGACCTCTAAAAGTCATCGAGTCCAACCCCCCTGCCAAAGCAGCTCCCTAGCCCAGGTTGCACAGGTAGGCATCCAGGTGGGCTTGAACATCTTCAGGGGGACTCCACCACCTCTCTGGGCAGCCTGTGCCAGTGATATAATGATTATAAGAGCTCATCCCATTCAAATCTGAATTATTAAAAAACAATCATTTATCTTCCAATTAAACTGTCTTTTTTCTACATGCCAACACCAATATCTGCTCTGGGGTTATACTGCGCCTTTCCACAGCGATGGCACAGGCTGCTCAGGATGAGACACAACTGAAACTCCCCACCAGAACCCTTCTGCATGCAGTGCTGCCATGTGCTTACAGCTCCTGGGCTGGGCTGATGTTTTTATAACAGCAGGAGGACACACCATGAATGCCTTTTCTTGGGAGTATTTTAAAGCAGCAATAACCAGAGTACACTGTTCTGCTGCGATGGCTGTTCCTAAAGCACACACCCCGTTTGGTTCCCTGAAGTTGATGCTTGTTTGAAGTTGGCTGTGGAGTTTGTTTCAAACACACAAGTTTCTGTGCAGTGATTACTATTTAAGTTTGCACTTCCTCTGGCTCACCATCTACTGCAATTACGCAAATAAGATGCAACTTTGCCCCTTCAGCATAATTACATCAAACACAATCGGGCTATATTAAGACTGACTTGAGAGGAACAAATTCAGTTCATGTAATGATTTCCTCAATCACCCCATGGGGCCGTGGCAAAGAAAATGCTGCCCCAAGGGTGACACCAAGCATGCAGACAAAGAACCGCACGTCTGGGGCCTGACACTGCGTGCTCACGTCTGTGTTCTGCACCCAAGAACCACAGCAGGGGGAGTGTTGGTAAAAAAATGTCCTTCTCTGTAAACTGACCATTGCAGCTGACGACTTTTGTGCTCAGCAGCTCTTGAAATGTCAAAAATCTGAGAATCCAAAGCTCCCATGTACACTTCAACATGCTGGCACATTAATTTTCAATGCAATTTAACTTCTCCTGGCCTATTAGACTTGCACTTTTCCCTGAAGTGTGAGAAGAGGTCGGCAGCATCACTGACTCAGTATCAAGGTATGCTGTTTTCTAGAAGGGAAAGCTGCACTGCAGTTTGCTTCCAATGGAGCTGGCTGGGAATCGTTTTTCCAGCACATTACAAATCGTGTTTAACACAACGGTCAATCTTACCAAGCAAAAGGGAGATGCTCTTGAGAAGTAAAATAAGGGCAACCCCCTCACTCATCCCCATCACAGAGGTGCTCACCAGGCGTGGTGGAAGGCAGCTGGTGCCTCGTGGTGCCTGCAGCCCTGAGCCACACTGTCGGCAGTGCTGCAGGAAGAGGAGCCTGCCAGGCTGGGCACAGCTCAGCATATCCTCCTTCAGGGCAAATTGAGTTCCGTTCTGCTAATTTGGTTTGTTTCCATCAATTTATAGGGAAAGTCAAGGCTTCTTATTTCATTTCTTTTTCTCCCATAGAAATACATTACTCAATTTTAGTAGCAGATGTTCATTGCTGGATGATAAAAGAGCAGCGTTAAAATGTCTGTTCCCGGTTCTCTTGGATTCAACGCCAAACGAAATTACTACGACACAAAGAAAAACAAAACAACATACAGCAGCCTGAATGCAAGAAAGGAAAATAATCCATATGGGTAACAGCCTCACTAAGCAAAGAAATGCTAACACCTGAGGATTCCCTGCTTCTGGTAAGTAACTGATTTCAGTGGATGCTTCTCATGGGGAATGAAACAGAAATGGAATTGGTTCGAAAGGAGAAACATTGAATTCTGGAAAACTGCTTCACACCAAGAGGAGCACTCAGCAGGGCGGGCTTGAGGGTTATGCTGGAGAAGGACAGTATGTGAATGACTGCACAGGAGAAGAGGAATGCACTCTGCGCTCGTAACCATCCCTTCTCTCTTCCCCCTAACAGGGCTAAGCAGATGGCAAATACAGATGGTAATTAGGGACGGATGAACAAAATTGAAAAAGGTAGGAACCAGCCTGAACCCTTCTAGTGGTCACAGAGCATGCAGGAATCATTTGCTATTGACATTGGAACTGCAGCTCTAGGACACTGTGCTCTGTCCCTCCCCTCACACCCAGCATGGCACCAACCTTTGGCGGACAGTTTTCCCCTTTCTGGAAAGTGACATGCAGCTCATGGACCTCAAAATATGCATGTGCCTGCACGGCACAGACTGTGGAAGAAGGAACACAATTATATAGAGAGGCGAAATATAATTCAAGCCTCACAAACTCCAGTAATAGTGCAGTCTGTGTGGCTGCAAGTGCAGAATGGCACGAGCTGATTTTTAGGCAAAAGCCTGATATAGTCAGGGGGTGAGCTATGTACGGGCCCAAGGGACATATATCCTGCAAGGCACTAAACGTGCTGATATTTCTAACTGTTACTCAACCCACTTTCGGTACCTGAATCCCTTCAGAGTGTCACTGTAATGTATTATTTCCTAAAGAAAGCTCCATTACGTCCAAAGTGTTTAATATGTAACACAGAAGGAAAATATTTTAAAACAAACAAATGTGGAAAGTTTTGTTGTTCCTGCGTGCTGTTGGCAGACTTCTAGATTTTCTGTCAGAAACCCTCAGGGGTGAATGCAAACAGTATGAAAAGATTATTAAAATGCTGTGTTTTTCAGAAACAAGCCACTTCATTCTCTACCAACTTTACGTACTTATGGAGAAATAACATGTAAAAATGCCTCTAGGGTTCAAAAATTTAATATTATAGACCTGAGAAGAATAACTAATGAGGTTCTAGCATACACACAGTAAAAACAAATGCAAACATTTGCTTTCCCTGTGAGCAAAGACACCAAAGCCCATTTTTGTGTGCGCCTCAACACATGCAAGGGCTCTCGTGCCACGCACAACAGAGGAGTTTGTTCTCTTTACTCTGTTTCTATGAAGAATTCTTCTTTTCATGTCAAGGAGAACATGGACTCTAATCAGCAGGCCTGGTTTGCCCAGAGGAAGCTGTCTGCATAGTTAAGCATCTCTATGGAGGGGACAGCAAATTAAGGAAGGAGCAGACACAGACTTCAGGGAGAAGAGAAATGCTGAGGAAGGAGGAAATCTGTAACAGAAGTGACACATAATCTTTATATAGATGCATGCACATGCACAAATACATTTATATGTAAAGTAAACAAGAAATATAAATAAATACATATAGCACTTGATCTGAATAAAATACAAGTTAAGCTAAGTAAAGGAAACTGTTGGCTTGAGCATGAATTGTTACCTCCTCAGTACAGAGCCCACCCGCTGCTTCGGGGGGGGTATGGAATTGCAGTGCATTTTCACATCCCACATACACACACAATACATTATGATCATTTGGGTTTACCTTCTTTAAGGTGACGTGGACAAATGTCAGTAGCTTTTCAGCTGCAGAAATAGCATATCGTTTTAGACGAGGAACACAGACATTCAGGAAAACTCCAGGGGACAAAGACCAGCACAGTGCATTTCATACTTTTTCAATATGACCGCATCCAGGCACCTTTACCCAAAAAAAACCCCACCACACATCCAAGAAACAAACGCGGGCGATCGATTTTGTGCCGCCCATTTTCAGGAAACAAGAAAGAAAGAGAGAAACTGTGAGAGAAGGTCGGCAGAGAACTCTTACCCTCGATGGTCGCTCGCTTGGGCAGGATGGTGATGGCCCCCTCGGCCACGTCCTCCTGCTGCAGCAGTGGGCTCACCTTGGAGCCCCACGTGTCCGAGCCCACCCACAGGAAGTGCCCCACTTGGTCGGCCCTCTTGGCGGCTGCCAGGATTTGCCTGTGGAAGAGGACATTTTGTTCATGAGTTAGTTTCATTTCAGTGCGTGACTGCTCGGTAAAAAGTGGTGTGTGGTGATCGCAGAATGAACAGAGAACGCATTTCTGTAACCAGCAGAACTCGGAAAGTTTGTCGTGCCATGATCTGAGCAGCAAAGATTGAACCTTCCTTTTAAGCCCTTCAATATCCTAAGAATGAAATCCCACTGATTTCACTGGAACTTTATCCCAACTTCTTGAGTCTCACTTTGCAGAACCGAGTCCCTCAGCACCTCCCAGTGCCATCAGAACGTCAGGTTCATTTAAAAGTCTTAAGTTAGAAGTAAGTAAGACATAATTTTAAGGGGAAGTGGTATCTGAGTAACACGAGCATCCAAGCCATTTTATCACTGGTAACCACCGTTTCTCACAAAATACGCTCTGAATGAAAGAATTACACATTATGATACGAGCTTGGAGAGAGGGGCATTTTCTTAATGTCTCTGAGAGGTAAGCTCAGGTCTGCCATTAAACTTGAGTCATTCTATGACAGGAAAAGCCTTCAGACCTTCATCCCTCACAGCTCATCGCTCCCTGCTCCTCACAGAGCAATGCATGACCCAGGGTGCCAAAAAGCCAGGCAGCATTGTGAGCCCAGTGAGGCCCTGCCAACGGTAAACCTCACAGCCCCACACAGCTCCTACCAACAGGCATTCCCTCTTTGTTATCTGTATTCTTACTTGCTTTCTGTTCTCTGCGTGGCTACCACGCACAAATGAGTTAGTCCCCTCAGCCATCCTTACTTTATATCCTCATCGTTGGCAAAAATGACGATGGCCCTGGCATTGGGAGTTTCTAAAAGCTGCTTGATGATTTTATCAAAGTCGATGGTCTTGTCCTTGCGATCCTGGGGGATCTTCAGGGACTGGGCAATGCAGAGCCCACCTGTGGAACAAAGAAGAGAAGGGCTCAGTCAGTGGGGAGCATGGGAAAGGGAGTAGGAGATGCACGCAGACTTGAGGGGCAGCCTGGGAGGAAAACACTTGGACCTGACCGCCCTCACAGGGCACTTAACCCTCACTCCAGGCATCCCGAGGTGTAACTACAGTTTGCTGTGGTCGAGGCGGGACACAGCTTCATTCACAGACCCACACAATGCACACCACAGAGCAGGGCCGTGCATTGAACAGGTAGGTGCAAATACCATCATGGAGTAATAAACAAATAAACCAGGCAATTGGGTGTGAAAACAGCACAAAAAAACAGCACAAAACATGGAAAAGATCAGACTGATTAACAAGAAAAATCAACAGGCTGAAAGGCAGATGATGTTGACAAGGCATTAAACTTCATCCTGGTGAAGAGCAGGGATTCTTTTTGATTTTGCAAGTTGAAAGATATTAAGAGTAAATACTTCCACTGAAGCAGCTTATCTGGAACAGGAACAACAAAGGAACTGAAATGTTGGTAAAGGAAAGCTTGGTCATGAAAATCCATGCTCACTGAAACGTCCATCACCAAACAGAGCTGGCTCGAGATAAAGCACTGTGAGCTGGACATCTCACAGACACACAGGTAGTGTTGAAAAAGTGAGTCTCAATCAAAATTAGCAACGAATACATTGGTACCAAAGGAACGCTCAGTTTAACACACCTCACATGTTACAGTCACGAAGCCCATTTGGGAAAAAAAAACAATTAAAAAAATAAAAATCACATCTCCCATGATACTGTGGCAGACACAGTCACACTTTTGCCTTTATTAGTTTGTTTCTCAGCAATAAACACTTTCACCTTCTCTGGCATCTTTGATAACAACTTTCTCAGTATACTGCACAGTGTGTTAATTAATAGTTTTAGAGGTGCACAGTAAGAATCTGAAATCGGGATGAATTAATTAAAAGCCATCAGGATAAAGGAGCTATTTACTGGTATGCTTTAAAAAACTGCAGATTTGAAAGAACAGTCAAATGAAGAAATACAGAGGGCGTTCTATAGGACAGGATGCAAGAGGAGGAGTGTCCGCATAGGAAAACAAGCACAAAATCACACGCTGCTACAAAGGACCAAGATTTAGCACGTGGAAATGGCTGCACTCCCACTATGCTGTCCTTTCCAGAGGCTCTGCTTTGACACAGCAGAGCATTTATTTTGCAGACTGAGGCCTGAGGGTTTGGTGTGCTGGGTGGGACTGCTGCTCGGGCACTTCTGATCGCTCACAGCTCTCCATTGCTTTCACTCAGAGAAAGCGAGCTCTCAGCAGGATGGCACGCAGCTCCCAACAACAGGCACTTGCAAAGAGACGTGGAATGAAATCCCCCTCATCTGCTGATTTCACAGTACCGAACCAATCAGAACTTCTAAACCAGGACGGAAGAATGCCTGCAGTTGCTTCTGCCCAGGTATGGCACTGCACTCATGAGGCAGCAGTGAGCAGTGATAGAGGAGCAGCAGCAGTGAGGCAGAGAGCTGGAAGCACAGCAAAACTGAGCAGTGAGGAGCAGCGGTCTACACCTTCGTTATATAATCTTTGCATTTAATAGACAAAGTAAAAACCGAAATATATATGCAGGTGATACATTCTGGTTATAAAACTATTATAAAAACGCAGTACCTAATACTGAGTAACTGACACCTACATGATTTAGGTTCATGAAATGAAGGGCTGAAACAGTTGGCAAGGCTGCTGGCTCAGCAACCCCTCCTGACAATAATTACACCTCTCGTGTGGGTCATGCAATCTCTGCAGCCTGGATGGAGAAGCCAAAAATTTGATTATGGTCGATAATGATTACAGCTGAACTGAGCATCTCCGGACAGGGACAGCTGTGGACAGACTCTCTATAGTGAGAATAAAAAGCCCCAAGTGCAATGTACAGCTTGGAAGTATGTAATTCTTGTGTGTGTGGAACTAGGATGGAGAAAGTGTGGAAACTGGGAGGGATGGTTTTGGGTCTTTTTTATGTCAAAGAGTTTATGCTACCTGGGGAAAGTCAGCTCCTGGTTTCCCTGCTGCCTGCCACAGGTCAGCAGGAATTCTGGATAAATGGCAGATGTCATGGAGGATCACTGAGTCCCAGCCCCCCTGCCACAGGCAGGGCCACCAACCTCCAGATCTGGCACTAGTCTGGGTTGGCCACAGCTCCATCCAACCTGGTATTGAACACCTCCAGGGAAGGGGCCTCCACAGCCTCTCTGGGCAGGCTGTGCCAGCACCTCACCACTCTCTCCATGCAGAACTTCCCTTTGACATCCAATCTAAACCTTCCCTCCTTGAGCTTAAGTCAATGATTAAACCCAAAATGCATTGTTTTACAGTATGGTAGCACTGCCAGTGTTTAACAAGCTCAGCTGCCAAGGGAGCCTGAAGGGGAGACTTGTACAAGAAGCGGGGACAGCCTTAGCCAAGCACCTCTGGAGCAACATCAGGAGCAAACAGGGCTTAAAGCAACACAAGGCCTATCAAGGGCAAACATAAAAGGCAGAAAGTGAGAGGGAAGAGGAACCAGGCCCAGCTGATACAATGCAGACATGCTGATGGATATCCTGATTTTAAATCGCCAGTGTCTCTTCCAGGAAAGTGACACTATTACAGATTGACTAATGTGTGCTCCAACTCACCAGAATGGGTCAAGATGTATTACTCTCTTTATTTGCTTTGCTTTGCTCAAGCCTACGCCGGGCAGCTCTGACACTCAGGTACATGCTCATCAGCCCCATCACCACTGCAGGCTGTGCCTGCTGTGCCAGCTCACAGGCTTCTCCTGCAGGCAGGGGCACGTGCCACTTCTCTCTCCTCAGCAGCAAAGGATGCTCAGGATTTGGCAGCATGTTGTCCAAATGACGCAGAGAATAAGTTTAACTTTTGTCTTCTCACCCTGCACTCTTGTTACAATAACAGTTATTTCAGCTGTTAATTCACAGTGCTCCTAAAAGTAAAATCTCTGAGGGAATTAAGCAGTAGAAGCATGGAAGTTGCAAATTACGGATTTAGTCACAGGATTTCTACATTAAAATATGACTCCTGCAGCACTGGTGAGCATGCACAAGCTGTTACCAGCTACAGAGTGCTGTGGCAACTGCTGGGACCAACAAGGCTCTGGGTACCCCACCCTGCCCTGAGCTGTTGGCGTGTATGGCAGTACAGCAAGAAAGGCAAGCAGAGACTGGCATTCTGCATCCAAATGCAGGCTTCACCGTTAAGGTAATGAGTGCTAGAGAGGCATAAAGGAGATCTGAACTATAGTTTAGATGAGACAGTGCTCAGCAGACAACGTGCTTGTCTTGCTGTCCCAGCACACAGCACATAGAGCCCATGCAGCTGGTGCCTGCACCTCCATCACACTGTGAGAACTGAGCCATCAGGTGAAAGGATGGGCAGTGATTATCTCATCAGTGCCCTCTCCATTTATCCATTCACATTTTCTTGGGAAAAGCACCATAACTCAACCAGAGGAGAAAAACTCTTTCCTCCGGAAATGTTCAAGTTCCCAAAACTGATGGATTTGAGATTCTTATAACCAAATTTCCTCTATACTGCTGGAAATCGGAGTTTTTTTATGGGAAAATGGGAGTGCTAGAGGAAAATGGAAGAATGTTTAATTCCTTGAAAGGTGGAGTTCAAGAAATTCAGAGGAAAAGACACACGAAGAGCAGCCACAGCAGTGACTACAGCAGTCAGCTCTCTACCACTCTGCTCTTGGAACGATGTCTTTTCTCTTCTGTGCTATGTATAGAGGTCTAACATTGGCATCTCTTTCATCCTCCCCTGCTGCCAGCAAATGTTTCCTAATAACATGAATCTGGGAACGGAGAGCCAGGAGCAGACCCAGCAGGTTTGGCCCTTCCAGATGTGCCTTTGTCCAGCAAGTAAGCCACAAAAACACACAGTAATCCACAGAGAAGAGATAACAAGACCAACCATTTCCTCCATAATGACTTGAAAATTATTTCACTTCCTAGCTTCTAGTTTTCCCAGGGGTTTGTGCCACGTTGGAAAACTGACCCAATTGTTTCAAACTGTTCCAAGCATTAAAATTCCCCACTGGCAGCACTCTGTGAAAACACAGCAATGCTGTCATTTCAACCAAAATTAACAGCACCTCCCAGTTTCTTCTTTTGGCAAACAAACCAAATGCACAGCACACCTGGGTCTGCAGAGAGAGGGGGATGGATGGATGGATGGATGGATGGATGGATGGATGGATGGATGGATGGATGGATGGATGGGAGGGAAGGAGGGAATTACCTGTTGTGCAGAAGCTGAAAAGCATTACAGGGGCTTGGGAGAAGGCGGCCTAAAAAATATCAGGGCTGCCTTCATTGACCTGCTGATGGGGGATGTGCTGCATCTCTGAGAGGCAAAACCTCAGGAGAGTTCTCTGTGCAAGTTCACGCAGCCATGCATCAAATTGTTTGGGGCACTGAACACCCAGCTCCGGTATTTAGGGGTAATGGATGTATCTGGTAATCAAAGTGTTGCTCCAGTATCCATGGATACCTGTGATTATGTGGTATTTTGATTCTGGTACAACACTAAGTACATTATTCTGCTTCCCTGAAATTTTCCAAGAGCTATTTTTCTTATCACCCCTTAATTGGATTACCAGGTAGCACAGGAGACAATTTAACACTTTTTCAGATGATTTCTCCGCAGAGATTCTTTTTCTGGGGAACTCACTTTCAGCGAAGCTGAAAACATTGCTTCAGAAAGTTGGAGTGGCCCTTCCTAATCATTAAAAGGAATTCTGACTTCAACTGACAGGTTACTTCACTATGAACAGCTGCTGGAATCTGCCCCCTGGATGCTCACGGGAGGGCTGGCAGTGGGCTCACACAGCTTTCTTTGCAATGCAGGTGTCCATGGAAGTGCTCACTTGTAGAATAGTTTACAACCAGGTTCTCAACTCTGACCGACACAAGGGGGCTCACAAAGGGGGCTGACTCCCAGAACCCTGCACAGCCCAAGGAGCAGCAAAGCCCATGCTTCAGAGCAGGGGAACAGAGAGCTTGTGTGAGTTTGGGATGGCTCAGAGGAGAGGAATTAACCAGGGAAGAAGGAAAATAAATATCAAAAGTATAGCATGTTTTTTCCTTTGTTGCTCTACAGTTTATTATGTCTGTCACTGCTGGGTTTCGGTATATAATTATATATCCCACATATACAATTTATTAGCTCAAATGAATTTTACTTCTGCACCACATTTATTTTATAGAAGAAAAGGAAACCAAAGGCAATAATACCAAAGACCGAGCTTTGTCCCTGAGTAGTGCTTGAACGGCCCAATCAGCATCATCCCCACGAACAGACTTTCATACCTCAACCGTGGATAGTTCCTGAAAAAGCAGAATCACATTCTAGAGGAACTGGAATGATAAAGGTTATTACCCATTCCTGAAATACACCCTGGCCCGCCAGCTTGCTTGCTGTCAAACCCCTCAGGTAAACAGTTATTCACACAAATCTGACTACACAGCTGAACTTTAAGCATTGACCTGTCTGTCCTTTAAGTCAAGAATCCTGATGTGTGAGGAGAGCCAGAAATGGCAGTTGGGTCCCCATGACTGAAATAAAAGTTCTAACAAGGCTCTGTATTATTATTATTATTATTATTATTATTATTATTATTATTATTAGTATTATTATTATTAGGCTTTGTTTCTTTATTAGAAGTAGTGAATAACACAGAGTTATGGCATTTCTGCATATGCCAGTAACACAAGTTTACAACTGCGTTGTTGTGCAGATAGGACGGGATTTAAATTAAGTCCCCACAGTATTGCAATTCAATTGTAAAAATAAAGTGTGCCCCAATAATAACACTCCATTAAAACACAGAACTGCAACAATTTATCCATGGGAAACCATTCTGGTGATATACAACATCCTCAACTTGGAAACTTCCTGTAGAGGAAGATTTTACAGGAAGACTCTATGGGATCATTTCAAAGCTCTGATTTTGGCAGTTTGTCATCTCTTTTTTTCATGTTAGATCTCATCATAATCAAAAAACAGAAGGCAGACTGGCACAGAAGACTGACACTTATAGTGAATGTTATTCAGCAGTGCTGAGTTCTGTTGCATCATAGCACAGCTCCATATTTCATGACATTCCTCATGCATTTCATCACCTCAAAAACTCTCCTTTATCACAGCAGTTAAACTCCAGCAGTATTCAAAAATTAGGACTGCCTTTGGAGCGCTGCATTACGTTACAAGAGTGGTAAGGCAGTCATCATTTCCAAGGATTCAGAACAGCTCTGACTGTTAGGCAGAAAATGAAGAAGGCATCTGGTTGGGACAATGGCTGCCCATGCTCATGAGCACACATTTGCTCACGTCATAATGCTCCAAAGCACTGAGACTCAGCTGAGTGTTTGCAGGGAAGGGACTCCAGATTTATTGGTATCCTAAACTCTGTATGATAAAATGTACATTTGAGCCATACAGCGTAACCATGTGGAAAAACAACATAAAGCTGTGCTTCTGCTTCAAACATTAGGAACGTCATTACAGCTTTACTACAGCAGCACTTAAATGACCCAGACAGAAAACCTCTAAAAAAGCATTCTGTTCTGAAGAACTTCCAGATGAAAACCCATGGCTGGAGTCCCAAGGACCAGGTTCCCAGCTAAACAACGTTATTTATGTATAGACTTCTGCCTCATATTGATTTCCAAAAAGAAATGCCTATTATCAAACAGAAAAGTGGGGCTCCAAATTCAGACACCAGAATTATGTTGAAATGAATGTAATTAAAGGCCTGTAAAGACATGTCGGGTACATCTGCTGGTCAACAGGACACAGGCTGCAGCACAAAATATTGGGTGTAATCTTGTACGGGGTGAAAGCACAAATAATGCAGTCCTCCCTCTGCCTTTGAGACTCTGCTTTAGGCAGACTTAAGACCGACTCTACTGTGTTGTGCATAAAAATAGAAAAGGCAAAGTTCTCAGAAATAGTGTCAGAACACTTTAGAAAACACAGTTTCTTTAGGAACAACTGTAGGCGGTGAAATCTCTGGCTGTGGAT
This sequence comes from Odontophorus gujanensis, assembly GCA_013399175.1. Classification (NCBI taxonomy): domain Eukaryota; kingdom Metazoa; phylum Chordata; class Aves; order Galliformes; family Odontophoridae; genus Odontophorus; species Odontophorus gujanensis. The sequence continues at coordinate 292,260 of VXAB01013773.1, forward strand.
AGAGACAGAAACAAAGCACCAAAAATACCGTGTTTAAAAGCACCATGTACAGCCAAGCAATGATACAAATTAGAACTATGCTCAACACAAAACACCTGCTAAGGATCTTAGCCTTACAGCTGGTTCATAAACCCTCAGAACTGGCACATTTCATGCCCTAAACTGACATTCGCATTGACAACAAAAGATCTCCAGCATCACAGAACAGCAGGGGTTGGAAGGGACCCCTGGAGACCATCTATCTATGCAGCTCCCAAGAGGTCTTTCACACTGTGGAGGGGGCTTCAGGCTCCAGGGAGCTCCCCCCGGTTCTGAGCTTGCTGTGAACATGTGTAGCAGTGGGTGCCAGAACCGCAGTGGGGGGCAACCAGCAGGACACAGGCAGCAGGCACCGAGCTCACACTGACAAAGATCTTGTCCCAGCGCATCGACTGAGAAACACACTGATGAAATACTTTGTTTTCCTATACATCAGATTGAGATGTACTCAGGCACAATCAGAGGTAACACCGCCGGGCCACCACGGAGCTGGGGCACGGACCTGACCCCTGCCAGGCACAGGGAGGCTGGACCAGCTCACCTCCCAGCTGGGTGTGTGGGCAGCCCGGCTCACCCACCGCTAATCCCCAGCGACTTGTTTGCCTCCTCAAATGCCTGAATGCAACATTGCTCACAAACAATGCTTTCCGAGGCTGGCTTGGCTCCCTTGCAAAAAGCAATTTCCTGCAACCTTCACATACACTAAAGAATCCTGTGCTCTATGACACGGTTTTATTTGTCTGAACTGCCTCTTGGAGCTGCACTCTGTAATTTAGGAGACTGCTCAGCGCTGTGCTGTTCTTGCAGGATATTTCCCCCCTAGTAATAATGATGCCACCTCTGGATAGTGAATCATTATAAATTGCAAGCACAAAATGATCTCTAATGATGAAGCTTTTCTAACTACAATTTGGAGTGTTCCCATGTTCCTAATTCATTCTTTTTCTTGGAGAGGTAGCATAGTATTTTAGCCTTCGCTCAGTTAATAGCATTTTCTTGGTTGCTATATATCTGGAAGGGCAAGTAAAGACTTGTCAGTTCTTCAAAGAATGAGAAATCCAGAGTAGAGCGATGACAAAATGACAAATCTGGGTGGGAAGGGAGGTGGAGATTAGAAATTTTCAAGTATTCTTTTGGAAGGAAGCCTGTTTTCTGTTTCTTCCTCCAAAGAAGAGACCAGCATTCACAACATAAAAAAATATCTGCCATGAACCAAGTGTCAGGCTTGCAAAAACTCCATGGGATATAAGGTACATGAAAACCAAGCAATAGGAAATCATGGGCTTTGAGTTAGGGAGGACAAAATGCAAGATATGGGATCCGAGCCCAGCCCTGGAAAGATCAACTACTGCTTTGGGAGGAAAACAAAAGGAAGCAGGACATCAGGCCTGGAGACACAGAGGATTAGAGGAAAAGACAGCAGCTTCCACATCATTTTGTGTAACCTCCAGTTTGTCGCAGCTCATGGAAACCAAAGCAGAAGAGAGCTACCTCTTACTCCTACACCCTTCAAGCAGGATGAAGGCCTCTTCTCCAGATGCTTCAGCAGCCATCCCAAATCCTCTTCCAAGGAACTGTTCCCTAATTAGCACATGCTATCCCACTTGCTGCTTCTCAAGTTTAATTGAAACACAAGCAACTCTGCTCCCACGCCCCCAGGCCTCAGTTCTGCAGCACTGAGGGCCCCATCCCTACAGAGATCACAACGGCATCAAACTACGCCTGGTCTAATTTTACAGACAGAAAACTTCATGACGCACCATTAGCAGCTTGTCATTACCCCGTGCATCCCATATTTCACAGCGTTTTGGTGAAAGCTGAATAAAGCTCTGACTCACACATTTCTTAAAAGCACACAAGCACGTCGTTCTGAAAAGTCTCGAATGCAAATCATCTCTAGAGCCTGGATGGGCACAGGGCAGTCAGGATGACACTTCTCTGCTAGGTCCTGCCCGGGTTTCCGAGCCCTCAGTCTCTCTGCAGTGAGACAGGGGCACTGCTACAGACTGATTGCAGACTGACTGCTGATTTCCAGGGCTTGAAAAATATGTTCAGTAAAAGCAAGAATTATTTAAACAGAACAGTTTTCCAGTTCTTGGATGAGGGAAATAAAAAATAGAAACAAAACACTAAAGAGTCTTTGGTCTCTTCTCGTTCTCATAATCCTCATCTCCTACACATTGGAGTGATGTTCTTAATGTACAATGCTCTACTTTAATAACCCACTCTCAAATGGCTACTAAAAATGCAATATAGTTCAATGAAACCACTACCTCAGCATTACAAAAAAACATCTCCCTATATACTGCCCGCAGATAACCACTTCGTTTTAACGAAGCTCCACAACAGAACGTTATACAAGGTACAGAAGTTAGGAGCAAGCTCTTGGGAGGCTGTCCAGATTTTGGTCCAGCACTGCCTTATCTCACATTCAGCAGCTGGCAGCACTGCTGGTGGCAGGGGGGTTGGAACATGATGATCCTTGGGGCCTCTCCCAACCCAAGCCATTCTATGTTGGGCAATCAGAGCTACAGTACAAGCAGTCCAGGTGCCATGGGGACCCAATGAGGTGGGCTCAGCACGGGGCAGGAGCAGAGGGGAAGGGAGGGCTGCATAGTGCATATTCCTAGCACTGAACTTGTTATATGCTGACTTCAAAACGTGACTTATAAAACAAGTGAAAGCGAGTGAAAACCTACACAAAAAAAGCAGCAAATATCCAAACCACAGTTTTCATGATTTTGAGGTAACACTTAAAGAGCCGAGAAGGGGTCTTTAAAAATACACTGACTATCCCAAACAAAAAGGAGCAGGAGGAGTGCAACGGGCATCCGTGAACAACAAGAACTTGAGAATCAAGAATCTTTGTTCTCTTACAAAGATTGCCTTCGCACTGATGTGATTCCACAGACATTGACGGGTACCTTCACAGTGCAAGCAGGAGAAGGATGGAGTGTCAAGTCTGCCTGAGGTCTGCCTGCTGCAGTCCTGGTTCAGTGAGCTGCAATCCTGTGCTGCTGTGGTGTTGGGCATGCTGCACTATGTTACTGTGCTAATCAATACAAGAGTAATAGCAAGCAACCTTACTTTACAGCAGGAACTTCAGAGAATCGAAGTATTTTTATCTTCTGCTCTTTGTTACTTCAGGAAGCAAGAGGTGAGGTCACACTCCCAAATCAACAAATAAATATTTAAACAACCCTTATGTAGCAAGAAAGCTTGATCCCTGGACCTTCTCTGGAAGCTTCATACGAGAAGGGAATGTTTGAAAGACTGGAATTTTACCTGTGCAATCTGGTCTAGGGAGCTGCTTTGGTAGGGGAGTTGGACTCGATGATCTCAACAGGTCCCTTCCAACCCCTACAATTCTGTGATTCTGTGAATTCAAAAGACCAAAGAGACCAAACAAAGAGTGGATAAGAAAAAATTAATATGCTGAATATGTCCCTTTCCCTTACTGTTGGGGCACTCATCACATTAGTCTAAATTTAATTAAATTTTCTTACATTATTTGCAGATTGAATTTCACACTCTCCCCACTACACCTCACGATGCACACCTACAGCTATACAGTGCTGAGCAGCCCTCTGTGTCAATTGCCAAATATTATATCTCACAGGAATTTAAGAGATAAAAAGCCCAACTTGATAGCTTCAAATGTACATGTGTAACTAATTAGTATGAAGAGGAATTGTGCCTGCTTTATAACCCCCCGTGCTTTGCGATGTGACTGCACCACCGAAGCAGTGCATCTGCCCGCCCTGAACATGGGCTCTTCCCCCTCCTGGGCTGTAATGCAGACCCACACAGGGGTCAAGGTTGGTTTCTTTGCAGTTATTGTAGCTGTACCTCTTTCACCAGAACCATTTGATATCTGACACCTTCCACAGAGCACAAAGAGTCCAGGAGAAAAGCCTGGAAAGCAGAGTTTCTGGCAGCCAGCTCCTCACACACTGCAAGCTGTGCCACAGCACTGAGCCAGCTGCAGCTAGACTGCAGGGGTGGGCACAGTTTGGATGTGATGCAGATGTGGGAGGCTCTGGGTGGGAGAGGGGTGGCAGAAGGATCCCGCAGCAGCTTAGGGCATGCAGCCCAACCCCAGCTGTCCCAATGCCGGTGCCTGGCTGCAGCCCTGAAGTCCCCAGCTGGAAGGGAGCTGCTGTGCTTGCTCTGAGCTACACACACCACCCTGGGAGCAGATGAGAAGACGACATTAGAAGAAACAAAAAGGTTGCTTTGCATGGTTCTGCCCTGCTAGAGGCAGGACAGACCCAGCCTGACCTCCATCAGTGGCCAGGGGCCGGCTGGCAGCTGCCACAGGTTTCAACACCTTTAATCCATAACAGCTGATAAGGGACACTAATATTCTCTGCTGAGGTTGTCAGGCCTGTTACTTGTAGGAAGGAATTTAAATAACGTTAAATGATCCGCATAAATTAAACACCAGTAGTTTTTAAGAAAACACATTAACTTTTACTTCACATCAAACATCGTTTTCTTTATTTGTAATTCGTTTTGTGACCAGGAAGATAAACAGAATAACCTTCATCTGGCATGAACTACTGCCATGTGTAGGAAAAGTTCAACGCTTACAATTAATTTCAGGTATTAGAGCCGGTTTCAAAGGTTTCAGATGAATCCTTCTTCCCAACATGTTGGCATAATGGAAGAACTTGGTTAGACTGATTCCCAAGGAGCGAGTGCAGACAGCTCAGCTTGCTGGCTGTCCCAGGAGCATCCCCTGGGATGCTGTGCCTGCCTGCGCAGCCTGCGCCCGCACCACCGGGATGCTGCACTGCTATCGACTCTAATTACACAGACAGCACTGACACTTCTATTTAAAAATCTACTTCTCACCACTGATGCACGCACCAGAACGTTTCACAGCACTTTTTGCTGCTTTAAGGCACGTCCAGGCACTGCCTGTGTGCTGCAAACCCCCCCAGACAGCAGGAGCACCTCTGCCCACACCAGACTGGTGCCAAACATTGCATCTCTCTGCACATCTAATGGGGCAGTGCTCAACCAGCAATGGGGCTGAAGCACATCTGAGAGGAGCACGAGGTATCATCAGCTGTGGCACAGCACTGTGCCTTTACCAGAGCGATGCAACGTTCTCCGCATAGATAAGGGATGAAAAGAACATACATGCAAATATCAAACGGCCTCGTTTAAATCTGTTTGGTTCCGACAGAGCTGTTGTTTTGAGGAAATGAGTTTTGGTTTTTATTTTTAATTAAGTTCCCTGCCTAGTTACTTAAGTAAGATCTGACTGTCAAGACGTTTCAACCGTTCCACTCTACCCAAGCAGCGTATGTGCACCAATAGCTCCTGTTGATTGCAATAAAGCAATTTGTTGAGTCATGTTCTTTTTCCCTCCACATTCCATTTCGATTCCCCAGACAGTGTCAGTTCTCCATTTGTTAATCCATATTTAATTTTTAAATCACAAAACACCCCGGTTTTAAAGATAAGCTTTTAAAATGCCCTCCTACACAGCCTTTCTTGCTGTCTCTCGGGATATTGCTGATAATAAGCAAAATCACATGCTTCAAATATTAATGAAGAACCACTGCTGCAAACAGAGAACTTTGAGGCCAGGTGATCACAGTGAGCATACGTGGTTTTAAATCCAACCTGGAGAAAAACGAGGCTCAAATGTGTACAAGAGGTGTAAAGGAGCTCCTGAGTGTCACAGGCTATAGGAATCAGAACAAAATTGCAATGATTCTCAGGTGGATCCTTCATCCATCACCTCTGCTGCCGTGGTCAGACTCCCCTGCCACATCCAGGTCCTGGGCAAACCCCAGGAATCACCCAACAGAGGTTTGATCGGTGCCCTGTGATGCCCTGAGCCCATTGACACTGTAGCCTCTCCCTCCCCATGGACTCTTTTTCTAAGGGCTGTTTCTTTCTATTATCATTATTTCAGCTTCATGCAGTAGTTTAGAAATATGATGGACCGTTTGGCTCTATACAGAAATGCGGAGTTCAAAGATGTTCGTGTCCTCTGCCTGGGTCTGGAGAATACTAACATAACCTTGGCATCAAGGCACTGTGCTTCTGGAGTAGAAGATGGTGTATAAAAATAACTGCTTTTTTCCCCCATATTTCAACTGTATTATGAATGCTCCCACAGGTTTTAAATAAGTATAAGGGCTTTCTTTTAAGACAACTCTTGAGAAGTAGCTGGGGGCACAGTACAAAATATTTTTAAATATGCTTTCAGTCTTGAAAAAGCACACAGGTACCACTGAGAATAGCAGAAGCAAAACAAACATCAGAACCGCATCTCGGCACCAGCACATCATTATCTCCCCAGCACAGCACGCCGTGCAGGATGCTCTCACGGATCTGCTGTAGTGCAGTGCCAGTGCTGGGACAAGGGAAGGACACAGCAGCCCAACCCTTGTGTTTATGTTCCCTTCTGCTTTGTCATCAGCCAGGAGCTCAGCCGAGAGCGCCTCAAACATTTACCTCCTTTTAAATAAATAAATGGGACTCTTAAAATGACAGTTTGAGTGATTCAGCCTAAGTCAGTAAATCGGAGTATTGTGAAAATGATACGATGTTCCAACACTCAGTCTCATATTTCTTAACATCTCCTGATAAAACCCTGCTTTAAAGCCTCATCAAACCTCACTCATCAGATGTCCTCAGTAATTCCATTTTAGTTCATTAGAAAAATCCTGCAGTTTACAATGGTGTCTGAATCCAAAATGCAAACTGCATAAACTCCCTTACATGGCACAACTGGAAATGCACTCTGAGGAGACAAACAGCATTCTTGTTCGTACACTACTTGTAAAGCTATTGCTACTGGCACAGCAGCACCTCTGTGCTCAGCTGCTACAGCCTCCTCCTTCGGATGCAATGTTCCAGGGTTGCAGGAGGCTCCTTGTTTTAACTTGTAATTAAAGCACATAAATCAGAGTAGTGGGTGGGCTTCAGTTTCCAAGGGAAGGCCTGTCCTCCCAGGAACATGCAACTGTTGCATTCAGCCTAAATGGAAGGGATTCACAAAGCATCAGTGGCAAACACTTCCTCTGGACCAGTAAATAGAATGATGCCTCGTACAAGTTTGAGCCCGTCTGTCTAGCAATATATGTGATGAGAGCTCCTATTTAGTGAAGTAATATTTAGTAAACGTTTGCTCTTAAATTCAGATAAAAATAACGTCTCCATGTTCCTCCTAACTTCACAACACTGCCTATAAAGTCCTGACCAAGCAATGGAGAGATGCAACACGAAATTCAGTGCAAGGCTTTGTGTCAGAGTACCTACACAGACCTGAAGAAAAAACAGAAAGGATTTCAGGCTGGAAATAAGGAACAATTTCTTCTCCAAAGAGCACTCGGTTGCTGGCATGGGTGGCCCAGGGGGTGGTGGGGTCACCATCCCTGGGGGTGTTCCAGGACCGTGGAGATGTGGCCCTGAGGGATGTGGGCAAATGCAAGTTTTAATTAACACATGGTTTCATCACAATGAAAAGATGATTTGTAAAGTTAATTTTTTCTAAGAAACCTTACATTCAAATGTAAGCCATGTAAAGAGCTAATTTCCCTCTTGTCCTCCAGGAACGTTATTTACTAGGATTATCGTTATCACGGAAATTATCACAGGCAGCTGAACATTTTTATCTCTCAGAGCCTCATTAGGGAGATGCTGGGCCTCCTGGACCCCCCCTCTCCATCCCCTGCTGCCACCTCCCCACAATCAGTGCAGCATCTTCCACCAGTAACCTCAGAGCCCCTCAAGGGAGGGCAGCTTGATCACGGCAACGTATCCGGATGACACGATAAAGCCAGCAGGCAAAGCTTTTATCAAAGCAATCTGCTAAAAGGACGGCGCAAAACTGAGGGATGGATTTAAGGAAGAGTTGCAGAAAAAAAAATGTTCGGTTGCGGAGCTGAATTGTTCAAACACATTTTCTTTCTTTGCATGCCTGTTTTGGTTCTGCGTTTTTTTCCTCTGCTTGCTTACTAGAAAGAGAGCTCAAGAGAAATGAATTAAAAAGAATAAGAGGAGACTAGAAGGGAGGGCAAGATGGACCTGAGAAGGTAACCATGAGAGATGGATGTAATTAAAAGGGGCTGCTCAGCCAGGCTTGCTGGGGAGGGCCTGCAGCATGGGCCCACCCTGTGCCATCACTGCGGGCTCTTGCTTCTTCTGAACAAGACGTAATGCCTTCTGCATTAAAAAATGATGATTCTAAACAGACAATAACAACTTCCTGGTAATAGAGTTACTCTCTCTGAATAAAACCAGCCCTCTTTCGCAGGAAACATCCATGCAGAGGAGAATGGGAGAACCAATAACCCCTCCATCATGACCTCGCTGAGAAGATGGCTTTTGGACTCACGCTGCATTTTCCTTTTTCTCTTATCTTCATGAATACACCACTTTATGTCTGACACACAAGAGCTCTTCTCCTCCAGAATTACATTTTTATGCTAAGTAGGGACAAACACCCAGGGCCAGGGACCAGTGCTGCGAGGGGTCAGCCTGCAGGCACAGCTCTCCCATGGTGCTGCTGTGGGATGGCTGCTGCTGCTCCTGCCCCCGAGCACAGCCCTCCTCCTCAGAGCATGCCAGGCCAGCACCGGCAGCATCAGAAAGCCCAGGGAACTCTGAAGGAGTTCATCACGTGGTCAGTTCATCTGACAAAAGGAAAAACTTTGCCTCTAAACAATTCCTTGTTCCCAATTGAGAAAGTAAATTTACACGTACCAAAAAGTAGGCAATGAAAGAAATGACTGCAGAGATCTTCTCTTTCCCATTTCTTTTTCAGTCCACGGGATGCATGCAGCATCTTCCTCCACATCCTGTGTTCACAGGAACTTAGCTGCTGTGGTCTCAGCATCTCCTATCCCAGGCCATGGCAGCTTTAGGAAGGAGCAGAACCCCATCCCCAGCCCAGACAGATGTGCCATTGGCTGCATGGATCCTGACCAGCTGTAGTATCAAAGCCAAACTCTGGCAGAATTTGGGGAGGGGCTGAGGTCATCCCAAGCACCAGGGTGTGCTCCTGGCAGCAGCCCCAGGCCCTTTTCCTCCTTCCCCTCTCTGTGTGCATTTGTGGTCTCCACAACGCTGCTCCAGAGCAAGTGGTTTGCACAGAAATTTGAAGACAAACACAGCGTACTGCAGACTTACACGAGCTACACCGTGAGAATATTCATACGAATGATGGGATTTACGTTTTCCTAATGTTGCACATCACTAAGAGCTGAAGGAGAAAGGGAAACACTTTTTAGGTAGTTTGATGTTCTGTGTTTCCCCTGCAACAGCTGAAGGCATCACTAATGCCCAAAGCAGAGCACAGAGACGCACCTGTGTATCACACATCTAAGGACAGGATGCAGAAATAACTGCAGTTTGCCTCACCTCTCCTGTCCTAAAGCACATACACAACTTAAACCAGTGGAAAGCATACCTTTCTCCATGCCCACTAAATAAAATGGTTTTCTAATATGCGTTTCTGAGGAGAAGGGATGGGAAATGCTGCCGGGCAGCCAGGGCTCGTCTGTGTAAATGTAGTTCAGTGGCTTTGTTGGCACAGTCCAAAAGAGAAGACAGAGGAAGAAAAACAAACGTGGAGAAATGCAGAAGTGGAAGGAACAAAGCCAGAAAACATGTATCTTAGTGAAGATTAGCTGTAATTACTGGCAACTGCTGGTAACCAGTAAACAACACCCGACTCTGCAGAAATTCATGCTATTTGCAGCTTCAATAAGCAAATGGATCACAGCTTTTATGCATGCTTAATTTTTCTTCACCAACCCTCTGAGTGGGTTTGATATTTGCTAATATCCTCAGATTTCCAAAGCAGACAACGTAGTACCTGCTGAAAAACAGCACATTGTCTGACGCCTTTTTTTTTCCCAAGCAGACACTCAGACTTGTTCAAAATTTCTACCAAATCAGAGAGGTGCACAAAATAAGAGAGATTACCAATGCTCGTGAGCAAAAGAAATTGCAAACAAGACTTGTTAGAGGCCATAGCTTTGCCGTGAAGTTGGCTAGACAAAAACACGTACAAATCAATACTTCCTGAGACAGGTTATACCTCATTAGTAACTCCTGGTTCATTCGCTGCCTTTTATACTGTCCCTGTAAGCCTCCCAACTGCTCGCAGCCCTCGGCGCATGACAGCTACCTTTCAGAAGAGTAATGCCCTCATGCTTAGGCAGAAGCCAGGAGACATCATTTTCCTGCTACTTAGGCAGGAGCCAGATACAACGCAGCGCTGCTGCAAAGCGCATCGACGCGCCGCGCTCTGATGGCCGTTATGGACAGCTCCAGGGGCCACGAGGAGGCCCATGTGCTTTCTGCTTCCACCCATGCCTTTGTTTAGCACTGCTGAGTGTCTCTGGGAAGCAGCGATGCATGAAACCCAATGCTGAAGAAATTCAAATATAATGATAAACAGAGCCATTCCTCTTTGTGGTTGATTTCCATTTAGCTGTACCTGCACATAAAAGAGCTATCAAAGAAAGCTATCTGTTACTTGCCAATTCAAAATGACTTCAGAAAGCAGTCCCCAAGCTTCCAGTGATAGATGTCCAACAAAACAACCTCCTAATCTCTGCAAATTGTTGCTAAGAGCTACATTAAACCAGCCTGCCATCAATCTTTGTTCTCTTTGCTGTAACTCAACTGGATGTACTACCTAAAAGTACTTAGAAGGAACGACTGCAGCAAGCTGCTGAGGCAAAAGTAAAGCCAGCAGCACAAAATGAGAGCTTTACTTTCAGAAACGCAGCACCTGAACCCTACGGCTGCTACACAGAGGGGAAGCAAAGGAAGGAACGACAGGAACAACAATTAGTTCTGACAGTGGTTTGGTTTTGCCTTCGTTTCGGAAGATATTCCCCATTCTTACTTCTGACAAAAACAACTTCCTTGGACAAACTCATAAAACCTTTTTTTTTTTTCCCATTCTTTGTTACAAAAGGATAAATTAAATATTTTTTTTTTTAAGTCCCAACAGCTATAGCTTTCTGGCTTCGGGGTAGCTTGGTGAATTATTAGTGTTGAGTCACATTTAATTTGGGTTCTTCAAAGGTGAAAGGGTTCAAGAAATCAATGGCACCGACCATACCTTCCAAATCCTAGAGAATATGCCTTTGGGCTTCTGCCTCCTAGCTGGAAAGTGAGCCCAAGTGAAATGATTGCCCTCCTGCTAACAGACTGAAATGACTTTAAAGTGTTTTGTTTTCCAGTATGGCTAAAACTTACTCTGCATTAAATACTTCTCATACTCCTACCAGTTCTGGGAGCAGTATTATTCCTGTCTCTAGATCCACCCAAATTACCTGATTTATCTAGTCACCAGGACCTGAGAAATTCCACAAATGCTCAAATCTGTATGTACAAAGGACAGGACAATAAAGCCCTGTTCTTCCTGTTTCAGGAGCAGATTATGTAGACCAAGCACAGTGGCAGCGGAGCATTCAAGCACTCGCCAGATTCACAAGAAGATATGCTGAAAAATTGAACAATTTTGGACAATTTCTTTAATGTTTCAATCATGTTCTTAGTTATTTTCTCTTTAAATCACCCATTTTGTCAGGTGTTAGCATATCATATATTGCAAACCAGCTACCATCTTTGCCAGATAAACCCAAGCACCCGTCCCATTGTCCTCTCGGAGTCTCCTAAGGTTGCATATCCTCCCCTGATTAATTGGAGATGGGGTACCAGGACCTCTCAGAGCTCAGCCACACCCCCATTTCTCAATTGGTTTCAGAAAAGGCAGATGGTTTTCCAAAGGCCCAAAGACTCAGGCCAAATGAGAGATAATCTAAAAAAAATCACAGCGAATTTCCTGTAAGTTACTGGCATTATAGCAGTTACCTATTTTTATGCTACTTTAAAACATCTATTTGTTTCAGGTGAACTGCAGTTGGTATTTTTACTGCCGTTATTTAGTAGGTGAGGTAAGGAAAGTATAGTGCTGGTGCTGAGGGAATTGTTTCTGGATTAAACACAGCGTCAGTACCTATGATATTCTTATGCAAGGCTCCTTTTATTTTCCATTGATTTTTCTTCAGCAATGTCACTTGCAATAACAGATCCAGATTCTAGTTGACCTACATAATAATATGCCTGGTACAGAAGGCACCAGTGCTTTCCACTATTTCTGTGGAGCACTGATGCCAACGCACATCATTCGCTGGGTTATCATGCCACTCAGTAGCTATAAACATTGAATTTGAACAGATGTTTCCAAGATTATCCAATTTGTAACCCAAATTCACAGATCTTTTTTTTCTTCAGAAATATTCAACAATTAAATAGGTTTGTTATTTTATACTGAGGCATAAATCTTCCTGTTTGACGCTCATGTGACACCGAGGATCCTCAATCTAGGGACGGCCATCTCTGACCTAAGGGAAGGAGGAGACAGAAGCTCTCCTTCAGCCCCTGTCTGTGTTGATCAGTTTGCAGCAAAAAGCAAACACGGTATGATAGGAAGAGAGAGGCATCAAAATAATTTCAAGCTTTTTTTCTGCGTTACTTTCTAATTGCCACAAATTAATCCTTCAAAATGACAGACCTGTTGTTCTCTCTTCTTACTGTCTCACTGCTTTCCCTAAAATCTAACAGCATCCTCACCTGCCTGCTGTTTCCAAAGCAGCACAAAGCAATTGCTTTCACATCCATGCTCCAAATCAGTAGTTAAAAAAACAACAACAACAACAAAAAAAACCACCTCCAGTTAACATAGTGCAAGTATATATGATTAAAAAATAACCCTGTACAAAAGATGCACAAATAATTCAGCTGTAACACTCAGAGCGTGGTGAGCAAAGCAGTCATTTTCACAGCTGCAGTTCACACCATTTTTGCTGCAGATCCCCATCTCCTCCATCCACCACAGGGACGTCACCTCCCATTGGTCACCCCCTGTCCCACCAGCCCCGGGCTGCCCCCGAGCTCTGGCTGTGCAGATCCCTTTTGCTCCGCTGGCCCCAAAGGCAGAAGAAAGATTAGAATGGCTCTGTAAGTAGAGCCACGGGCTAGCAAACACGAAGTCTGAGTGACAAGCCTGGAACTGAGTCCTGTTTTCCAGCTCTCTATCCAACTTACTGATATTCAGCTCATGACTCAATGGACAACGTTTTGTAACTTCAAAACCACGTGTTTATAGACATAAAGGAGAACGTTTTATTCAAAATAACCAAAGAAAACCAAAACCAAGCTAAAAACCAGCCGTGCAACTAAAAACTGGGGGAGTAAGATGCAGTGGGAAAATGAGGCTTGAAAAATAAGTCACCAAAGAGCTTAGAAGATCAGTGTTAGGATTACATTCTGTTTTGCCACAGCCCATGAAGGCTCCGAGCGAGGGTCTCACTGCTGCTTGGGAATGGTGGAGCCAAGGGGATGGACCCACTGGGAAACAATCGATCAAAAAAGGACACGTTGGCCAAAATAATGTTTGCACCCATTACAATGCAGAAACTTCAGTCCATCTCCATTCATCTCAGCCTCCTCACTTTGGTGTGTTCTGTCCTTCCTTGTAACGCTCACAGGGTATTTTGCTGTCAGTAATCTTGTTTACTTTAATAAAGAAGTTGGTAATGAAAACAAAATCCTGTGAATCAAATGTTGACTCAAAACCGAAGAGAAATTCCCACAGGCAAATCTTTTTAGCACTCTGTCAGCATAACTAATTTAATTAACACCATCCAGAGAAAGATTATACAAAGCTACAAAGCTGTACGTATAGAAATATACGTACATAATAAGAAAGCCTACAAGTGAAGGCACATTCCTTGTTCCAGGTAAGAGCTGCACTGTACTTTGTATTTAACTACTGGTACAAAGTTCTGACTACTGCACCCCTAATACACCAAATATTCACGGAGAGCAGAGCACTCGGATTCATTCATCCTAAGGTACAGGCATTGCTTTATAGAGAGCAATGTTAATGATAAGGCCCAGGAGGGCAGAAATGTTAACCTGGTTAGCAGGTCCACCAGAGTTAATAGCACTATTTGGTGCTTAAATACTTCATGAGTTTAGGTTAATGAGTTCAGTGTCTCACAGGACCAATCCCGACATCTCCCTGCGCTGTTATTTTTATTGCCCATTTGACTCCAGCATTTACAAATATTCAGATGTGCTTGATGCTAAAGTTTTAGAATCCTCTGTTTTTGTGATGGTTTTTTTCCAGTTTCAATCACTATTGGAAGCTATCTGCATCTGTTAATGGGTAACCATACGCATGCACAAAATACAGCACGAAATGAAAACGTACCAGCTCTGATTTAATGAGGAGCACAATGAAGCCCCATCCTTCACTCTTCCCCCGCATTAAATCAGACTCTTCATAAAGTATATGAAAGAAAGCCACTAGAAAATCAAGGAGGTGGGAAGAAGGTTGTCTTGGGGCTTACCCATGCAAGGAGAGAACCGAGGGCTGCTCTTGACAGTCTTTTAACAAAGCAGCCTATCTGGACAGTCAGAAAGCTCTTTCTACAAGAAAATATCTCCTTGTTTTTTTTTTTGTGTTTGTTTGTTTTTTCTTGGGCTTGAAAAATGGAACTTTAAAATCTCACCTAACCAAGCAACCAATGGAAACCCTTTGTTACTTGTATATAAATTAACACCTGAAAATGGGAATTGAAAAGGAATGAATGTGAATTCCTGGGTTGGACAGTACAGGCAATCTGGCTGCATTTATTTCAGAGTAAATGCATCACGGCAATCTGTGCACTGGAGACTGCATGACTTCACCTCACTAAATAGGTCTAAGAATATGGAATGTTTTCAGAACAAATCTCATATTTTTCCTCCTGCTAAAAGCACTGAAATCTCCTGCCTTGGGTCTTCCTTCAGGCTAATTTAACACTCAAGATCAGCCAGAGCAAATCAAAACTTCATCAGCATGCACTGAGGTATGACAAAGTTCCATATTCATACCATTTTTGCTTGAAAAATGAGCTTAAAGTAAAAATTATATTCTTCTTATAAATGTGAGAATTGAGGCTAAGTGAAACTTAAAATAAAATGCAACAGACATATGGGCAACTCCCGAGAGAAAGGCTGGAGGAGGATCAGTGCATATTATAAAGCTGTGATTGTGCACGGGCCGCTGTAGGTGACTGCATCTGGTGCCTAAGTCCCAGTTCTAAGAACCACAGCTTTACTGCTCTACCACAGCTTCCAGGAGGACCTCGAGGCCGTTCACCGAGAGCACTTGGAAGCCTAAATGAGAAGTAAACCTGCATCGCTCTGACTTTACCCCTGGGGAAGCTGAAATAGCGTGGTGAAAAATTTCATTGACTTCTTTTGACCTCAACTGGCTTTGGAATATTCCACTAAAAAACTTGGCCAAAGCTCTGAATTTCATCTGCATCGGAGCTACAGATTCAACATCCAGCTTTCCCCAGCGCCGCGCACCGAACCAAGTGCTATCGTTGCTGGACTGGAACAAGCCCAAGGATGCTCTGGACAACATGCAGCATGGAATTTTAAAAATAACAAAGTAGAGGCTGGGGAAGTTGCTTTTCTAAAGTGGTTTTAATTATTATTTTAAACATAAGGGCAACATGTGCTCTAGGAAGTCTGCCCAGCAGCAGGCTGAACCAACAGGGGCTCTGCCCACACGTGAGGGCAGTGGGTATGCGACTGCTCCTGCACATCCTAACATCGCAGCTCTCTCCTAAAGGCTCCACGTGCCCTTCAGATTGGTGTCAATACAGCATCCCTGACAAAGGGACCAAAACCTCCACGTACCCACCTCCGTGGGCAAGGCACAAAGCCCACGCAACTACACTACGAACAGGAGAGGCTTAAGAAACGCAGATGAGCAGCCACAAAGAGTCTTCAGGATGCATTATGGAAGTAGAGAGAAAAAGAGAGATACACAGCTATGTACACATTCTGAGGGAACAGGGAAAGCAGAGACGGGAAGTCACTGCATGTCACACACAGACTGTCTCTGTGTTATTTTTAACCACAGCTTGTGGAGGAATGTTGCTGCTCCAAGCTTCTTGTTTATGTCTCTCTTCAATAAGAGCAAAGGTGAACTTCTAGAGGTTTTTATATTCACATCCTTGAAAGAATAATGAATACATAAATCTGCAGAGGGGGAACAGCAATCTGTACAGACAAAACCTAAGTGTTAGAGTGCCTTACGCAACGGCCAGCCATAAAAGATTTCCGATTCCTTGAGATAAACACTGCATCCTTCACCACTGCACAACTCACAGGATATTCAAGGCAAGCACAAGGGCAACTGCGCAGACTCTGGGCAAGGATGCTATCTGTGGGAGGGGGAGCCAGGTCTGGGTTTTATCTGGTTCTTATTTGATTGCTGCTTCCTTCCACCAAGATGCAATCTTACGGTCACTCTGCCCTTCGTCTTTCCAGTGTCTATTTGATTTGTTTCAGAGTAAATCATTTATGGTAGATTTAATTTCTTGGAACTGATAATGAGTGTAGCTAGATATGGATCCTTCCATTTAGAAGTCCTCTTTGCCATTTAATCAGCTTTCTCAGCTGCACCACTAGTTTGAAAGCAAAGTGGGATGGAATGGGATGCACTGGGGAATAAAGAATGCAGAAAATGGACAGAAGGTAGACTAATTATTTTATCAGAAACACTGAGCTTCACTCCGTAATCAGTTTAACTGCATTTGCTCCCTCTCCACAAACTCCTGCTCCTCCAGAGAGGACTGCATTGCTGAAAGCAGCCTCAGGGGCTGTCTGGTGACTGAGCAGTTGCCTCCACCCTTCCCAACACACTGTTCCATCCCACAGCACAAGGCTCCTGTCTGTGTGTACAAGACCAGGACAGAGATACCACCATGTGACCAAGTCCCATGTTGTTGCCCATCTATTTTGTTGTTTTATCTTTGCAGAACATGCGTCTCCTTGAATGCTCACATAAAAATGATTTAGCTGGTAAAAAGAATGCATCTACGCAAAGAAGGAAAGCATAATAACATCTTATTTAAATAATATGGAAATGAGTAACGTACATATCATAGCCGATGACTATTTTCCCTTAAAGGTATTTGATTTAGGACAGGAAGCTTAGAAACGAACTGACAGAATCAAATGGCTTATCTCACTGAAAGTATGTCATTTTTACAGAAGAGTTAATTTTTCAAGAAAAACATCAGCTGCCAAAGCAATGCGACATTTAAACTTGATAAGGATGTGTAAAGACTTGCAGGGAGAACTTTTGCCGTTCTCTGTAATAGGATTAGAAACCTCCAAACGGCTCCAAGAGCTGGAGCTTTGCCCTCAACAAGAGAGAAATGCCCCCAGAGCAACTGGAAGAGAACCCCAGCTGAATGTCTGCATTTTCTCATTTTGTACAGTAAAATGTCATCAGTGAGAGATTCCTCAACTTAAACATACAGGCTGTAACTTTGTCCAACTCATGCTCAGTTTAGAAAAAATAAATAACTTAGAGAGCAGTGTATTCACGCTCTGTTTGTGCCGAATTCCCTGCTGACATACCAAGAAACGCACGTAGTGCCTCTGTTCTTTCTCCATCTCTAACACAGGGATACCAGCACCCACTCACATCACAGAGGCAGTGATAACACTAGGCCACAAGTGAGGTCATTTATACGTATGCATCATGAATATACCCGCAGTGGCAGCACAGAAAACACAACAGCTTGCTCTTCCTTTCACGTTTTTTATCCTTCCTGCAGCATGGCACCCAGCCTCTTTCCATGGAAGATGCAACCCTGTTAGTTTACCTCTTAGAGAACAAGTAAAGCTAAAAATTTACATGTATGTAACAGATACAAAACCTGAGATATGAAACTTGGACACACTGTGCCTTACTGCCTTTCTTGACTTGCTGTCAGCTGCTGCAACTTGAAAATGTAAGTGCATTAATTCAAAGACATGCACTATCCTTCATTGATAAAGTTGTCCTTATTAAACTTCAAAGGTTATTCATGGAACTAAAAGTTGCTTTTTCTCAAGTACAATATATGCTTTGGCAGCTGCAGACTTCCTTATGTGCCAGGATGCCAGTGACCACATCTACAAGCCCTTATTGCCAATTATGTGATTTGCCTCTAACAAATGTAGCCTGGCAACCTTTCCATCTCCAGCTACGCTGCCCAGCACTTTGCAGTAAGTCATACTGATAGAACGACAGCGCTGATCTTTGTTTGAAAAGCATCTCCCCAGTCCTGGGAAACAGGATCAGGAAAATCAGAACTTGAGAGGAGAGTTTTCTCACTTAGGCCAATTTCTCTCTCCAGATGATGTTCTCCCAGGCTGTTCTAAGTATGGCTCTTAGTTAAAATAATGTGACTCTCTGTCTGATCATGTCCTTGTCATATACCACGGCCTGGAATATTTAAGATTTTGCACTTTTCTGATCTTCTCTCCAGACCTCTGTTTTCCCTATCACTGCATATTTTGTGCTGTCAACCAGACGTTTGCTAGATTAATTCCCTAGTAATGCCATTCTCTGTAACTCAGCACATGATGAATTCTGTACCATGGCAAACAAGACTAGAGATGAGGTGCACCAGTCAACCTTGAAAAGGAAACTGGACACCATCTTTGCTTCAGCACTAAACAGACATAGGCACAAGCATGACTTCTGTTACATGTTATATGTAAGCCTTCTTCTGGAGCAGGGAGGAAGGAAAGCTGTAAGACTATCTAATTGTAGGCTCACTTCTTGAAACTGAAAGCTATAATTAGAGGCAAAGCCCTCGCAGAGGTTCTGTGCAGGTGCTCAGAGCAGCCCTGCAGCCCTCATGCTGTACGCTGCTGCCAAAACTGCCAGTCCTGGGTTGGGGAGGAGTTTGGGATGGATCTGCCATCCCAAGCAACGTTCCAAAGAGACTGGCTGGTTGAAAAGGAGAAGAGAGAGCTCCTCTTGGATGGAGACCAATTCACAACACAGCCACTCAGATGAGCAAAGGACATAGCTGCAAGTAAGCTTTCAATACCAGACATTTTAAACCGTTTTTGCAATAGGACAGGGCAAAAAAAATTCTGTATTCAAACCCAGCTGCTAATACACCTGTGCACATTCATCCATGAAAGAGAAAAGCAGCTTAAGTACTAATGACATCCAAATTACATCTTTCCCATCTTTAATGTTTATGATTCCCAGCTCCTTTTAAGAAAAATATGTCACTAAAGCTTAATCAGTAGTATTCTGCTTTAAGAAAGGCTTTCTGAAACTGACATAAACCACACAGGTTTTGCTTTGAAACCAACTGGAATTGGAGCAACGATGAAAAGAACGTTTGCTTTTCTTTTTTTTATGCTATGGAGGTCATTGAAATTTCACAGGAAAATCAAACAGCAACAACCAAGCACAGTCTCAACTTGCTTTGTTTGCCTGCAGTGCAGGCCTGAACCTTCAGAGCCAAGCTGCCCGTGCCAAACATGGGTGCAGCTCTACAGCTGCGGGGTGTCATGAGGAGGGAGGAGATCTCGGAGAAGCCCGAAAGCCACTGATGGCTGTCTATACTGGAACACATTCCACCCCAAACCAGGAAGGTGATCACCCTGGAAAGCAGTCACTCCTTCACCAAACTTGCCTTCCTCTCACTGATGTCCGCTTCCTTCAGCACTGATCTCCAAACCAGAGTTATGCTACAGAGGGTTTGGGCATAGTCCCAGGCTACAACAATTGGTGCAAGGAACCACACTGTTTGCCTCTTTTCTTTTTGCTTTTATCTCTGGAGTGACAAGATTTTTCTCCTATTTCCTAGCAAAAAGGGAGGAAATGGCAATGATGGAACAGAAGAGGTATTGTTTCCCAAGCTCAAAGAATGGTTTTCTTGGACACAGAGGTTCCTCCTTAATCTGGAGTCACATAGGGAGCACAAATGCAATGAGCAGAAGAGAGAGATGGACAAGGAACGTGGAATGGCTTTGCAAAGAAATGATTTGAATGAGTCCTGAAGCTCTAAGGAAGTAGGATTACAAGTTGCTGGGTTGATTGTACTAGAGTCTCATCTCTTGGATTTGTTTTTGGAAAAGACTGAGAAAAATGCATCAAAGACAACTCGAGTAAAACAGCATTTTTTTTTTTTTTGGCCAGAGCCTCAAGAAGCAGAAGACTAATAAAATTTTGCAGAGCACTCAGAAGTGCTAATTGCTTTTTTACTGCATCTTACAGAGTGCAGGCGTTAGCGGGCATCTGAGTGTGAAGAACCTCAACAGGTGCTGTGCAGTCCGGAGCTTCTGTAGAGGTTTGTTCAAAGATGTCTATTTCAAGAAACAACTTGTTTACTACGTTCTGTGGCTGTGACTTTGTGATGCTGCTTCTCCGTCTTCCCTCCTGATGTTCATAAATAAGAGCTACTTGAATCCAGCCATTGGAGGTTTGGGATGAGTTCTGGCTGTTAGAGACATCCACAGGAACACAAAAAACGGACTGGTTCAGATAATTGCTGAGAAGTAACAGGAATCACAGAATCACAGAACTGGAGGGGTTGGAAGAGACCTCTAGAGATCACTGAGTCCAACTCTCTGCCAAAGCAGCTCCCCAGCCCAGGTTGCACAGGTAGGCATCCAGGCAGGTCTTGAATGCCTCCAGAGAAGGAGACCCCACCACCTCTGTGTGCAGCTCCAGTGCTCCGTCACTGCGCTGTGAAGAAGTTCCCACTCACATTTGTGCAGAACTTCCTATGCTTCAGTTTGTGGCCATTTCCCCTCATCTTATCACCACACACTGCTGAGAAGAGCCCAGTCTTGTCCCTTTGCCTCCTGCACCTTGGATATTGATAGATGTGGGTCAGATCCTCTCTGAGTCTTCTTTTCTCAAGGCTGAACAGCCCCAGGTCTCTCAGCCTTTCCTCATAAGGGAGGTGTTCCACTCTCTTTATCATCTTTGTAGCCCTCTGCAACTCAGTAGAAAGTGGGAATATCCAAGTTGAAATTCATCCCTGCTCTGGCAGATTGAGACACCGTGCTTATCACCCAGTTTGAGCTGACTAAATAAGACCAATTTTAATAAACCAACACTCTAAGAAAGCACACCTCATCCCAAGCTCCAAATAAACACTCTCCAGTGACAAACCAGCGGACTCAGTGGAGAGATGAGTTATTTATCAAAGTGAATGGTGTTACTCTCTGAGAGCACGACTCCTTCTGGGATTTAGTCTCTTATAAGACACGTCACTGGACTGCTGCATTACAGCTCCAGAGCTCAGCTCTCAGTGCTGTCAATCTCCCATAGCACATGAACACTGAGGCCACAGCGTGGAGACAACCGCCGAAGGCTGGATTGATTTCTGTGTGCACGGAGCAATTGCATCTCCAATCAATTTTAATGGAAACCACGAATGCTCAGTGTTTTGGAGAAAATCAAGGCTCTCCAGTCCCTTCGTATAGATTCAGATGTCCAAACATAAGAATTCAAGTGGGATTTGTTCTTGACGTTGATCACAGGGAATAATAAAAGCATGCTCAGCAAAAGGCACAAGCCACAAAGCAGAAGCCCTTCTTACCCGGAGTCCACATGCTATCCAGCAGTGATACACCAGCCATATAATCTTAATTAGCTAATAAAAGTTTTTAGACAATCTGTCTAGACTTTCTTTTGCCTGGATATAAAATTGGCTTTAAAAGAAATATATAAACAGCAATGAAAAGTCAGTGAAAAGCTTTCAAATCAGCATCCTGCTGTTTCACATCTCCATCCTGCACTCTTCTGAACAGTATATCAGTGAAATCCTTCATTTTTCAAGCAGAAGAGCTGCTCTCTTTGGGATTACAAACACCCTGACAGGCCAGGGCAGCCATCCACCTGCAGGACACCCCTGGGCAGCCTCGACCAGCACAGCCCAACACGTGGAGGAAACCCGAGTGTTAGAAATAACCATAACTCCAGCTAATGCCAAGTCTTGAGATTACGTCACCATGGTCATGCCTGCTTCAAAACGGCCTTTTTAGCAGCATAGTTGTACCACTGGTTTAGGTAGAGGAGACACTGTTTTATAGTGAAGCTAGAATGGAAGCCACTGCAGAAAATCACTGTGCTGCCCAGAGTGGCATGGCTCAGCTCAGCACTGTCCTGCAGAGCAGCCTGGGGACGAGGGCAGTGCTGGGACATTGCAGAGGGAGAAGAGAGATCTGAAGAGCAATATCAGGCTACAGGATGACATTATGCAGATAAAAGATAAAATGGGAGTTCATTAGAGGGTCAATGAGATATATGGATTAGTGAAATTACAAGGAGAAACTAAATTCAGGGAATTAAATTATAACTTCTCTTTAACCAAAGCTGGCTGAGATAGCCTCTTGCAGACTTTTCCATCAGGATAAAACCTTCCACTGCTGGGTATCTTCCTGCAAGCACTGCCCACCTCTCAGACAGCCCCTTCCCTCACACCCAGAGCCAGGCTGCCGGCAGGGATGTGCTGGCAGCAGGACACCCGCACCCAATGAACCGCATGGAGCACTCTGTGATGGTCCATGTCCAAACCTGAGAACAGAATCCCAGGGGTAACAGCCATGGGTAGCTCCGAGGAGCAGCACAGCAGCTGAGCAGCTCCATCAGCTCAACCAAACCCCACATCAGCACGACCTCGTTTCCTTCAGAGGGAGCAGGAGCCCCCAGGGGCTGCAGCAGCTTGTCCTGCAAGGGGTGCACACTGAGCAAGCTGCAGAGGCAGCACAGAATCTCTTACTTTCCAATCAAACTCTGAACACAGAGAGATGATCCGTGTCATACCTGTGCTTCTTGAGACAAACAGCAACCTGGCAGAGCGTTCCCATTTTCTGTTAGTACAGAGGCAGCTCACATACATGCTGCAGTATCCAGTGTTGGCATAAAATCTGATTCAAACTTCAAGCCACAGCCACACATTTGAGCTGCCTCTGTACGACTCAAAGTTTACTGTTTCATTGTCAGTGAAATACACAGGAAATCTTCTGTCGTTGTCAATGATGTGAGCAGTATTATGTGAGCAGCAAGGTACCTGTAACACTCTTTTGCTAAACAACTTCCTTGCAAACGTGTAAAGAAAAAAGAATGAACTTAATTGATCACAGCTTACGACATACCTGCTACAATTTCGCCAAGTGGGCTTTTTTTTCTCTGCTAGATCTACTTTTTTCTGCACCAGGGGACAACGGAAGGAAGGTTTGCATGGCTCCAAAGTTGGTCCGGGCAATATTCCAGGTAATGGAGATCACAGTGACGTGCAGAGCTGTCTCCCCAGAGGGCAAAGGGCTCGGGGTGCCTGCCATCCTCTGCTGTGAGGGGAAGGAACGGGAAAGGCGTGTGATGGAAGATGCAGCTCAGCATTATTTATGTGCTGCTGCTCCCCCATGGCTATGAAAGCTGTTCCTTGCATTAGCAAGAAGTGGAAGGGACTGGCAAGTGAGGAAGGTGCAAGACGAGGCAATATTTTGTGTTTCCTCCAGAGATGCTGGATTTCTGTGACAGGAACTGCAGTAACTTGCTGCATTTGATTCTGTCTCACTGCTCAGATGCACAACTGCATTCTGAGCTGGTCCAACAAATTTAACTCACTCTGTAAATGGACACGTCCCACGGGATAGGCTCAGCGTAATCATAACATTTCTATTTTCCATGGGGACGCCTCTGCAGGAGGTGATAATGTGAAATGCACATTATTCCTCCAGGAAAGCTGCCAAGATACTTTCCATGGCAGTAGGGCACTGAGGGCCGGGGTGAAGCGGGGCTGGGGTCAGCCCTGGGGGGCTGGGAGGTGGGCAGGAGGTGTGGGGAGGGGTGAAGCACATGGATGGTCAGCAGGAGCCTGGCAGCACCATCCTCCAGCTGAACATGTGGGCTTTGGGCAGAAATTCTATCTCAAAACCAAACTCAGCTCTGCCTCTGAAATCATTAATTTCTTGGTGAAATAAATATCTTTTTTCTAGCCTACTCTCAATGGCAAGGTTTCCTTATTCATAGATTTTTTTCCCCGCTGTGATTCAATCTTTCCAACCCCAGCTCCTTCTATCAATTTTCATTTCACGGCTCTTCATCTCTCCTTCCCTGGCAGTCATACCTGCCTTGCTGTCCACACACTTCTTTCTTCCTCTTACTGCTCAATAAATCCAAACTCTCCTCTTTGCCTCTACTACCAGTCCTTCCCAAAACACCGCCAGCTTCTGAACTTCAGTGGGACTTTCTCTTCAAGCTTCTGGATGCATTTTAACCAATTTATTCTCCCTTCCCCTAACGTTTCCAGTACTGCTATCCCCCCCAGACTTCTCTTCTTCCCAGCACAAGATGGATGCAGAACGAACACGAAGGCTCTCTCTTCCGTTTCAACTCTGTACTGCTATCTTTACCAAGAGGAATACTTTGCCCCTGAGATGTAGGAAACCTTTCAACAGACAGATGAAAAAAAGCAGTTGGATGGGGGTGAATAACTTAGTGGATCTGCATCAAACCAAATCCTCCACCAGGGCATCGTGAGAACGCACGTTGCAAGACACAGGAGCATTCCCTGGGGCTGTCTAACTTGACTGGTAAAAATAAAGACTCAACAGCACATTGCTCTGCTTTAGAGTAACAAAAACTTAACCAGTCATTTATTTTCAACTGCTCCACAAGATACATTTCACATAACCATGAAAGCAATGCTTTCTTAAATTTGGGGTAACATTTTTAAAGGACGCTGGCAGTTATTTCTTTAGTAACAAGACTTTCCTATTTCAATTTTATTCCGCTTCTTGAAAAGCAATCTCAGAATGTTCAATAAATGCCATAAAAAGGCAGATATTATCATTAAAGTGACTTATGCCGTAACTGTGACAACAGACCATTACAGCTTTCCAATAACACTTGAATTCTTCTCAACCAGGAAAGCAGCTGTGTGAGATCACTCAGGAGGACAGCACAAAAGTTTCTGCACATATCAGCACGGAACCGGCCTCAAATTTCACATAAGCAGACCCTGAGGTAGTCATAGTGTCACATCTTTATCTCCTTGCTTCTCCCCAAACTCCACTGTATTGATTTTACATGAGTCTATTTGAGAAGGAGGAATTACTCAGACCCCTGCTAGTTTCAGCACGGAATCACACCACTGTTTGGGCACACGGTGTGGGATGCTGCAGGATTTCTGGGCATTTAAATCACGTGCTCGTAACCCCCATCAGCTTCTGCATTTTCCTGAGCAAGATCCCAAGAACCCTACATATTGCCACCATGCATTTATCTTCAGGTGACGACAAAAGATAGGAAAATACAAGTATTGCATGTATATCACAGAATTGTAGGGGTTGGAAGGGACCTCTAGAGATCACTGAGTCCAACCCCCCTGCCAAAGAAGCTCCCAGCACAGGCTGCACAGATAAGGCATCCAGGCAGGTCTTGAGAGTCTCCAGAGAAGGAGACCCCACCACCTCTGTGTGCAGCTCCAGTGCTCTGTCACTGCACTGGGAAAAAGTTTCTACTCACATTTGTGGCATGTCGACACATGCATTATTTTTTAAATTCTAATTCCTTAATCTCATGCTACCAACTGGTGCTGGCATTCCCTGTGAGAGACCCAGACACTCCAGAAGGACAGCTCAGACCTTGTCGCCCCATCCCACAGCTCAGGGAGGAGGATGCACTGGCAGCAGTGAGGAGTGCATCCTCAGCACTGAGTGCCAGGTGCCCAGAGCGATTCTCCACGTGAAACCAGGCACCTGCTGGGCTCTGACCAACACCAGAGGGAAGCCAGAAGCCTCACACTGCCTGAAGGACACAGCTGCCTGCTGCTCTCACTGGGGTTGCCTCTCACAGCAGAGCACGGCCACGGCAGCAGCTTGGCTCTGCAGGAGCACACCGTGCTCTGGATGCTGCTCGTTCCTTCCCACTGCCAGGACACTATTAAATCAACCGCAATCCAAAGCTCCAGCACATCTTCTACTGGATCTGTTACAGTTAGAAAAGAATCCTTCTGTGAATTATTTCCTACATTTCTGTTGGTACAAAGGTATGGAGCAAATCTCCATTCATGGTGACAGCAGCAACCGAGGCATGGTCACCATCTCCCAACCAAACAGCATTTTTTTTTTTTTTGAGTTTTGCATGTATCTGACAAGGTTTCATTTGGGAGTACTGAATATTCTAGAAATAAAACCACTGTTACTTTTCCATCTCTAAGAACAGCAACAGGAAGACCTTGGTAAAGGCACTGCTGCTGTCTCAGCACCAGAACAGAACATAAGCAAGACCTGTAGTACATAACCCACAACCATCTGGAGCACACAGCACGAGTTGGTGCAACTTGAGACATTTCCTAACTTTCTGAAAACGGCAAAACAACGGTTACTTGACAAAACTTGGGAAGAAAAGCAGCAGTTTCCATACTGCATAGAACCGCAGAGAGGCTGAGGCTGGGAGGGGTCTGAAGGACAATCCCTGCAGGGTGCAGGACACCTCCCAGTAGTGCAGGTTGCCCACGTTTAACATCATGATGTTTGTGGCAAGGCAACTGCTCCTTACACGGCACACTCCAAAAGCATGCAGCAGTGCTCCAGTGGGGAGGAAAAAAAGGAGAGTAGTTTTATTATTATGCACAAAATGCATGATAAAAAGGAATAAAAAATAAAAACACAAGTTCCTATGTGGCAATAGGAATCAGTACTCTATTGGAGATGCAGTAGAACACATTCTCCCTTCCCTCAGAATACTCTCAGTGTGCAGTGATTTAACTCTCCCATGCTCTCCAACAATAATCTGTGCTAATGGCACACCCAAAGATGGCACAGAAGTTAAGTTCTGCTAGAAAAATGCAGACTCAGGGCCATAGTGAGCAACTGTACAGACCTACAGGAGCCCAGAGAAGCACAGTGTGAATCACTGAGGACGGTGTGTCAACTCCCATACCATTTAAAGCACAGATTCTAATGGCACTCCGAAAAATGATTCATCTTACGGAACGGCACGCTAAATCTGTCAGGCGTTAAGGACAGTGAGTCTCATACAGGCACACATGTGTGTGCACACACGTGTTCTCTACTAAGAAATACAAATCTGGAAAAACAAGATAAAAAGGCATTCAGGGATAGGAAAGGAACATTGGTCAGTGTCACACCTCATAACTGGGAGGAGGGCTCAGACCAGCAGGGGTCCCTTCTCTGCCTGGGCAGTGGATAGTTTTTTTCAGCCTAGATCAGGGAAAGAGGGATTAAAGAAATGGACATTAAAAAAAAAATCTTCAGCAAAATAAATAAATAGATAGATAAATAAATAAATAAAAAGAGAAAGAAGATGAAGAGATTGTTGCAAGTGCTGCGCTTCCTACACGAGAGCGGATTAAAGTTTATTCCACCTTTCTGTTCTGTCAAGGTGGTGATAGCCTTTTAAAACAGATATGACACCACAACTAAAAGTTGTTGGGAAAAGCTTCAGGATACATAATAATCGCATCAACCCTCTGGTACGATGGCTTTAATCTCTTGCTTTGCATCTTTGGAACGAGAAGATGTGCTGTTCCTGAACCTGATTTTCACAGCTCTTCCAAGTGGTTGAGAACAACACCTGGGTGACCTCTCAGCTCACAGAGTGACTTAGGGCTGCTGGCAGCCCACTCCATCAGATACAATGGGTCTGCTCCACACACAGCCCAAGCCATGCCCAGGGGCTGCCTCTCCAAGGGCAGTGGGCACAGCTCAGAGCGAGGGGTGGCAGAAGGGAAGAGCACAGCACAGGGTCCAGCTGCCCAGCTCCTGCACAGCGAAGCCTGAAAACAGGCAATTCAGAGAGAAAAAGATGGATAAACGCACACTGGATCTTTCATTTATCTGTTAGGAGGTAGTCAAGTGGTTTTTCGCTAACGACTTCAATATATATATTTCTTACAGACAGCAATTAACCTTCTGGTAAAGATTAATCTTTTAAAAAATCAAAGATGAATTAATCTTTGAAATTCGAGTATTCAGTAGTTTCATTAATAATCTGAAATTGTCCTTTAGATTTTCCGTAATTAGAGCATTCTCTAATTTATTAATCCCACAGACTGCAGAGCATGTTTCAAATCCTCATCCCCTGCCACAATGACATATTCAAACTTGCTTGAAGCACTCATAATAGAAGTCACTTTGTGAAGAATTATTAACTCAAAGGATCAAGCAAAGTCGTTACATACCAGAGCACATTTAAACACTGATGCTTTCTACTCATCCTTGCCATTCCTAAGATCTTGGCTGAATCAGAAACCAGCCTGGACAGAACACTGAACTCAGGATAATTAGCTTGCTGTGGAGTCCAGGCCAAAGACAGAAAGTGTGCTGGTACCTATGGACTACATCTTTCTGTGCCAAACCATGCTGCTTATGAGATACGAGGTGGCAGTCTGCAGGGACAACAGCTGCTGGCAGCTGGCACATCTCAGGCTTTGGCTGATGACCCCCACTGCCCCAGCCCTGGCTCATCAGGGCTCTGTAGGTACCACAGTGGCAGTGCCACCCACCCCGTCCTGCAGCGCAGAGCATCGCCCACAGTCACAGAGGCAGAGCTCCACTGCTGTGGCCGTGCAAAGCTCACTGCTTACACCAGGGCTGTGTCACAGGGCAGCATGAACTGAGGCCCTTAAGGTCCTTTCCAACCCCACCATGCTGTGGTTCTGTGATTCTGTGCTCCATTACACATCTAGCAGTGGGACCTCCTGGTACTTCTCTGGACTCCAGAGGAGCAGGAGCGCACTGGCAGGGGCTGAATCCCCTCAGAACCTCACCCAAGCTTTATCTGCATGACACAGAGCTGCAGCAGACACAGCCTACATCACCCTGCACACAAAGCTGCTTTACGCAGGGCATTCTTGTGGGTTTATGCTTTATTCTTTAAGAAGGATGCTGACTTACAAGCTGACTGCATTAGCAGCTCCAGTCGTTAATTTAATTCTGCTGAAGTCTATGAAGTGATAGGGTATTACTCGGCTAGAGTTTGTCCTTGACACAGAGAACACATTTCTTGTAAGATTTTGTGACCATGGATATTTGCAAATAAAGTAAATTTTAAATTATAATGAACACGGGTATTTGTCACTTCCTATGGTTTTAAATCCCAAACCACTTTCTTTAATACCACATAAATATGCATTCAAAAGAACAGACAAATTCATGCAAATACAGCCTCCTCGTGTGGTACAGCTCTGATGCCCCTCCAAAGCCCCTTCCCTTCATCCCCTGCAGCCCAGCGAGGTCAGCACCAACTGTGGGACCCATCAGGGCCCAGCACACACCCAGAGCCCTGAGATGGGTGCAGCATCGTGGTCCTGCCCTAGCCCCCTCTCCCTACCCAGACAGACCCTTCTCCACCTGCCCAGGGTGTCCTGTCATTCAGAACTGAATTCTGGCCCAGGTTATGTGAGTTATTTGCAACGGGATGGTGGGGCAGCTGCAGGATGGGACACTTGCCAGCTCCTGCAGGGAGTGCAATTAGGCTTGTTCTTACAGTGAGGACATGCTTCTGATCCTCCCTGCCACACCAGGATACATCAGTGTGTGTTCCTGGAGTTGGCTCTTACATACCCCACCACGAATGAATGACAACTCCTGCTTATTTCTCCTTCCTAGCACAGAAATCTGCTTCAAATGCTTCCGTTTACAAACATTAATGATTCAGCACTGCCAATCAGCTTGCCATGGATGTACAGCTCGATTCCCAGCGGTGCCATCCAAAGCTCTCCTATGTTTTGTCATCTCTGGGAAAATTTAAAGCTACTTCACCTGAAGAGTATGTTACCAAGAGAAGGATGTGAGCACACCAACACAGCAGCCACTCTTCCAGGGCAGGTCTGCTCTGCATTCTGAACCACAACCAGAAAACCAACAGCAAAATTAGGATTCCTGACATCAAAACTGCGAGGGTTCAAACTTATACCACAAGCCTGAGCCAGCATAAGACACAGCACCTCCTTGTCCTCTTGGAACATCTCTCACTCACAAGTGATGTTTTCCAGCACACTGAAAAAAGCTTTATTAAAAAAAAAAAATAAAAAAAAAGGACAGAGAGAGGGAAAAGGAACGTTCAGACAACAAGAAAAACACTTTGCATCCCACCAAAGGCCTGGTGTGCCTCACATCATGCTGCAGGGCTTCATGCCTCCCTGCCCCAGGACAGCAATCTCTGAGCCTTTCAGGTAAGATGTATGAGTTTTCTCCAAAGAATTGGTCAAGAGAAATGCTACAGAAAAGCAATACACTGACAGCAATCTGAGATGTGAACAGCAGCAGCACGACACGAGTCAATGTCGAGCAACAAGCAGTCTTCAAACAATTTCTAGCTGTGGAGAGATAAAAGCTCAGCGTTTTAAAATCTGTCTTCTACCCATGTCAACATAATATAATGCTGTCCAGTGGAATACGAGAAGCTTGATGAGACTCGGGGTTTTCTATTTTCTCCAGAAACTATTGAAAAACACTAACATTTCAAATTCTCTGAAACTCTGTAAGCAATTTAGGAAGGAGAGCACCCAGGAGCCATTACGGAGGCACTGCAAAGAACTGGAGCAACTTCAGAATCAAATATACGTTCCAGAAAAATAACATGACATTTGGCACAAAATAACATCAATCACTTCTACAGCATTTCTGAGGGAGGATGGGCGTTGCCTACCTGCCTCTCTGGAAATTTGCATGAAGGACTCGACTCCTTTTTCTCCATAATTCCCTTCAGATGCCAAAGTGGACACATAATTCCATCCCAAAGCTTTCACAATGTCCACCATTGCTTGCGCTTGGAAGGAATCTGGAGGAACCACACGTGAGAAGAAATCATAGCGCCTGTCATCACTCAACTCTGGTGCAGTTGAGGCATAACTGATCTGTGGGATCTGTAGAAAAAAATAATTTCTGATAAATATACATATTCACACATGCATTGCACTTGTCACTGCAGTTAGCTAAAGCATCTAGCTTCTGCTGAGTCTAAGTTCACCTTCCTTGCATTCATCTCCAGTTCTCCACCACATTTCTTTGCAATGCAAAATCAAAGAAACAATCTTTTCATCAGAATCGAGTGGAAAGGATATCAGTCAAAAGAAAACAAAGGCTTACGTTGACCATTTCCCACTGTCACACAACCCGATGTGGCGCACACAAACTGTTCCATTTCTCACTATTGCCTTTTTGTCCGTGTTCTGCTGTGAGTACCACTGGGTCACTTTGGATGCTGAATTCAGCAGAGCTGACATCCAGACCCGTCCCCACCGGCTGGAAGCCAGGAGGAGCCCTCCTCCACTTTTTAAAAGATGTGTGCGACAGAGACTGGCGGTTACTTTGGATAACAGAGACCAGAGTATTGTCTGGGGCTATTTTCTCCCTGATAACAAAGGTTGTGAAGCAGTTATTAAGCTGACAGCATGTTAATCCCCAAACACATTATGCAACTGTTTGAGTAACAGTCTGGGACTTCTCCTTAATTTAAGGAGCCTTCCATAATTCCCACATGAGATGCCAAAGAAGGGGAAAAAAAAAAAAAAAGGCTTGAGATATACACAAACACGATCATATTTAATGATTTTAGACCGTTATGCTGTGGCAAGGTCAGTATTTCATGCCTCAGCCCAAGCACCTCCTGCATTCTCATACTCTCTACGCAGCATTTCTGTGGGTATTTATTAGCTCTCCAGCCCTCTCAGCAGAGGCAGCATTACATTTCCCCAGGCTCAGTATGGCATGGGCTTGGTCCCTTCCCTGCCCGCAGGGGTCAGTGGCAGACAAGAGCCAACACAGCACTCCCCAGGGATGCATGCAAAAGCAGGGGCTGGAAAGCAGAACTGCTGCTGCAGACCTAGCAGGCAAAGAGAAGTTAGCTAAACTTCCCAAAATCACAAACAACCCAGACACTTGTTGAGACCAATTCCAGTCACAGAACGTTAAAGAACTCAACACTGAGGTTGACAGAGAGAACAGCAGAGTGCTGACCACTGTTAGGTAATTTCTTTGCTCAGTGGTTTGCCTACAGGCCAGCAAAGCTTGGGGACCACTCTCAAAGGCAAATAAATCAATGGTGCCCATTTACCGTGTGTATGGGAACTGTTGAATCATGGCCTGAACACTGATGGATCACCTGAAATGAGCACTGTCAACCACAGCACAGGTAAAGCAATGCATCTGTGTGACCAGAAGGAATTAAGTCTGGTTCCACCTCTCCCAGACCCCATTTAAGGGCTGACCATCACTGGGGAAGGATCTGTTGTTGGGGATTGCTCCTTATGAGTTTCCTATAACAAGCTTAGGGCATGGGAGAGAATTTTTTCCCTTTATTTCAATTGTTCCTTCCATCACAATAAGCTGTCTAACTATACTATCTCTAAAATATCTTGGCTATAATACCCTTAGGTATTATTCAATCTGTAAACCTTACACCATAGTTCTTGACTTTCAGTCTAGCTCAGGGTTGCACAGAAAACACTGCACACCTTCACAATAATCAAAATTCCTAATTTGTGTTCACTGCTGGAATTGGTGATGCTTTAGGATTGCTCTCTTCTCATTTGCACAGTGCAGACAATGGAGCTTCTGCAACTGCTTCCCAGCTCAGTTCATCACCCCATCGGACAGCACTGTGTTATGTGGAACAGTCAAGCAGGCTGACTTCACGGGTGCTGCTAACTGCATGAGCACCCTGTATATGTATAGCCCTGCACACAGAGTAGTGCTGAGATAGCCAAGTGCAGCATTATTAATTATAAATAAAAGGAAGAAATATTATTTTTTAATCTGTGGCAAGTGTTTGTATTCCAGCTTGTAAACAACTACTTTTTCAACTTGGAATCAAAAGGACCATATTCTACACTTTTGCAGAAAGCAAAGCTCCTACAGAATTTGCTCCAGCGCTTATATTACTTAGGAGACCTTTTGTTTATTAAGTCTTTTTCCTCTGTCCATAAAATATTAACCACTTTCAGCTGTTTAAATCACTTCAGTATTCAGAGCATATATTGGTTTCTCTACCAACATCTCTTACAGGACGTTGAAAAAACAACATAAAGCCATACAGCTGAAGAGTAGAATTTTGGTATTAATTTGTGTGGATCTGATGTCATTAAACTGACTATTTCCAGGCACTTATTTTAACGAACCAGACAAATATTTTGTCAAATCTAAAGGATTTATTTTCCTTTCCCCCACTGCAGCAGGACTGTGCTCGGAGCTCCCCAATGGACACGGAGGTGCCAGCAGAGGGGAGTCAGGTCCTGCCAGCAGAGGGGAGTCAGGTCCTGGGCAGAGGCAGCAATCTGAGCAGACAACATTCATGTTTCTGACAGCACTGGTAAACATCACATCCCAGAGCTCTTCATATCGTTTCCCTAGCTGATGTTCTGATTACAATGACACTCAATGATTAATGCTGGGAGCACTGCATTAGTCAGTGATTAATTAATGTTAATTTATTTTTAACATTGAGCATTATTCTTCATTTATCTCATTTTCTTCTACTAATGAAGTTCTCCCTGGATCCCTGTACCACTCCTGGTTGGGTTGCTGGAAAAGCAAGGTCCTCATGAAACATTCTCCAACCTCAGGCCTGGAACTGAGAGTTTCAGAGTAAAATGCAACTGAAATAAAAACTTGTTTTGAAGAGGTTTGCTCTATGGGTAAATCAGAGTTATTCACCTTCCTCCCCATACACTCCCACTTTGGATGCACCAAAACTGATCTGCCTATGCAGTAGCTCCCTTCTCCCCAGTAACCTACTAAAGGATGAATGAAATGGCCCACCTGAGCCTCCTCAGCAAAGGACAGTCACTAGAAAACTTGAGAGAAGGATATTTTCCTAAGGATCATGTGCAAATTAAGGTAATGCATGAGCATACCTGTTGAGATATTAATGAGCTCCCACCAGGGTAGTATTAAGTTCACAGTTGGCTGCAACCTTACTTTCAACTTCCCATTACGTTCCACTGATATGATTTCCTGACCATAGGAAAAAAAAAAAATACATACACCCCACTTTGATAAAGCCTCTTGGGTGTCTCTTATTTGACAGAGCAGCATCAGTCTGCACAAAGTGCAAAATCCTGCTAGTAGCTTCACACAAGTAAGATGCCTGAAGACTTCTCCCCCATCAGCCCAACTCTTTGGTGTAAACTGATGGATGACTAACAGTCTTGAATCTGTTTAGGTCTCAGATTTTATTCACATAGAAATCTCTCATGTCAGGATTTAATCATCAGTTAGTACAACTGCTCTTTGTTCACCACTGACATCTAAAAATTGCATAACAAACAGCTTCAGCATCCTGTGAAATGCATATAATTGTTTTTATTGCCTTGAATTAAAACCACTTGAAGTTTGTAACTAGCCATTTTCTCTGGGCAAAACTCTTCTACAATTTTTACATTTCACTTTGATCCCAACAGGAAGAAAATTTTACCAGAGGTACAAAATAAGATCCAATCACATCCCAGTGCTCACATGGACGCCTGGAGAGAGAGCTCCTGCTGAACCCTGACACAATGGGGTGGGACCTGGGGCCCTGTTTGCCCACAGCCAGCACCAGCAGGGCATCGTCAGCCCTGACAGTAACAGATGTACAGCAAGCACTGTTCCACCATCCAAGCTCAGCACGGGTTGTCCTGAGCTCCCAGTGTAGCACCGTGCACCCTGTTCCAGGGACTCGTTTCTGAAACGTGCCGAAGTGGACAAATATCACTGCAATTCCTTCTCCAGGGCTCGTAAAGGCTGAGTAATAATATTCCCAACAGCCTTAGATAATGATGAGAGCAAATCCTACTAAAGCACTTTGATAATCCCTCTCTATTATGTTTTATTATGAAATGGTACAAGTAGTGCATTTCAAGCTGATTTTTACACTCAAGAATCAAATGTTGACAATTAGAAAATGAGGCAAAACAATTTCCAAAAAAGCTTTCATGTAGATCAATTGTCAGAACAACAGGGAGTGTTTCTCAGCAGCTCTGCTGTGGTGTAAAAAGTGAGAACATTTGGCAAACCCGTTGGTGTATGCAGATGTTACACCAAGGAGCAAAGTCCTTAGAGCCGTAACAGAAGTGGCACGTCCAAAGAAGAGTACTTGTACATCAGAAAATGTTGAGAAACATGAATCTGTTTATGGCTCACCTCAGTTTTGCTCATTCTGTACACCAATTACTAAAGCTATTGGTGTTCAAACAGGGTCTTGTTTGCTCACATCACCACCTCCCTTACTTTATCCCACAGTGAATGCCCAATGATGTATTAGAGATCAACACTATCAGCTACAGAGGAATTGGATAGATATTTCATAAAGTACAGAAATACAAATATAAACAACATCAAATACAAATGAGAAGCTGAGCCTGGAGGAGAAGTGCATCGAATAAAACAGAAATATCTTCAAGAGCACGAAAAGAAACACTAAGAAAAGCAACACAATAAATGATTCATGGTCACGAATTCAGCCTGTATCCAAGCCAGCCCCTTCTGCCAGAGCCCAGCACTGCGTGAGCTCCTTCTCCCCCATCTGCCCAGTGCCATGGCTTCAGCCAGCAGGTGAGAGGGTCTTCTTTGGACTTCATCTCAGAGTCCAAGAGGACAATTAACACGGCAGTCAAATTCCATTTTTCAAAGGTTTTTAAATAGAGATTTTCAAAAGTGCTCAGTGCCTGCAATGGAGGAGCTCTGTCAGAGTTGCCAGTCTCCACACAAACTCTTTTTCCTTTGGGGAATTTCCAAGTGCAGTGGCAAAATTCCTTATTTATAGAGAACTATTGCTGTTCTTGACATATCATCAGTGAAAAACCAGACAAGGTCACTGTGGTGTGGACCTCTCAGCATCAGATAATTCATGAGTGACACAGCAGCAGGGGAATGAAGCAGTGCCAGGAAGGGTAATGGACCAACAGGACACAGGGAACGACTGAGAGGGGCTATCTATAATTTTATTCCCCGGAACTGTCTTGCTGTGCAGCAGATATTTAAGTTCCTTACATGACAAATAAACTACAGAAGCTCTTCAGATTGCAGGGCGAAAGTGAAGAGGGAAGACCAGCTCTATGGAAGGATAGGTAAGTGAGCAGGTCCTTCATCACCAGCACCTCACCGGGTGAAATCCATTACCAAAACAAGCATCTCCAAGGTCGCTTGGAATTTCTTAAATACACAATATAAGGACCACTGGCTTTCTCACCATTTTATTTTGTTTACTTGGTTGTTTTGTTGGGGCTATTTTATTTTCTTTTAAATTTAATCCAGACCTGAAAAAAGTATATGAAAAGGACTCTTTAAAGGCACACAAATCAACCTTCACCCATAGTGTAACTGTCATGGCAATCACGTAAAAAGACATTCTAAATGACATTGCAAGATGGGAGTATTTCCCACATACCTACAGGGTGTTTTCTGTTCCCTTTTCTAGAGAAGGAAAGTAATCATATGAATTAGTCCAGCAAAAATAATTGTAGCAATTAAGAGAACAATAATTATGGCAATTAGTACTGTCCACGTAGCTCATGGGAGCATTTTATCAACTCAGAAAGCAGAAACAAAAAAAATATAGGCGCATTATAATATGAGAGGTATCCACAAATAGGGAATGCCCCTTCATTTCATCTGCAGGTTCTGCCTTGGCCTACATCTACTTGTGACAGTTGGGAGCTTGTGGCACAACCTGGGCTTCTGGAGCTGCAAAATGAGGTGATCTCTCAGCTTTTAAACACTGAGAGAACATTGAGTAGATGACCTGAAGCCAAGATCTACAATTCTAGTGGAAACTGGTCTTGGCACTAAAGAAAGAACCTCCTCTCTTTTCGAGGCTGTATGCACTACTGTCCTTCTCAAAAATGAGAACAGACACTTGTCTCCACGAGCTTACATATTCCACCCTGAGAATTTTCCATTTATACTTCTGTTGTAGATACTTCCAGTTGTCTAATCTGTGCATTAGGGTGCAGAGGCACACAAAGACAGCTAACTGTCTTACTAAATGCATTCCAGGTGGCTAAGATCTGCAAATTCCTGTACTGTGAATCAATTTATAATGAACCTACAGGTTCATTACTTTTTCTACACAGGCATAAATGAAATTTAAAAACAAAAAAAAAACCAAACGAACAAAAAAACCCTCTTCCATGACATTGCATTCCTTGCAGAGCAAGACTTTCCCATTTAGTGGGACTGCAGTCACCTTAACCTGCTCCTATCCAAGAAGGTAGCTAGTCCTGGCTCTTTGGCACTGCCAGAAAACTGTAAGAATACTTGGGAAAAAAAAATCATTAAAAAATAAACAAAGAAAGCAAGCATATTTGATCTTTTTTTCAGTGTAGTATATAGGAGGAGGAGGTACAAGAACAATGTGGAAATTATTAACTACGGGGTTGTGACTCCAGGTTTCTGTCCCTAAGCCAAGCCCACCTGCATTGCCCCCATCAGAAGTAGGCAGCCCCCAAAGATCTGCTCAAGAACCTCCTGCCAACACAGAGCTACCCAACAAATGCACAGCAGTGTTGATAAAATGTGCTCCGTCGAACGCTTGGAGCTTTACAGTTCCAGTAAGTAAGTTTTCTTGCATTTGAAAATCTAATAATGCTTTTTTCAAGGGCAAAGACCATTCTTTGTAGGCAAGCCCCTCTGAGCAGGTCTGTGACCCATTTCAGAAAGCTTCTGGTGCCTACAAACCATTAATTGAAGCCTTCAGATCAGGCAGCCAAAGCACCCCTCCATCTGTGCTACTGCAGCAGAAGCTGAATACCTTTGAGGAAGGCAGAATAGGGTTTCAACAGCGCTGTCAATATTGCACATTATTTCAGAAACAGGTGAGGTCCAAATGGAATTAAAACGTTCCTTCACTGTCTTCCCCTTTGGGAAATGCTAAAATAAAAATCTCAGTCTATCGTGCAGCTTGGACACAAAAGCTTCATACATATTTAAGACTGCTCTTTTAGGAGGCAAAAATATGCTCCTGTGTTTATCAAAAGACATGTCATATCCCTTAGTGTTTCAGTGGGATCAGCTGTTCTGTGACAGCACAGCAGCACGAAAAAAGCATTCCTTTTGTCTGCAGATATTTTTTGTGCTTGCAACACCAACTGCTGTGGCCCGAGCCGTTCATTTTTCCTGCATATTGCCATGCTTTGGGACTGCTTTCCCAACGCATTTTTGGAACACCCGTTTTACAACGCTTCTTAGAAGTGAGACCAGTTTGTATTTAATGTTCCCTCCATCTGAATGTCTCCTGTCCTGACTTCAGTCCCAAATTCCTCTGCCCTGCTCTGGTGGGCAGTGGGCTCTGCAGTTCCCTGGCTCCCACTGCAAGCACATCCCACCACAGAAAGCCCCTACAGCTCCCAGAGGGGAACAAAATTGCTCATCTCTGATATGCTATGGATAGCAGAGACAAAAGGACACGTACTGTTAGGAAACTTCAGCACATCATGTTTTTAAGTGAAACATTTGAGTTGTTAAGAACTTTAGCTGGCTCACTCATAAACTAGCAAGGCAACAATGCTATAATGATTTGCAGATCTCAAGGATGAGGTATGACCAGCACAGCACATTTATATCTACCAGTGCATATTCATTGATTTTACAATATTAACTAGAATATTCCTCCTAGGATACATCAGTTAGAGTATCAGCAGTGATTGCCCATCCACTGCAATGCAAGAATGCACAGCTCTTCATATTTTAACTCCAGTGCTGATAGAATGTAAGCTTGAGAGCAGTATTAAAATAATAAATGGCACTCTGCTAGAGGTAATTTGAAATCTTAACAAAGCATCAAAGCTTCTTGTCTATTATGAGCTAATACTTCAAGCCAAATTTTAGCTGAACTCAAAGAAGGTGATGGGACTACAGGGACCCTCTAACCTTTCTAATAGCCACGTTTTGTAATCGTATGGCTCCACATGGCAGCTCCTGCACTGACAGACTTATCAACCTCATGTTGTGATTCAGATCCAGACTACAAAATAACATCTATGGATATTCTGTCACACCTCCTTCCCATGACACTCCGCACGGCCTAAAATGTAATTACAAAGATCCTATATGAGGGAGAACAAAAAAGCTTAAGAGGAGCATTCTGCACTGAGTCTGTGCCAAGACCGAGTGCACTTCTGGAGTTGTTTACTTCTATCACAGCTTAAGGTCTCTGGCAGATAAAACGAGCAATGACACATCAATGGGACAAAACCGAGGTCTGCCCATTAAATACCGCACATCACAAGACAGCTCACGTCAAAAATAAATCCAGAATGCTAAGATTAATGTTTGTCTAAACACGGGGTGTCTGGGGGGAGCAGAGGTGGGGTCCACTGCTGAGGACGCTTACATCGAGGCTTCCCACATCCCTCAGTCCCACAGAGGAAGGGGGAAGGCACATTCTGAGCACACATTTTGATATGTCCTTGACTCAGAAGTAATCCCCTGAGTTTTGAAACCCGCTTCCAATGGCGTGAAGGATTGTACCCAGCAAGGCATTCTCAGAAGGACTGCTTCGACCATTCAAAGAGGCGTCGAGCAGAGGACCGGGGCCCTACGTGACCTACATGACAGCAGCAGGTAGATATCCTTCTCCCTTTTTATACATACACCATTCCCTGACACTCACGTCCACATTTCCAAATCCTGAGAAGTCAGTCACTGAGAACAGATGGAGACATTAATGCATATGTACATTAAGCATGTTTACGTATACAAATCCTTACAAAAATAAGGACGCGCTTGCGGTGATCAGAACTCACACATCCCAGTACAGGCTCGGAAATTCTAATCATTCTGAAAACGAAGCAGAACCAGAAGACAACCACAGCAAACATGCTTTTGTGTTTTATATATGTGTACGCACCGCCTCCAGTCTTGTAAACATATAACTGAACCTTACGTTGTCTGCGCATATCGTAAAAGTGATTTTTTAATCTGCAACTATTAATCTAATTGGTTTTAAAAGTATCCCCATAAAGATGACGATGATAAAGACCTATCCAGCAGATAAGGCTGACACACAGAAAAGCTCAATAAGATGGCACAATTTTCTGCAAGTAACGCACAGACGCACCCAAACCCACCACAGTGGAAACAAATTGCAGCGTGGCACAACGTGAACCACAGTCATCCTTCAGAGCTCAGTTATTAGGCTAAATGAAAGCTGGCGAGTTCAGCTCTGAGCGTAGCTCACAGTTGCTTTTCCAGCCGAGCCTCTGCATTTGTTGTGGAAAATAAGGCTGTTTGTTTGCAAATTCGTAGTAAAGATAAACTTCCAGCAAGTGGCTGAATATCCTAATGAGCAAAACTGAACTGCTGTGAATGGCTTTCACCGACCAGATGTTACCGAACTAAGAATGGAACCGTGCAGAGGCATAGGATCAGAACCACAAGGTTGGAAAGCACCTACGGACTGGATGATCCTGACCACCCCCCCATTCCCATTGCTACCACAAGCACTAAACCATATCTCATAGCTCCTCAACCAGATGCCTCTTGAACACTGCCAGGGATGGCAACTCCCCCCCCCCCCCCATGCAGGCCATCCCAGTGCATGAACACTGACAGAAAAAGCTTTTCCTTATGGAATCCTTATCCAACCTAAACCTCCTCTGGTACAACTCGTGGCTATTTCCTCAGGTCCTGTTTGTTGCACGTGAGAAGAGTCCCAACGCCCCCTCATCACATCCTCCCTTCAGGAAGCACTACCCTCCACCAGGATAGCACGGGTCCTGCAGTGCAGCTCCATGGTCCAGCTGGAATTCCCACTGCTCCCAGTCTGGATGAGCAGTGCAGCATGACAGCAGGAGCAGCCACTGCAGCTGAGCTCCTCCGTGCATCTGGAACACACGGTTATGCTCCGAGCACCTCTATCCAGCACAGCATTAAACATGATGTTGGACTTGGGAAGCTACTGATAAGGGTCGATATGCTGCTAACATCAGCAATCTTTGGCTAACTTCCAAAGATGGAATGCACAGAGCAGGTTATCCTGTGCCTACATACAGAGTGCTCATTCTCCTTCCTGCCATAAACCGATGCTCACAACTGGAGACAAGCTATGGCCTAAATAGATAAAACCTAACCTGTTCATTCTTCTTTTTTTCCCCATTTATTTTCCCAATGACACAACTGCTTTATTTTCCACGACAAAACACAGGAGAGTATTTCTCAGCATCTAAAGCATGCTGAGTTCCAGTGATATCCAGTACTTATGGCACAGAACTGTTTCCTGCAGTAAAGGAAAATATTTCTATGCATAGGGAAGAACACAATGAAGTTTGTGTACTGCACATCCTTTCTAAATACTGTGGTTAATAGGAAATTCCTACATACCATTTAAGCAAATGTAGGATACAAGTGCATTCTCAATTTCAGATATCTGGAGTGAAGTCTCCATTTCAGAAGAGCACTTAGAAGCCTTTTATTCACTTGTGTTCATTACTGCTGTAGCAGTAGCCTCGGATACTCAAGTCTGTGTAATAAAATCCTTGATAGATTATTCGTACCTCTCTACTGGGAGTTACCTTCCGCTGCAGCAGTGACAACCCTACTGGAGGAAAACTCTTACTGTTAAACCTCCATCAGAGAAATTTAATGTAAAGGCTTTACTGTGTGAGCTACGTGAACTGCAGCCAAGGCTGACCCAGAACTATGAAATATGCACAGCATAAGAATGATGTGAGCATGGGGCGCTTTCTTTATGATGCAGATGAAGAAGGAACATGGGCAGGGTCTTATTTATAAAGGAGAGGGAACTTACAAATATGAACTTAAGTAAGTCAGTTAATGAGAAATCTCTCTCAGAGGAACCAGGCATGTGCTTAAAATTAAGCACATTAATATTACTGTTTGAACAAAGTCAAGTGTTGCCCCAGGAGCCAGCAACCTGGCCCTTGGCGTGCAGGCAGTCTGGGCTGACCCTGGGTGTGGGGGCAGATCTCATAGAGAGGTTGTGAGTTGGTACTTGGTGTCCCCTGATTCCATGGCTGTTTGTTTTTTTACTCAAAATCAACGTTAGGATGAGTGAAAAAACCTCTTGTCTCCTCAGAGCAAAGGAAACCCAACAAGGTCCTTCAGGACAAAGGTGTTAGGCATGATGGAGAGCGAGGAAACGTATCAAGAAGAAATGTGAAAGTGGATTCTAATTATGTGAGAACTCTGCATTTGACATTTCTTCTAAAATATAGATGACAATTTTAGGACATAATGAAGTTTCAGTTTGTACCTACACCTTTTATTTCCTTATATTTTATCTCTGGCCTTTTAGAAATTGCGTCATCAAGATGCAATTCTACATATATATAAATATTTATGCCCTACCCCAGGAAAAACAGAAGGCAGTCACACTTTTACCTTCACTACTTTTCTTCACCTCAACATTATGCTTGCCAGCTAAATAATTACATTTCTTCTTATCTAACTTGTGGGAAAACAAATTTAATAACAGAAACACAGCTAGAAAGAAAAATACTTAGGGGAGAATAATTTTCAGACTTAAACTTCACAAGCTCAATAGATTATCCTGGACACTGGATAATTACTAGGCATGTCTTTATCGCAAAAGTGCCTGGACATTCTAATTAATCCAAATTGCTTTCTAAGGGCCATGTTATTAGACACATGCAGAAGCAACCAGACACAGAACAATTTCACTTTTTTCAAAGGTTTCAAGCAGCTCTGCCCTTCGGTGCGGTGATGAAATCCACCCCACCAAGGCCTCCAGCTCCTTCCCCCATCGCAGCCTCCAGCCCAAGCTGTGCTATGATTCTCTGGAAGGGAAGCAGACTGCAGCCAACCCTATGCAACAAGAAGCAATCAGACAAAGCTGTGCAGGCTGCACCGTACAGTCTTTGTAATAAATGGTAAATTATGCTACCCAAACCGAGGCGGGAGGGAGCAGTGCTTCCCACCCACTGCGCAGGATGGGGACCTCTTATTTATCCATTTACCTCTCTATTTCCTTATTTTGCACTCCTCCTCGTGGGAAATTATACATTTCTACCTTGTTACACCTCCAAGGGAGAATCATTCTGAAATATCCTCATCTGCAATGCAACTCCCCATGGGGCTCCTTCCTCAACCTGAGCTCATGCTTCAGCCTGCATCTCAGCCCTGCCCTGCAGCCTGCAGGGGATGAAGCACTGGCAGCTCCCCAGTTCCCATGGCCAGGCATGGCCAACATGAACTAATCCTCAGAGGCAACAGTGTGCTGGTAAACTGAGTCACTGAGAAAACTACAGAACTGAAGAAATCTCCTATGTCCTTCGTGTGATTATTTATGATTTTGTGTCCCATAACGACTTATAATTCCATAAAGTGCCCATTTAAATGAAGGTCATGTACACAACTTCGGGCAGCAGTTTGTCTGGCATTCTCCCTCAGCAAACATAGGCATTCCAGCAAAGTCAGAATGACATTACATGGACCAACAAAACGGTACAGAAGTGTCTTGCTTCACAAGGAAATGCTTATCTATGTCTATGATCCAACAGACACTAATCTTTCAAATCTTTCAGTAGCCATTTTAAATTAATAAAGAACACTTTCCCAGTCCTCGCTGGCCT
Source organism: Odontophorus gujanensis (assembly GCA_013399175.1). NCBI lineage: Eukaryota > Metazoa > Chordata > Aves > Galliformes > Odontophoridae > Odontophorus > Odontophorus gujanensis. Next base: position 335,726 of record VXAB01013773.1, read on the forward strand.
TAGAGCTTTCCTGAACAGATACACACTCATCCATCATTAACCACATTTTCAGCCATCAAAAAAGAACCACAGTTCTCAAGCACGCGCCCTTTTAAAGTGCAGCTGTAAATTGCCATCAGTATTCAATACATGGGGATATTGCACACAGCTATTCATCAGAGAAAACCTCTGTGCAAAATGCACCCCAACATGCAGCGGGGCCAGTGGGTTTCTCTTCTGACTGTTGTGCTAGACTTGCCTGATGATATGGGACCGTATGTGGGAATACAAGAAATTGTATTCAGAGCAGAAGCTGAGGAGCAAAATAAACAGCATAAGAAAGGAAGGCTGAGAACCAAGGTCACTCCAGAAGAAAAGGAAAACAAGTTCAGGTAAGCTGTGTGATGGCAGACCCCGATTGGTTAAAACCTGTAATAAACCATTTGGATCATCCACATCTGAGTTCGTGCCTCAGACACCACCCCGTAGTTGCATATGGTTGGGTTTGTTTATACCGTACAATGAAAGCAGAAAATCAACTGTAAAGAAAACCACTTCTGCCCGGACACTAAAGAGAGTTTTAAAACAAGCTTGCTAGCTTTTCTCTCTCTCCACTCTCTTCCTTTGCCAGGAAAGATATGCATCCATTGAAAATAGGACTGGCAACTGCAGGACCCACGTGTCAACATTTGGAATGTGTTTTTCTTCAACAAAGTGATGACTTGGGCTCTCCTTGGCACAGCCCTGCCTTCTGGACAGGCTTTCTGGCCAGCTCATCTCTGTGCCGCCGAGTTGGCTTCAAGCTCTGAGATCAAACTGCTAATGGGTTCCTGGGCAGCCTCACATCTTTGTAACCTTTCTTTCTACGTTTGGCTCATTCTCAGTTGTGGGGATTTTGCTGGCAGCTATATCTTGAAGTTTTACATAATTTTTAGCTGATCCACGTTCAGGGCAAGCGACCTTCATTAAGATGAAAGAGCTTGTTCTGACCCTGAAACCTCAACAGATAAAAGATACAGAGCTTGGATCTGGGAAGCACTAAATATTTCAAGATCCCTGCTCTATGTAACAGCGTGTTAACGATGGAGGTCCTCGTGCTCATCAGTACTTGAGGTTTGATCCTGCAAGCTGTTATGCACAACCCAACAGAGCATGGAAACCTATTTACTTCCAGGCACCACCTGAAATGAGCAAACTGTTCCATACTCAGAAATTCATGCCCACGTTTGAGCGCTCGCCTGGCCCAAAATCCCAGAGCCAGGAAGGAAAAGCTTTGCACTCCTCCACTGCATTCTGAGACAGCAAAGCTCGATCCCCCTGCACCCAAACAGGCACTGCTGCAAACAGCATCCAGAGCCCATCAGCAGCCATCTGTGTCCCTCCAGAAACACAAAGTGCTTCTGCACTTAGTCCCACTAACGTACTGCTTACATTTCTGCTTTATCGTTTTCAGAGTTGTGTACACAGAGGAATGTGATCACACAAACCCAACAGCTGCTAGTTAGGTAATGCTACCCAGCTGCCCTTCCCTGCCCTCCAGCTGCCACCAACCTGCGCCCAGAACAGAAGGGACCCAGAGGGCCAGGGCAGCACTGAGAGCCCTGCACCCCAGCCAGCAGTGCTGCTGCCCTACCTGTATGGAGGAAACCACAATTATAGACTTCATTGTCCCTATGGAAGCGGAACAGAGGAAAAGCTGCAGGCAAGAAAGAATGATGTGATACCATACATTCTCCCTTTTATGAAATAAAAACTGCACATGGAGCATCACATCCTCAGCTGCTGAAAATTGCCACTGGCCTCAATGGAGCTCCACCACTCCGCACAGCTTGAAGATCTGCTCTGCAAAAATTAACACTGCCGTGAATGGCACTCCGCAAATAATCGTGCATCTGTATTTATCATAATAAAATGAGCATCATGACTGTGGAGATCACCTCATGTTTATGCATGTGCAGCTTATACACTCAATCACTATTATTTTTTTTCTCTCCACTTCTCTAGGAATAGATATTTGTAAAAGAAAGTTTATGCAAAATGGCAGGCACTGGATTATTCCGAACAACCGAACAAAACAGATCTCCATCAGTCAGCTCTCACTAAACAAATTAAGCAGTGCCGGGAGGTCCGTGGGCAGCAGCTCGTTATGCTGATGGGATGTGATGTTCCCCATTAGGGCCAGCCAGCAGGGTGATGCTCTGTGCCTCATCCTCGCTGCCAGGAACCGGGCAGGCACTGTGACCTGTGCTCACAGAAGCCTGAAGCATAGCATTGTGCAACTCCTGAACGGTCCCTCCAGCCCCGGCTCTGCACAACAGGGAGAGGGGGAGGAGAAGGGACCTCTGCTCTCCGTTGGAAAACAGGCAGAGAATTTGGAATGCCAAAAGTATCCGCTTGAATGCTGTCAGCATTCACAACGTGACATGCAAGCTGTGCTTGTGACCACCTTTGTTGCGTGTGATAAACCATAATAAAACATAATTGACATGAGGATGTTTTTTTCAGCCCTCAGCCAATGACTCCTGCTCCGCTGCTGCACCTCCTGCTCCGCAGCACAGTGCTCTCACCAGGCCACCAGCAGCTTCCTAACGCAGCCTCTTTTCACTTAAATCCTACAAGCACCTATCAGATTCCTACGTGTCAGTTCTCAAAATAAGAACAGGTTTTTCATTTCTTTCTGTGTTCTTTTTTTTTTTACTTCAATTCCCTTCCCTTATTTATTCCTCTGGAGGCTAAAAGAACGGCACGGAGGAACAAGCCCCTAGTGCATACTTCATCAAGATCTGTAGACTCGCTACTAATTACCGCAGTCACACTTATCAACCTTACAAGCAGCTCAAAAGGAGGCAGCTCAGCAGGTCCCGCTCAGCCCCGCACTGCAGCACGCTGCCAGCTCAGTGCCCAGGAGCACGGCGGGTTCCCAAACACCGCGTTCTGCGACCACGAGCAACCAACGGGAAAATCAGCGTTGTCAAATGGCAACCTCATTTAGATAAGCGCCCTGCGAATTCATCTAGTTTGTATACGGAGTCATTATACGGTCACAACTGAGTGACTCGAGCCTTTTCCTTTTCTTCTTTCCACCCCCACCACGAAATAACCGTGCTCGGGGAGTAGCCTTACTATGCTGAGCACTGCTGCTGGCTGACAGCTCGCTGGCAGGCATTAAATGGCAGCAGCATTGTTGCTGATAAGTGGGGACAGCCAGCTGTCAGCGGGGGCAGCAGCAACATCCTCTGGGCACACATCAGCCCCTTCCCCACACCAGGGGCATCCCTGCACGAAACGGTTGACAGCCACTATCCTGCAAAACCACATTTACTACTGAGATGCTCTTGCTGCTCTGCATTTGAGCAGGGGCGATGCCCAAAGCCCCCCCCAGCCCACATTGCTGCTCGCTGCCACTCCTGCAGGAGCTGCTCCGTGGGGCTGTGTCCTGAGGATGGTCCCACTGCTCTCCAGGCCTGCAGTGCCAGCTTCCAACAGGAGCACTGACAGCTTGGAAACCACCACGCTTAACAGCAGAAAGCTGAAGCAGACAAACAGAAGTATTTTCCACTTGCTTATACTGTCCCGGTCCATTTGAATTATCCCAGACATCCCAGAGATCAGTATCAAGGTGCTTACACCATTTCCATCACCATGGTATCCAAGCAGCCCTCAAGTCTTTAAAAATAGAACTAATAGCATTTTCTCCTTATTTCTTCTGCCTTTCAAGCTTTCAAGAGAAACGCTTGATTCATTTATGGCTTTATTTTATTTATTCATTTGTTTGTGAAAGAGGTTGAGTGAAGCACATAGCTTTCTCTTCACGTCAAAAAATGAATTAATTGTGCAGAAGTGTATCATGCACATCCCAAGCCCGTGTGCCTACAGGCGCTGATGTCTCTGGGGAGCTGTTTTTCTCAGCTTGGTCCCAAAACTCAGTGCCCAGGCTGCGGCACCTACCCCAATCAGAGTGAGAGAGAGTGGGGACGCCAACAGCACCACCCACTTAAGAGCAACTCCATACAGAGCTCTAGTTAACTGGTGCAGAGATGCTGATTCACAGGAAGCAGCCCCTGGCACGGCTTTTTTTCAGTCCTCTGCTGACTCAGGACAGTACCCAGAGAGCCACCACCTGCAGAGCATGGGGCTTCCTCCTGCTGCAGGCATCCCAAGCCCAGGGAAACAGCAGATCAGTGCAGTGCCTCGAGGGGAGGCTCTGTGGATCACCCCCTTGCCTGCTCCAACACCACCTCCTAAGTTTCCTGTTCAGAGAAACAGATAAGAGCATTCTCTACAGTCTTCTACCATCCTTCATAGCAATCCACATTCATAATGAGATGCTAAGAGTCTTGTAGGGTTCTTGAAGAGCTTCTGCTCATCCCTGAAGGCGTCCAGCTCCTGACCACAGCTGCAGGACAGGCCAGCAGAGCCACGGACCTGTGCCGTGCCTCAGGAGATGCAGTGCTGCAGCTTTAGGGCACTTCAGAGGTGACACACTTCTGCCATGGGCTCCTCAAAAGAGGAACAAGTGAATATTCCCCAGGTTTGCCTCACAACACACCACTCCTCCCTAGCAGGGTGAGGAAATATTTTCCCAGTAGGTTTCAATCAGAAGAGAAAGAGCAAGGCTCACTACAGCAGGCAGGACCTCTTCCCATCTTTCACTGCTGCCTTCCAGGACTACAGAAACCAGATGGAAAACTCTTTCCGAGCACCTAGCCCAATTCTAGGCCAGCACAGAGGAGTATTCCCTGCAGATCCTGCTCTATCCTGCTTACTGTGGAATAATTACAGAGAGCAGCGTGGCTCCATGTTTCCCCAGAAGCAAAACTCCACATCCTCCTCACATCTGTGAACCCATGGGTGCCCCAACATCCTCAGCCTGCAGGAAGGACACGGCTCTGTGTGCTGGGCTCATGGCAGCCCCACACACGTGCACTGCCCCACTCGGTTGCCGTCATAGAGAAGGAGGAGATACTAATTAGCACAGAGCTCTGCAGGAGTGCATGAATATTAATGCAACCAGCCGGACTAATTTCACCAATTACAACTGCTACAGCAGCTCTATTACAATTCAGACGAGAGCTGATCCAGAGATCACTCCCATTGAGAGGGGAGAAGTACTGTTAGCAGAGCTCCAGCACACTGCAGCTAACACTGAGAACTTGGAAGAACTTGGAAACACTTTTTTTGTTTTAAGACTCTAAGAAATAACGACAAACATCTGGAAATATAAGGCCTGGATCATTCACTAGGAAACAGTCCCCATCCAGTGTACAGAGATGCTTTTAAGGCCATTAATCAGGCAGGATCTGTAAGCACTACCTTCCTCCAGCCAAAGCAGCAAGGGTCACTGCCCTTCTGCTGGGGTTGATCAGCTACGCCGGCTCTACCTGAAACATTCACACAGATTGGTTTTCCTCTTGTAAAACACAGAGCACAGTGAGGTTGGACATCTCCTGCTCCTCAGAGCTCACGCACTGAGCACTCAGATATGGCTCAGAGAGACCATGACCCATTAAACCAACAAACTGAGTCGGCGTTGGGGATCTGTGTTCTCTTCTACTGTGATCTTCCTCTTTGAAGTGTGTGATCTCAGAAGGACACTGGTAATACGAAATGGCCAATTGATTATATGATGCATTGAAGCTTAAATGTACTTTTGCTATGGATAGAGCATACCATTTATGTATTTATTTCCTTCCATAATGTTTCTTCACTTCTTTGCAAATATTGCCAATACGTGGAGGCTATAAACCTAAAATCTACTGAAAATAAAGAGAAACAAAATCATTTCATGGAAGAAATAAAAAAAATACAAATTTTGCTTGTTTTATCAAGTTAAACGGACTGGAACCAACAGTAAATTGTTACTTCTATTTCTGAGCTGAAGATGACCACAGCTTCACAGCTGCATGCTGTGATTTCATACCAGCACCAGTCCACAGTCAGAAGGCACCGGAGCCACGGGACAGCACCAGGCACATGAGGTACAGACCAGGGCTCCAAAAAAGCTGAGCCTGGACAGGAGATGGGCAGACAGGAGGCCGAGGCAGCAGTGCTTTCTGGCAGACCAACATCAGCCTAATAACAGTTAGTGTTGAGACTGATATTGCAGGGGCTCCAAAAGCAAAATGTGGCAGTGATGCTCCCAGCACTGTTACTGCCACAGATGGGACTGCACACTGAATGCTGTGCCAGGGGCTTAACAAAGGTCCTTTCCATTCCGGGGAAGCAGTAACTCAATTTAACAAATCACAAAAGGAAGGGTCTGAGTACAAATCTGCTCTCCTGTCGCTTATAATGCATAAAGCATGGGAAAAAAAAAAAAGCAGAACAGAAAAATAAAACCAACACCGGTAATGAACAACAGAGCAAGCTGTTCTAAAAATCACCCTGCTCAGGCTGTTGTGGACCAGATGCAGGACTCAGCCAAATTACATGGTATTTTCTATCCCCTAATGGCTTGCAATTTTGGAGGAAAACAGCATCTCTACGAACAGCATGGGAACAGGCAAGAGCCTTCAGGAGTTTTTTTTCTCTGCTTCCACCTGCTGGCCAGAGGAACACAGCGGGCTCGGTGCTGGCACAGGTAGAGCTGCTCAGCAGAGCCCACCTGTGAGCTGCAGCACATGGGCACACTGCCCCAAACCCACATCCCAGCACCATGGGGCTGCCTGCAGTTCCCATAACCATGAGCACAGGGTCACATTCTGCCATCGCTGTGCATGTGACCACACATTTACTCCCTCGGTTCAAGAAATCCACATGTGGATCCTGGGCACAGTATTACACGATATCTAAAGAAAGTGAAATGAAAGCACAGCGTCTGTGACAGCTCCATGATTTCTATGGCAACGCCCAAAAAGAGGAATTTCAAATCCAGAACATGGGATTTGGCCAATAGTAATCACCTGGGTGAAAACCAAGTGATCTGCTGCAGGACTCTGCTCTCTGCACAAGGGATGCTCGCTGAAAACCGGAACAGCCTCCTGGAAATTGTTCCTAGAGATAATTACTCTTAATGACTTTCATCCAGCATGAATATTGAATCAGTGCCACATTCTGTTGTGATGTACCCTCACACACGTCATTCAGGATTTGAATTTAAACCTGCTGTTCTTGCTCAAAGTCAGACCTGCCTACGACAACCATCTTCAACACTTCTGTGCCGTGTTCTCCCACCTTCAGATAACACCACGCCTGGATGCTGCCCCAAACACACGTATGGAAGAGATGCTGATGAGATGAGATCACCTCGTTCATCTCAATAATCATGGAACCACAGAATGCTGCAGATTGGGGGGGACCTGAAATCCCCCCCCAGTCCCCACCCCAACCCTGGTTGCCCCCACCGAATCAGGTACAAACAAACACTGTCTACAGAGGATCCATTACTGTAAGTGGTGCACTTGAGGTTATCCACACAGACCTTCATCATCCTCCACATTAATAATTCAAGGAAATTACAGCACGCCACACACATAAACAGAAAAAAAAAGAGCAACAAACAAACAAACCCAAACGCTGCAAGGGATGACTTCAAAGCAAGAGAGAAGTGGCAATGTGAAAGGACGACTGCAGACCCAGCCAGGCTGTACCCTTCAAGCAACTTTCCCTTGCTTCCTGATGTTTGTTTTTCATTTTTTTTTGAATCAAGTGCTTTTCATCAGTAGTGCTTCAATCAGACAAACACTGCTGCACAGGAGCAGAGCAGGAGGAGGCAGAGGCACCCAGAGTATGGATAACTGGAGCTGGGTCTCTGCTTCTGGTGAGCCCAGGCAGCAGACAGTGCTGTCTGTACATACAGAAGTGCCAGCTGCTGAGTGCCCACCTCAGCTGGGGGACACACGTGCTCCAGCTGTGACATGCACTCGCAGGTCTAGCTTGCAATGCATAACAGCAATGACGATCTCTCAATTTTCTCATCACGCAACCAAACAAAAATTGTTTGCACCTTCTCCAGAGGAATGAAAGCCAACTCCCAAAAGCTAGGATGGCAGCCCAGCAGCTAAATCTGCAGGTGAGGAGCTAGGATGGGCTGCAGTGCCCAACCCATGGGCAGCACAGGCAGAGCTGGGAGTGGGGCTGTTGCCAGGTGTTTGTGTCTCCCCCTTATCAGAGCTGCAGCACTGTTAATGGGGTAAAATAGAAGCAAAGTGTGCAACAGCAAGGAAACAGGCATATTTAGACAGAAAAAAAAAAATGGTATTGAGAATGTTCCAGCTTGCTCTGCAACCAGCTCTCACCACTGTGCCTTTTGTCATGGCTGCTTTAATGCAGCTCCTTCCATTGAGGGCTGGGGCTTTGGATTCTTCCCCTCAAGGCCTGAGAAGCTTTTATTTTTCTGGGTTTATCTTTAAAGACATTGCCTATATTTCCAAGCCTTTCATGTTTCTCTGTTCCATACCCCTGCTCCATCTGGCATTTGCAACACCTTCCAATTTAGATTCATCTGGAACAAATCCAGCAACAGCTTCAGCAATACTGAAGCAGATGCTTCAAACAATGCCTCTTCACCTTGTGCAGGGGGGGGAAACCAGGATCCGTCAGACCTTCCTGCCCTGCACAGCAGTACTTCAGACCTCATCCTCAGCCCTCACCCTGGGCCTGGAGGAGGTGGCAGAGGTTTCAGGTGCAGCATTCATCTGAGGTGCTCCAGGCATGGGGATGCTCCCAGTGCACCCTTGCCAGCAAAGCCCCATTCTCCCTCTCTGGTTTTCTGCTGTCTCTCTCCCCAGTGCCTGTAGCTACCTCCACTCATTGCCTCCTCCACTCCCTCCTCCATCACCAAAAGGCTGAAGCATGGGCATGTCCCATCCCTGAGCTCGGCCATTTGGAGCCAGAACAGCAGGAGGAGGAGGAGGAGGTATCCACAGGGACCGTCTGTGGTCTGCAGGAGTCCCCAAGCTGCCGGCAGTGAGACCAAGTGGTTGCCTTTTCATCTCAGGGCTTATTGCCTATCAGTCAGTAGGACATTGCATCTATAATTCAAAGCAGAGCTCCAGTTTATAATGAGGATGAAGTGGAGCATTGATCCAGCTTCTCTTAATGCTGTAATAAATATAAATCAAACCAGCAATCCTTCCCATTTCCAAATGCAAACCTATCACCCAGCAGTCAACCTTATTTTAATATTTTCCCAGTGTGGCTAATTTTTCAAGCAGGTATACACACAGATTCCTTTGTCCCCTCAGAACTTACACATAAGCTGAACACAACCCATGCCAGCTCCTCACGTGCACTATGACAACCAAACTTTGGGGGCTATTGACCCCAAAAGAGCATCCCCAGCAGCAGGAGCACTCCCTATTGGGATGGTTGGTGCCAGCTGGGATGTAGCTGAGCATGGGACCGGCCATGGGAGATCCTGAACTGGCAATTGCAACCTCTGGAACATTATCCCTGAATACCCCACTCTGAGAGGACTTCTACAGCAGCCAGCCCTTGCCACGTGGGCAGGTGTGCCAGCTGGGAACAGAGATGGTTGTGACCATGCTGCCTGTAAACACTGGAGTGACTTAACTCACCTAAAGCATCAAAGAGAGCTGCAGTTCAGCAAGCACTCAGGAGAGAAAGGTAGCAGAGCACGGTGAGCACGTGCTGCTCCCCCCATCCCACAGCCAGGTCACCCCACGTGCAGCAGCGTACTGCACTGTGTGCATTGTGTGCCCTTAAGTGCAGAATTAAGCTTTGAGAACAGAAAATTGTCTTTCATTTACAGTACAATAGAAAGCTGCTGTAATAAAAAAAAATTTAAAAACCCTCCTTCACAGTTCTGTCTGAAAAACGCCGTGCACATAATTAAATGCTACAGTTAATGAAAATAAAGAGAAAGAAAACTAAAGGTTTGAAGGCGAGGAAAGAGATGTTTTCCGATGTGATTTCAAAATGATGCTGAGTAAGTGAGAAAGCAAATTTAACAATTTCATTCTACTGTATCATTAAGGGAAAATGAGAACAATCTACTTATCACTAACCTGAGCTTCCTAAACAAAAAGTAAAGCCTGTTAAAACACCCAGTTGACAGAAAGCTGGGTTAATTACAACAAATGGGCCAGGGAAGGTCTCAGTCAAGGTTCCTCCAGCTTCACATGGTGTGTTCAGACACTGCAAAGGGACACAGCCTGGGGTGGAGGACAGCTCCAGGAATGGAAAGGAAAGCAGTGCCTACTGCGTGGTGTACAGCATCAGCACAAAGCCCCATTGCTGCCCATGAGCTTCTACCACACCGTGACCTGTGCTGGGTTCTACCTTCACATAATACACTGCCTCAGGAAAGAGAAACACACGGCACTAATGACATGGCTTTTTTCTCCTTGGGATTTGGATGCATGCGGATTCAGAACAGTCTGCCCTGAAGTCCTCACTGCAGGAGAAAATAAATAAACCAGAAACATTTGCCAACACCTGCTTTGCTCCTCATATAAATAAAGGGATGAAAAAAGTTCACAGGGTGAGTTGCCAAAGCCTTGATCTGACACCAATTTTCCCCCTCCATAAATTTAATAATCCCATCAACTTTATCGCAGTCTCACACCACTTCATTCCCAACTCAGTGAGGTGAGAGGGTCAGATCTACCCCACTGCTCTTTCCTGAGGGTCAGGGGGTGAGGAGCAGCAGTGCCTGGGGGGAGCTGGGGGCAGAGCCCAGCCCACGACCACCACCTGCAGTCAGGATCCACAGCACAGAGCTGGGCCCCACTTGCTGAGGCTGGAACAGGCAGGAGATGCTCTCTGCTGCAGAGCATTTATAATGCAGCACATGCAGAGCCAACCACCAAACTGGTTTACAAAACCGGTGGCTTAACACCGCCAGGGAGAACAGGAATGCTTGAATACACCAGCTCTAAGGGACGTCAGAACAAGAAGAGGCTTTTGATATATATTTAATTGCAAAAACTCAAAGAAAATCCAAAAGCAACCTGAGGTGAATAAACGAGATGAGAGATTCAGTTGGAGAGCTCAGAGAAATGCAAAGAATTGCACATTTTCCCCCAGTTGAAGACTTTAGACAACACTTCAAACAGGGAACAAAGATCCAGAAGTGAAAGGCACCGCTCAGCATCCTGAGTCCCAGGCAGGGTGCTCAGATTGGGGAACTCAGGGTCCTAGTGGCTGGGAACAGGCTCCAATGCCTTAGCACCTGTGTTTCCAAAGCAGATCAACTCAATAGAAGCAGCAAAGCCCTACAAAGGTAATGCTTCTCCCACCTCTAGTTGAGGGAACCCTGAAAATACCCACACACCTCACTGCCTCCAGCAGCCATCACCAGCACTGGGTGCCGCAGGAGATCTGGTGAAACAGCACACAGACAAAAGCTGTTTCTGGCACTGAGAACAGGCTGGATGGATTTACAGGTCTGGGAGGCTTTGCAGGTAAAAGGAAGAGTAAGAGGAAACCTGATGCGGGTCTGACTCCACTGTGTTGAACCTACTGGGGAAGCAGCATGGCGGGCAGACACCCCGAGCACAGCAGCACCACCTCAGGGTGACCTCGTGCTCAGCAGCTGCTTCTCCCCCCACAGCAATGCCCCACACTCACCCCAGTTTGCTGACACAGGTGCTCCCACACCCACCCCAACCTCCACAAGATAAATTACGCCACAGCTGAGAGCAGTTGCAGAGCAGCCACGATGTGAGAGGGCCATCAGTTCACGTGTTGCTTTCTTCACTAATGAAGCTTTTCCTCTGCAACTCAGGCAACACCAAGATTGTGTTGTCAAGCAACAGAAGCAGCCCTTCCCAACAGCAGCTCCTGCAATGCTTCAAGGCTGGGAGAAGAGACTGTGGGTGCACGGGAGAAGGAAGATGCATCAGCTTAAATGCATTGTCCTCTAAAGCCAGACTCTCCCATTTGGAAGAGAAACAGCACAGACCTTCCTCCCTAGAGCAAGGCAAGTCCAGGTGCAGAGGAACACAGGAACCATCACTAACACCTGCTGCCCTCCTCCCCACCACCCCAACACGTTCTGGAGTTGTGGGGCAAACAAACAGGAGATGCAATCTTTGTTTAAGAGACAAAACACTTCATCTTGCCCTCTGAGAATACGTATTAAAATTTAATTCTCATAAATATCTTTTACAGCTTAGAGAGTTAATTAGATTGAACCCATTTAGTTTTCGAACCATTAAATAAAGTTTATCATTGATTTACAGATTATAGGTTGATACATCACAGCAGAGCGCCTTCCTGTTTCATTATCCCCATCGAACCCCTTCGGAAAATATTATTCTGCCTGAAAATCAATAGCTACCCTGGCAAAGGAAGATCAGCTACAGAAAGGTTCCCGAATGCAAGCTGCCCAGCTCTGGGTTCACCTTGCCCAAAAAGCCACAGAAACATTTTGATTTTGTCTCAATAGAAGACAGAGACGCACTGGTTCTTCTTTAACGGACATTCTCGCCTGTTTTCCTTCCCCACAACAATGTTGTTAACATCAAAAAAACCAAGCAGACTAATATCCACGAGCCCTTCACAGAACAAGGAAACACTTCAGGTTGTTTATCATGGGCCTTTTATCCATTTTGGTGACGTTTTTATGTGGTTTTCAAACGATCACATGGATTGGTTTGGTGGGGCATGACGTTTTCCACAAGAAGTAGGAAATACATCAAATGTGACAATTACACTGCAAAAAATGTATTTCTGAAGTCATCCTTCAGCAAGGAGGACTTTTTCCCCAAGCCTTCAACCAGTCCAGCAGCTGATGGGTCAACAGGCTGCCTGAAGGCGTTCATGATCTCCAATGAGATCTCCTAGGTAGGGGTGAAGCCAGAATACACAGCCTGCCTCAAAACAAGGAGGGGATGTGCTCACTGCTCACAGGTCCTCGTGCAGCACCCTGCCCTCCTCCAACACCCCTACCCGTGCTGCAGCACGCAGAGGTTGGTGGGCAGATTGCTGAGAAGTGACAACACTTTGCACCATTGCTGTTAAAGATGAATGCCCAGACATCCATCATTGCAGGTGGGCAGCAGTGCAGTGCAGAGCAAGGCTCAGGGAGCACCAGCCCCCAGCACATCCCACCATCTCTATGTGATGTTTGGAGGCTGAGGGCCCAGGGAGGAGAAGGAGACACCACAGTGGTGTCACAGGTACCACTCTGTCAGTGGAGAACCACACACTCTACTCCTGCTTCAGGGAAAAAGTCAGCTAATGAAATCAGCAGATGCATTATCAGATTCCGTTCCAGCCACTTTGACTGCATTCAGGCAGTGATACTCCTACTGGGAGCGTGCCGGGTGGAGGAATAAATACACAGCTAATTCCTTACCCACTTAGCTCCTGTACCTGGCAGTGCCTGCCCAGCGAGTCTGGGAAGATTGAAATATATGAGCCTGTGGCACAGCTTTTTTAATCTTCCCTGCTCTGAGCTCCGATCAACTCCTTCTGTGAGAACAGATTCATCACAAGCAAGAAAATGCAATTTAAATATTCCACGGCACAAAACTTACACGTTATAAAACTTCACTACTTCTGATCTACCCTTTCTAAATAAGGTTTTTATAGCCATGAAGAACGATAATGGTGCTATTTTAAATGGAAAGGAGTGAGGCACTCCCCAGTATCACCAAAAACCGTGCCAGAGGACATCATCTTTGCTGCAGCCCCGAGGGCACCATGCATCCCATTATTCCCACCACTGCTTTTACACTGGTGTTGATGATAGCTGCCTCCAAGTTTTATTATAGCACTGAGTGGAACTGCAGAACTGTGAGGGTGGGAAAAGATCCCCAGGATCCCATGGCCCAGCCCACCCTGCCATGCCCACAGTCCCTCAGTGTCACAGTTCTGGAGCACCCCCAGGGATGGTGACCCCACCACCCCCTGAGCAGCTCATGGTAGCACCCAAGTGCTCTTTTGGGGATTTTTCCTAATATTTTTACATAAAATTCCCCTGACACATAATCCTGCTCGTCTATTGCTCCAAGTTAACTTTATCTACTTCCTGAATGAATACTCTCCTTTTTATGCACTATTTTTATGTGTATCCTTTTGTGTAAGGAAGTCTGAAGCCAAGCATCCTGCTTCCCCCCCCCCACATGTATGTGAGGGAGCCCATTTTTTTTCCCCCCATGGTGACTGCTTGTTTCATCTTTTCATTTACTTCAATGCCTTTGCTTTGGTGGTTTCATCCAACCTCAGAGTCCTTCACTGCTCCTTTTTGTACAGTGCCTAACACATTTGATCTCCTATTTTACTTTCCTTGCCTTCTACCGCATACACTTTGATTGTAAGTTTATTCTGGCTGATTCTGTTTCAGCAAGTGGATGCACTTCAGAGAAATAGTCTCCAGAAGCCCTAATTTCTCCCTCATTCACCTTCCATGATGTTCCTGCCCCCCACAGCCCCCCCAGCTGAATGCCCAGTGCCTCTCCACGTGAATTTCTCACCCTGAGAGTAAAGGTCCCACCACAGCCATAACAGGAAAAGGAGACTCCCTGGTATGAAAAAGACCATTTTATGTTTCTTGCTCAGGACTCCCCTGGGTAGCACTGGGAGAAACAGTGCTGAGCAGCATTCATCAGCAATTTCCAGCATAAAACCCCAGTGCAGGGAGGTGGGGGCCCTGCATGCACCAGCGCAGAGACAGGTCCGAGTCCTCCGAGAGAGCAGCTCTTTGGAAATTACTGACACTTGATTGCACTTTTGTAGCTTGCAGATAGAGCACAATTTTAAATAGGAAAACACCTTATTTTTTCCTACCCGGAGAGAATCATTCCCATGTAGCATTATTACTATACTCTTCTGCTCAGTACAACTCAGAGATGAAAAGCTATTACTGACTTGCATGATAATGAAGGTTTTTCTTTACCCGATCCACTCCTGAAAGAATAGAATCAGAAATGGCACTTTCAATCTAAATAGCATTTTGACAGAAAATATATACCTTGAAAAGACACACAAAACAGGCCACCAAATTAAATCCATTTGCTTTCTACCGCACTGCTCACCCATTCAATTTGCTTAAGCAGAAGATGACAACCTCATGAGAGGTGTTGTGGGGCACACCAGCTCCACTGGTCATTCCCTGCAGCGTTTTTGGGTCCTTGCAAAGCAGCACAGGCAATCCAGATTCATTTCTACCTGCTTTTGCAGAGTATTTCCTCCCATGGAAGGAAGCACACCCACGGGGTGCAGGGGAAGGAGGGAAGCTGGCTCCAGCTGATTGCAGCGTGGTGGTCCCATCTCTGCAGCTATTGCTCATTCCACCACGAACCAAGTTAAAGAAACCATCAAACCCGGGTTCCTCATCAGCATGCATCTCTAGTGGGAGCAATGACCAAGATGAAAGGCAGCAGGGAAACGTGTGCTTTCAGAAATCATCCTCAGCAACAGTAACATGTAAACATGAGGAGATGGAGCCAGGATGCATCGTACCTGCTGCAGAGAGCACTGCTGTGGGTACAAAGATCTGAGTGCAACCACACACAGCCACAGTGTGCCACAGGAATAAGGGAGGGAGAAATACACAGCTCCCTCTCAGCATCCTCAGGGGGAAGAAAAGTTTCTAACATTAGCATCTAATAGAGTCTTTCAAAACTTTCCACTGAATCATTTCCCTCTGAAGCATCTGCAGTTCCTCTTAGCCATGGTGAATATTTCAAAGCAGATGCCATGCTTTTATTTCAATTATTATTTTTTTCCCCTTGTTTTTCAGGGAATGTCAGTTTTCTGCTTAGAACAGAACACTTCACATTCTCAGATTGGCATTTAAAGAGGTATCACATGGAAGCAGCCTGCATGTGTCTGCCACACTCCTTCCAGTGATGCTGTCCTGCTCTGCAGGTCCACCACACAGACTGCAGTAAGCAGGTACATGCACGACAGTGCCCTGTAATGTCTGGGTGCCTTGTGGTGGACCAACACCAAACAGGGCACGCAGCTCAGTCTGAACGCTTCTAACCAAGCTTTTCTCATCAGCCAGGGAAAGAAAATCTCAACGATCTCATGACTCAATGATCTTCGTGGCCTTTTCCAACCTGAATGACTCCATGACCAACACTTGGCTGATGAAGTACACCTACGTGTGGCACTGGGAAGTCTCCCTCTCAAGTGAAAAAAGACTTTGTGCTCTATGGCCATTCTACAGGTCAAGACTATGGACAGTTTCTAAGAGAGAAGTGATTCAGTCTGTCAGCTTAATGGAGGAAATAAAGAAAAAAGGAAAACCAGCGGTGGGTAGCCATAAAATCCTGTAGATCAAATGTCAAGGAATAATTAAACAGAAAGGGGATTTCTATGGAACTGAATGCATAATGAGGGTGGGAGCTACTGTTGAAGCACACACTGCTTAATAATCTCATTGCAAAAGCTGTCAAAAGTTGTATGCAGGGGAATTGTTTCTGAATTATTTAGAATTGGGGGTTTAGAAACGCAATAGGAAATAGGTGCTTGTACTATTAAACACTGGTAATGTACAACTCTCTGAACAAAAAGCCTTCTCAATTAAAATACTTGCAATATAGTGCCATTACTTATCAGCTGAAACGCGCTTTGTACCGCTGTTCTCCCCAGGAATGCAACTGCTCACTGGATTGGGAAATTAAGAGTCAGACTCAGTGAAGCATTGATCTCTGTCCTCGTAGCAAAGCAAACTCCCAGGGCCACACTGCCCTTCCCACATCACCCAGAAGAGACTTTTTGTCTGGACATGATACCCCTTCACTGTCGTACCCATCCAGCCTGGAGAGAATAAACATCAAAGAAGTTGGAGAACTTGGACATTTCTTTTACTATATCTAACAGCACCCTCCAGAATAGGAATCCAGGGCAGCAGCAGACTTCAGTGCACAGCAGGTAGCATAGCACAAAGGTATTTTCACCCAGTAAGTCTAGAACTCTGTCACGGGCTTATTCCCTTGCATTAAATTACAGATGCTAGACAATTCCGAGATAGGAGTGTTAATTATTAATAGGAATTATCTGAATTGATTTTCAATTACAGAATATTTTCTATTACATTGCAATAAGACTGGAGGAATTCCATTAAATTCAAAATGAGGATCATCAATTACCTTTAAGACGCCTGTAAACTAAATACATTACATCTCTGTTGAAGCCAATGATTTCCATTACCTATTTCCATTAATTTCCATTCATTTGAAGTGACTCCATTTCAAATGGGTTTTAACAACTTGATGGCTTATCAGCATCCTGGGCTCTCCAATTTGACGGGGACATAACCTAGCTGCCATCACCTCTTCCTGCAGATTCACACGCCGAAAACCTCTACCAATGCCCTCAGCTGCCCAGAGCCCACTGTGGCTTCTGCAGTAAATCTGCCCTTGGAAACACATTAAGAATGACAACTTGAGTTTCTTCCTCCTGATTAGAAAGGAGGGAGATAAAAAGAAAGCCCCTGTGACCTTTTTCTAAAGCTGAGTTGTATTTTGACCATTTCTGGGGTTGAGCTAAACCTGCTGATGCCAGCCTCTATCCCATTGCTCGAGACCAAGGAAAGCAGAGATATGATTTTCCCTGAAATTTGTATAACAATGTACATATGTGAAACTGCTGAAAGCCAGGTACAGCACAGGGGTTGCTGGCTGACCAAACGCCAGCCACACAGTTCCTTACTTTCCAGATAACACTGTGAGGAAAGCTAAAACCTGTGCTTTCCTTCTGATAGGATGCTATCTCCTACACACACAGTTATGTAGGAGAGGTTATTTTTCTATGAATCTGCCTTCACTTAAACCCCTACAACAGCACAGTTCCAAACATAATCCTATAACGTAGGCATCATTTTCATTTCCAAGACTTTCACCCAAGTTTACCCCAGTAAACACAGACATCTCTCTTCTCAACAAAAGACACCATCACACTTACCCAGATACCTCATTGGTACTACAGAAGGCTGGAGATCCCACCCTCATTGGTTCTAGGTGGCAACATGGTAGATAAATATCTCTGCTAGTTTAAATGAAAATGCTTTTCTTGGAAAAAGTTCAATGAGGAGTGTTACCAAAGTCATTCTCTTCATTTGTTTTACTCGTATTTTACTTGACTGACTGGGTTTGCAGGGCACGAACACCAAAATCCAACACAGACGCTTTGATCCTCACCCTCCTGCTCCCAGTTCCTGAAGCCAGGCCTGATTTCAGACCACCTTATTACCACTCCATGCTTGCAGCACACCAAGAGAAGCACGAGCACAAACCCCTGACAGCCCAGAGCCCAACAAGCACAAACTCTGCTTTCTATTGCTTTCTAAAAGGAAAGCCTGACCTATGCAGCAGAACTCCATCACAGACACCTGTGCAGCTTCTGAATACAACTCACCCATTCCCCACATGGATCATACCCATTTTGGTTTACAAGATACAGAGCATTTTATACACCAATACAAAAATAATGATTTACTTCTGTGCAGTAAAATAAGCAGTGCATTTAAACAAAAAAGTTTCTTAGCACCTGTAACTCAATAGAAAGCACAGTGATGACAGCAGAACAGCAAGATCTTTGGCCACAGCAAGGGAGGATTTGCTCAGTTACAACAGTTGCAGGTACAGAAATAAAAGAAAACATCTCCCTACCTTTGGAAGACCTCAGGTACACAGGGATCCCCAGAAAGACACCCTCACCTCCACCACCAACCCTTAACTGAGGGCTGGGAAGAGCTGGATCCTGGCTTCTCCCCTCCTGGTCACTCAGGTACATTGCATGCAGCTGAGCTGCCCTGGCTGGCCCTGCCTTCCCACCAGGTGCTCCATCACTGCTTCAGGCCATGACTGAGCATTTCTGCTACACCCCCATCTCGAAGTGGGGAACGAGAGAAGCGGGGTATTTCTGTGATTAAGAGCCACACAAACCCTACGCAGGTGGCACGGTACAAGCATCCAGATGGCAGTTGGTTTTTGGTCACATTTTGTTGTTTTTTTTCCTGCTGCTTCTGATATTCATTGTTTAAGTGTTATTTTAATTGTTAAGGGTATTCTTTCAACATAAAATGAATAGGACGCTCACAGCATAAATACAAAGTTGCCTTGGATCCAGCTGGGACAGAGCTGTTTTTCCTCCAGAGTGTCTGCATGATGCTGTGCTTTGGTTTCAGGAGCAGAACAGTGCTGGTAACACAGCAATGTTTCTGGCTGTCGCTGGGCAGTGCTGTACACAGCTAAGGACACTCACTTTATCCCACTGCCCTACCAACAGGGGCACAAGGGGCCGGGGGGGGACATGATGAGGACAGCTGACCGAGCCCAGCCAAAGGGACATTCCGTACTGCACAGCATCAGGAGGAGAGCTTACAAAGGGGTGGGATTCTGCTCTCCTCCTCCCACTGCTCAGGGCAAGCTGGGCATCAATCACGGGGCAGAGGGCAATTGTGTGTGCATCACTTGTTACATACAAACATACAGGTATTGTCATAACTGTGAACCTGTTCCTTTTCTCTTAGGGAACAGTTTTATCCCAGTCCACTACTTTCCTTGGTTGTTTTTTTTCCCTAATTCTGTGCCCCTCCTGCTGGGAAGAGGGAACGAGTGGCTGCGTGGTGCTGAGCCACTGCCAGGTTAAACCACAACAAAAATCAACAGATTACAGCCCCAAATACTGTAAAAATTCTCCCAGAAGAATCATGTAAGTGATATGCAGTTTGGCTACAGAAGGCAGCATGTGAATCAACAAAGAACAGTGCTATTGCTTACAAAACCATGGTGATATCTACAGCGCAGTGAGTCCCCACTATGTGAGATGCTCTAATCAACACAAGTCACGATTCATACATATCATCATCAGAAACCCAAGCTAATGAAGTAGAAGATCGCTAGTATTAACTATATTGCATCAGAGTAAAAAATAACCCTGCAGTAGGCTCACACCTTTTTCCCCCCTCACAGGATCTTTATCACTTTTTTCCTTCTCCATGTGTAGGAGGAGGAAGAGTTCCCTGATGACTGGGAGCAGATGGGTAGGATCTGTGTGCCCTATTCCGAGCTGCACTCCTTGGTGCGGGAGCAGGGAGCCATGCTCCTCCCACGACTCCCACAATCACTAATCGCTTTGGATTGAGGTTTACTGAACTCACACCTTGCTCATTTGCCCTCGGAGCTGAAGTTGCCTGGCACATTCAGAGCCAGAATGGAAGCAGATAGCTAGAGGAGACAGACAGACAGACACAGGGCAGTGGGAGGACGAAGGAAGGTGGGAAGGCACCAGGAATACAGGAAACAGAGAGGTACCTCGGATCTGGCAGATTATTCAAGATGGGATGGACTGATAAAAATTGTATTCTGTGTAATATTCTAACATATTATTCCAAGAATCTACAGATTTAGAATTGTTTACAGATACTGGGTATGACTCACGTGTATGAAGATGCACTTCCAGATTCGCAAGCTACATTCCATTTCACAGAAACCAATCCTACTTCCCTACATAGCATTAAACACTAATTTTTAAAACCCCTTAGAAGAGGAGCATTGTCTGCTACCAAAGTTTATGCCAAGTCAGTCATTAATGATTTCCTATCCTTGAGAAGTCGCATGGTTTCTTTGGATGGGCTGTAGTAACTTCTGGATGACATATCTGATTCACCCCAAATCGCCTGGGAATTAAGTAAGCATCAGTAGGCAGAGTCCAATTGATTCTGGAGAATGCCAGGACAAGAGAGGAGTAAATGAGCCACATATTACCCTCTTCATCTGCTTAGCAGATTAATTTCCTCCAGCATCTATATCATCATGTATAAATAGTTGATGGCAGCCTTACAAGAGAAACACAAACCGACCCAGCTCAAAGTGCCATCTCAAATGCCTTGCCTCCCGTGCAAAACCTAATGGGAACAGAACCAGGGAGGGGTGAGGATGGGCAGGCTGGGGGACAAGACAGTGCCCCCCCAGCAGTGTCAGGGGATGGGACAGTTCCCTGGGATGCAGCTGAGATGCTGACACTGTGGGAATATACAACTGATAAGACTTCATTCAGTGGTTCCACATTGCTGTCTGGAAGAGCTGCCAGAGGAATATGAATCATAGGGGTTGGAAGGGACCTCAAGAGATCATTGAGTCCAATCCCCCTGCCAAAGCAGGTTCCTTACACCAGGTGAAGAAAAGAAAATGAAAGAAATGCATGGTGTCCCATAACTGCTTCACTCACAAAATCAGCATTGCCCGCAGCATTCTTAGGGTTTGCCTTTCTTTGATTTGGCACAGTTTTTCTGAGAAGTTTTATTCCTTGCTGGAAGAAATAATTGCAAGATTCTCATTTCTTTGCTTCGATGTGAATTAACCACTGCAATAAAGGTATTTGTTTATGCAAAAAAACTGAAGTTCCCCTGAATATAAAATCCTTTCCAGTGAGTGAAGCAGCATAAGGAGCCTTCACACTCCAGCCCACACAGGCAAAAGCCATTAGGTGTGCAGCACTTCCATCATCTACGCTGATGCAAAGATGTATTCCTGCAGGAGCAGCACGCGATTCTGAAGGGGCACCAATCTGCAAAGCAACTTATGCAAGTACAGCGATATTGCAGTGCACATCGCCTGAGCGTGCTCTGTGCTCATCCTTAAAGCCTCCAGCTTTCACAAACAAACTTCACACCCAGCCCAGATCATCAGCACGTACTCTACTAAGCGCTATACGCTCAGGTGATGTCCCTTCCCTGAGCAGCCTGGAGCTAATCCTGCAGGCTCCTACCGGCAAAGCATCCCAGCTGCAACACAGGCACCCAGAAATCCATATATTCTGCTGGAATGTCCCTGTCCGTCATTTTACTATTTTATTTTTTCCTTCCTCTCCCAGCCCTCATGAAAACATTCCTCGTCTCATCTCAGATCACCACATATGGCGTTCACTAGGATACCAAGTGCTGCTCTGTCCGTTTTGGAAACATGAACACTGCAGTTAAAGCCACCACGAGAGACTGGAACGGCCCCATCCTCAGCAAGTGCCACCACCACAAAGAAAGCACAGCAGAGAGGAAATCAGGAAGGGAATCACTTTCTCATTAAGCGCTGTAGGGACTGAGCGCGTTACAGCCGTACTTTGCTGGGACTGTGGTTCCTGGCATTCCTCCGTTCCCGCTGTCTTTTCAAAATCCGACTTTCCTTACGAGAAACACAAGCTTGGATTTTGCTGCCTGCTCACTGAAAACCCAAACTCGGTGGCAAAATAGAAGTCTCCAGCTTCACAATGGGCAGAGCAGGTTGGGGACGGAGGAGCAGCACAGGAGGAAGTGCAGCTGTGCAGCCACGGAGCCCAGCACACGCTCTGCATCTCCTCACCAGGTGCATGAAGACACTGCTTTCTCCGGGAATGCATCCAGGTTTATGGACTCCTTTTTCCATAAAACGCAATAACACGAAAGCTGGATGTGATTTATTTTTTTCCTCCAGAAAGCTGATTTTTCACGCTTGGCCTAACACAACAGAGCTTACATCAATATCCATTATGGCAGCGGCAGCCTGGCCATGGGTACAGCAACCCGCAGCCGTAACTCACACAGCAGTGACAGATACTGCACAGTTAGCACTGCCTCTGACTTCGCATTGCCAGCCTTGCTGTGACCCTGGAGCATCCAAAATCCAAATATTGCCCTGGTCCAACCATTTGTCTTTTTTTTTTTTTTTCCTGGGACCTAGGAAGGCTATTTGGATGAGATGGGAAACAAACAGGGCGGGCGTTCTTTCCGAAGCAGATTTTCTGCAGCTTCTCAGACGAGCCAGACCACGCACGTATCTCCTCTACCCCTCCCTCCAATTGAAGGAGAACACACTCAGCAGCTGATTGCAGACTTCTTAGCTCATGGTTCTGCCCAGACATGGTTCAGGCACTGCCAAGCACCCCACGGCCACAAAGCGCCCATCACACAGCACCTGCCTGCCTCTCCCCCACGCCTGCTGGCAGAGCAGAGACACTTGTTGCACCTGCAGTATGGGCTAACACGTAGACAGATGTGAAGCTTCTCTGGAGCAAATTGTGTTCCCAATTGCAATGTTCTGGAGCATTACAGCCACTTCCTAAGCAAAAGCAAGTCAAATATTTGCAAATCATTTCATTACTCCTTTCATTTAAAGTTTTACGTACTCTTCTCATCTTTGTCCCCTACCAACAAGGACAGCAATGAAGCCACAAAATCACATCGAGTGCCTTGTAACTAAAACTGAATGGTCCCAAAATTAAATATTAGTGCTGCACAGCTTCATTTTTTTTTTCTATAACTCATAAAAACTCATAGACTGCGCTTCTGCAGCTCAGGATATCAGTGAACTCTGATTGCTTGACAGCCCCATTTACGAACAGACGCTCCATCCCACGTGGTCTAGGAGCATCTAATTAAATCTGTCCCCCCGTACCCCCTCACAAAGCACACTGCAGGCCCCAGGCCAGCTCCTGTTGCTGTGCACTCAGGACCTCACTGCTCCCTGTCCCTGCCACGTGCTGAATGCTGATGGCGATGGGACCGAGGTGGTTGCTTGCTTTTGCTGCTCTTCGCTTTCTCCTCATTGTTTATTTCTCTTCTCTGGTATCTGCTCATTTGCTCAACTCTTTGATGTTTTTAATCATATATCAAAGTCTCTTTTGCTAATCTCCTATTCTTGAAAGACGGGCTCCTTTTGCCATTATGCATAATTAACTGGCTGGTGCCAGCTGCCTAATGGACAAGATTCAGAATTCTCCTCTGAGTTAGCCTAGAAGATAGCTACTGTTACTATTGGCCCTAATTAACAGTATGCCTTATTAATTAGAAGGTGTTGAACCATCCTCACATTGGAATTTCACAACATTGGTATCACCGCATCCTGCACGCGATCATGATGCAGGAACTGTCAAATGAATCTTTATCACTGATAAACAGGAGCCCAAGGAAACGTGCACAAACCCAAGTGTGTCACTGCACGTCTTTCCAGAAATGTCCTCCATCAGATCCTCCCAAATCCTCACCTGCGCAGCCACTTGCAGTAGATTCATTTGGGGTTTGTGCCAACGCACTGGAGAGCCCTGTAATCCCTTGTCATGAATATGAAGGATTTCACCCAGCCTATTAATAAGCAGAATTACAGATAGTCGGGGAGTAAATCATCCACCGTTTTCAGTCACATCAACAATAGATTGAGAAAAATTACTCATTCATTTTTATAATCCTTTAATTCTTGCAGATGTTCCTTTGAAAATTGATTTAAAATGATGAATCACGGGGCAAGATTGGTGTAAATTTTTCAAGCTGAAGACAATTGCCTTCGATAGAGTAATCACAGCACACATCCCTGTACCTCCTATAACTCATTGGTTCTCAATGTTTAATGCCACTGCAACTCTGGAGCCAGCTCCTGAGGCAATGAGAGCAAACGGTTTGTAATTAGATGAAACCAAGCCTTTTTTTCCTCCTCTATTCCTCAGATAGAGGAGGAGGGTAAGATAAAGGAACAGAAACTCACCGTGATTTGGGCAAGAACCCGAAGAAGGTTGGAGGAATTGGGAAGGGAAGCAGCAGGGGCCCCAGGCTGCGTCCCTGCCCAACCCAGGGACATCGTGGCACACACACCAGGAGCAATACCCACGTCTTTGTGTCGTAACTTCAGCAGAAAAACTGAAAAAGCTCCAGGCTCACAGCAGCACCAACCACGTGGCAGAACTTGGCATCAGCCAGAGGGAAAGCAAAGCACCTTCCAGCTCCTGACATGGCTTGTTCTGCAAAGATAATCACGAGGGAGCTCACCCACTTCAGGGCATTGCTGGTCAGCTGCTTCAGAGGAAGCATCTGCACAGAGTAATCCACAAGATGATAAACTAAACTAAACCCCTGACTTGATCATAATCACTTCTTGTTCTGTGGCTAGAAAGGATCAACAATTCAGAAAAGATGACGTGGAGGTATCAGCTAAGCCTGGAAAATCTCTCGTGGAGTAACAGAAGAACATGTACAATTTCACTGTCAGTGCCCCATGGAGTTATCGTCTTATGCTGACGAGAGCAGACTGAGTCCATGCAGTAGTGAAAGGCAACAGGAAAAAATATATATACTTACAGTTATATATAAAACTGAAGTGCTGTAAACCTCATTTGGTCAAGTTTACCTTGCTTCTATAGAGATGGTGCCACAAGAGCATGATTTCCATGCAGTGGCAAGGAAGCCCTTTCCACACCTCAGGGCAGTCTGACCAGCAGCACAAGGAGACAAATGCAGCTTGCCACAAGCAGAGAAACGCAGAGAAACCAAGTTTAAGTATCGTTATGCTGCTGCTGGGTACAAGACTTCTCCAAATGCTACTCTCACTTCTGAACACTGCACACAAAGGATGAGCAAAGCTTCTACCTGAGGCAGACTGACACTGGAGCACTCTAAGGCCAATGGGTTAATGTCTACGCACTGTGTTAAAGGAAACCAGCAGCAGCTGTGCCCCTTTGGGGATGCCACTTCCCACACCCCAGCAGGGAGACCATCCCCTCCATCTCTGCCAGCAGCACAATACCATGCTACCAGCTGTAAATTGGGTAGAAATTGATTCTTTTGCAGCAACAATAACTTGGTGAAACAAAGTGAGAGATGCTTCTTGCCCCCAGGGAGAGCAGAGGGGCAACTGCCTGCACAATCACAGCAGCCTCTGCTTCCTCGGCCATTCCTGGACACGGAGTGGGGTTGTAGCACATGAGAGCACTCCTTTGCTGAAGCACAAGTCCAGGCTGCCCTTGCAGGGACACCAGGTCCCAGCAGCAGTGCACCTGCACAGAGCCCTGTGCCCACACATCTGCAGTCACGCAGTGCAGCTGCAGCCTCTGTCCTGCCCCGAGGCTGTCACTTCTGAAGGCACAACCTTACGCTGAATTCCAGCTTCTGTTTGGTTTGCCAAGGAATGCCTTCTGGGCTGCTTAAGCGTGTGGATAATGTGTATGCTGCAGTAATTGTTTCTTTTTCTGGGGGTTAGAAAAGCTCCATTATTCTTGCAGATGACAATGCCTTCAGTGTAAGGACGCGCTGCGGCTCCCAGACGAGGGGAGCTGTGTCAAAGCAGTGAGTGATGACTGTTTTCAGTGGTTCTCTTTCCCTGCAATTGTTTTTAATAAGTAAAAAGTTCCTAGGGGGCTACTATTTTTTTTCCTCTCCCAGCAGAGTGCAGGCAATTGTGCTGGATATCGGTAATAAAGATGCTTCTCATCCATCTGAGAATAACATGACACCGAGGACTCATTCAGCAATGCCATTTTAACAAACAAATGGAAGGAGATCGAATCTGGACCGGCACCAAACTCATGTGAAGGATGGCTGTTCTTGAGGGAGGAGAGAGGACAGTAATTTGGACCAAGAGAAGCAGAGCCAAAGACCAATTACTTTCCTGGTGCTCCTCACTTTCCCCTTCACATCTGTGCACAGGACAGCAAGAGCAGGAGGCATATTCATCTTCCCAAAGAGCAGACAAATGGCACAAATGACACGATTTATTAGCTGCTGGGCAGTCCCTGCAGCTTTACCTCCCTCATACCCATTGCCATCGCCGTGAGCACTGCTGAGACAGTCAGCAGAGCCCTGCACAGACTGCACGAGGAAAACCTGTCCCTCCAAGCACACCGCAGACAGATCTGCCCTTGCTTTCCACCACCCATTGACTGTACATGGGGTGGCTGTTCCTTCCAAAGGCCACAATGTCCCCACGCAGTGCCCACAGGGACAGTGACATGCACTGCCAGTACCTGCAGCCCCTGACTGTGCTGGTTTCATGTGCTGCAATGCCCCAAGAGCCCCTGAGGTCAGAAATCAACTCTGTTCTTTTACAGAGTGTGCAAAACACTTACCAAGCTACACAGTCTGAAGCAGCTCCAATTCCTCTTAGCTCAATATACAGCTAATAATTACCAACAGCAATAACTATGTTCTGCAAGAGAATCTTGTTTATTGTTACTTCTTCCTTATGCTGAAGACCAATTTATTACCAGATAGACAAGAACACAGGAGTTACAATTAAATATGCAGTAAGATTCATTTTTTTCTTTCAACATCACTTGAGTAAAGGGAGCTGCCACGCATCCTGACAGACAGAAAAAGCAGTGCTTCAAGGTGGAAGGGCCCTACCTGTCCTGGGAAATGACAGTGCTAAATCAAATGCATGTGAAAGCCTGGTCTGTTCCCATTGAAGTTAACAAACAGAAGTCCCACTGTCTTCTAGAGTGCATGTTAAAGTCCTGAAGGCTAAGCACGAGCTAGACAAGTCCTCCTTCACCCCTGTCTGTTCCTGTTTCCTTTGCTCACACAGCAAGCCCTACAGTAAGATTTTTTTCCATCCCAACCCTCAACGTGGGGTTTGTGCTCCCCACCTCCTGATGAGAGCCACAAACTCTGCCTTGGGGTGTGGGCTTCTCAATGCGAGGCTGTGAGCAGGACAGTGGGGAAAAAGAAACAGAGTGGTACATAAATAGCTCACAAATATAAGTATGCACCTGAACAAACATATTAAGCTTTACTGTCCTGGTCATTCACACACTTTCACAGCCTGAATTCTCCTATGAACACAAAGCTCTCCAGGTGAGGAAGGTGGCCCAAAGAGACTGATGTTCCAGGAGACCAGGGTTGGTTTTGCTCCATGCTGTGCCCCTGGGGCAAGCTCCAGGTGGGCTGCAGGCACACAGCTCACAGAGATGAGGAGTTTGCTGTGAGACAGTAAGTCCAATGGAAAGCACGGCACCAGCTGGAGGGTCAGGGCAGCCAGCAGGCAGGAATCAGGAGGTGGGCAAGAGTGATGAGGCACCTGCCCTTGGGACACTGATGTGACTGAGCCACAAGTAGCCACGGAGTTGCCCTGGGATCAATGCCGACACAAAACAGGGCTGATCCACAGAGCCAGTCTCCCTCCTCCCTTGCTCACACCCCTCAAGGCTCCCTCTGATGTTCTATCATAGAGCCTTGGAATCACTGAGTTTGGAAAAGCCCACTAAAATCAGCAAACCCAAGCCCAGTCCACCACCCATGTCCTCAGGGTCACTTCTCCACGGTTCTGGAACACCTCCAGGGATGGTGACCCCATCACTCCCTGGGCAGCCCGTGCCAGCTCCTGACCACTCTTTTAGAGAAGAAATTGTTCCTCATTTCTGACCTGTTTGTCTCTTTCAAAAGAAACGAGCATATTTTGAGACCCACATGCAGCGCAGAGCTGACATAGCAAACGCTTTCATTAAGGAGTTCAAAGGAGTGGTGGGGGAGAAGCACTCCATGAAATCTAGAGCACTGTGCGCATATTAATTCCACGCAGAGACAACAAGCACTGAACGTAAGTGGAAGCGACACGGGGACTTGTGACACGCCAGGGATCAGGACACGTTCCACAACAGCTCCTGTCAGCCTTCCTGGAGAATCAGCCTGCACCCTGCAACCTGCCTCTCCCACGCGCTCGCTGTGGCGGACACGAAGCTCATGACAGCGAGGCAGGAACCGGCCCTCGTCGGGCAGGAAACCAGCCAGGGCTCCCAAACACGTTCATAATTAACAGTGAACGCATTAGTGATGTGTGCTAATGCCTTAACAGCTTCTAACCAATTTGTAGGCGAGAAGGAAAGCCGGCCAGCCCTGTGCTCCACTTCTAGTTCCTCATCTTTGATCTCATGTAAAAATGAAAGATATTCCAGCACGTACAACAAAGGGGACAATTAGAGGACACCATCTCCAGTAATGTAAATAAACTGTTCAGGAACGAGAAATATTTCTTGTAACATTCTTCTAAGTCAACAAGGTTATTTTCCAAGTTTATTTTCACTGAGCTGGATGCTGTAAGTTCCATCTAATCTGAAATGCTATGAACTCAACCTAAAAAGAGAATTTCGCTTGTTTGATGCTATGACTGTTAGACACTAACACTAGTGTTGTGGAAATAATCACAAAGCTCCTGACCAAAATAAGAATTTCTTGCTTAAAATGCATCTCACCAAGACTGTGAGACAACGCTGCAGCTGGCAGCACACGGGAATCGCTCCATGCTGTAAAGGAGCTTGCAGCACCCGAGCCCACCTGACCACAGGGCAGCAGTGCCCACCGCAGAGCTGAGAACAGAATCACTTTCCTTTCAAATAATAAAATGAATGATTTAATTAATTCTCGGCTTGAGAAAGACTAAGGAGACAAGAGACAAAAACAGGAGGAACAAAACCAACTGAGGCAGGATGGACTCTGCGGGCTGGAACACTGCTACTCCTGTGATGCCTACCTGTGCAACCTGGGCTGGGGAGCTGCTTTGGCAGGGGGGCTGGACTCGATGGTCTCTAGAGGTCCCTTCCAACCCCTACAATTCTGTGATTCTGTGACCCCATCCCAGCCCGCAGTACTGACGCAGCAAGCCCCAGCCCTTGGGAAAATGAGGTCCCAAGGTCAGGCAGCACGGGGCTCTGAGCACCATGACAGAGCTGCAGGCATCCCTGCTCGTTGCAGGGACTTGGACTAGATGGTCTGTAGGAGTTCCTTCCAACTCACACGATTCTCTGCTCCTGTGAGAGGAGCTTGCCAAGAGCAGACGGACACATTATGAGCACCCATGCTTGAACCAGTTTGATTCATAGCATTAACAACAACAAAACCTTTCTTAAGCTAAGAGAGCTGTTCATAAATCCAGACAGAGAGGAGCTACAGTTAATCTGAGCCACCAGGAGATTGCTTTTACAGGCAATGCAGATCTATTTAACACTGAGCCTGCAGTAATGATAATGCAAGCAGATATTTGGCCTACTGACATGATTGCTAGAATTGACTTACTCGCAAGACTCGCAACAGTTTTCAATAAATCTAATATTTCTAAATATTCTTTCTGCCAAAGTAGCACTTTATGTTTCTGCAGTTTATAAAAGCGAGCAGTAATACATTTTAGGGCTAATAGTCTTCTCAGAGGGACCTCAAAGTGCTTTGCCAACATTAAATAACTACAGTGCAAGATGTAAGGAAATTCATATGTAAAGATCGCTTCCCCACAAGTTCAAAGAAGAAAAAAAATTGATGCTTCTCCAACTTGAAGTTCAAAAGATAGCAACTTCCAGCACCCACCTTACACATGCATGTAGGAAAACACATGATTCAGAGGGAAAGTTCTGCAGGAGAGAACTAACTCCTCGGAGCTGAGATGGAGCAGGAGACACCCCAGTAAACACATCTGTTCTTCAGAGCAATCATAGCTCCTTGAATGACTGCTGTGATCATAGGAAAGATAGCAGCAAAAGCTTGGAGTCTAAAATAATTTCATGCTGTAATGGTTTGCTGCTGATTGAAATGTGAAGTCACTAAAACTACAACTGCTGGCATTTAGATACTCCATCCAGAGCTGCAACAGCTTAGCTGCCCAGAGACGACCAAAATAACAAAAGCCATATCAGTTCAGGGCTGCATTCTTCCACGGAGTATGAAAACGTTATTGGATTTGAACTACCTAAAACATGCATCATTAGTTGCTTGCAGAGACAGGCATAAACCTTCAGCATGTTGAAATGAACAATTACTTGGGTTTCCCTTTGTTAATTTCAAGCAGACAGAGCAGGAGGAGCAGCCCAGCAGGCTGCAGGATGGCAGGCATGCACTGGACCTGACCCACCTGGCGTGCCTGCTCAGCCCTGCACGTAGTGCTGGCTATGGATCTGTGCAGCTTCCCAGGCTCCACATTGCCAAGGGTGATGTATCACACGAATCTACAGCCTCTGCCTCAAGGGCTTGACAACTGGGAAGAAGTTATGTGAGTGTTTGTCATCGATATGGATGTCTACGGTGTAAGAAACCCACGATGGCCAAAAATAATCTCCTATTCATCAGTGAGCATTTCAAGAAGCAGAGCAGCCAGGAGGAAAACCATGATTTCTGATGTTCATCAACTCTCCCACAGCTTCTTGGCTAGAAGAATGGATTCTTGTTCTTTTTTGTTTCTAAATGAGAAGCATCCTTACTTACAAACCTTCCCTTTAAGAGGCGCACCATTTGCTTTGTCTTCTGCTTCATGTGAACTTCCCCTGATTTCCAGGCTTTGTCTTTTGCTTCGTGTGAACTTCCCCTGTCTCTCAACACATTGACCAAGCTGTTTGCCTTGCTCCTTTCCTTCACAGATGCTGCAGTGAGCACCAGCTCCGCCTTGCAGCATCTGTGTGGCCCCATGGAAAGCCCCAGCATTCCCTGCAACCAGCTGCTGCTTTACTTCCAGCAAAGAGCATATTTCTCTTGCTGCCTGCAAGATTTTATCCACTGTATCCAACATAATAACAGTACCCCAAACGAAACGAGGAAATTTGTGATGTTAACACAAGTGTTGGTTAAAGGTTCCTCTCTGGTGCAGAACAAAAATCAAATTGCTCATGCAAAACCCTGTGTAACAGAATCACCAAGCATTGCTGTGATGCACCAGCAACTGCGTAGAGCTGAAACCCGCTGACAGGGACCAGTAACAAAGGACGAGCTGATAACACACGTGTACTGGATATGGCTCAGAGGCACATGGTGTGCTAGGTCCTGGATCTTACTTGCAGCATATGAAGGTCTGGTTAAGGCAGGGAGGACATGCTTGCTTGCGGACCTTGACCAACAATCTGCTTCAGCAGAGAACTTTTCAGTATCCCCAAACGTACTCAACAGGCTTCAGAAACCTCCGTGAAATAAGTCCTAACAGTTACACATTTGACATTCCTACTTCTATTTCATTCTTTGCCTTTATGAATTTTTTGGTTCGTTGAAGACTGCAAATTCTGAAGCACTTCAGAATTAGTGCAGCCTTGGAAGTGAGCCCAGGCTCCCTCAGCACCACGTCTAGAATCAAATGAGCATCTTACACGGGGATGATGCCTGCTCTGCTGCTTAGTGCCCTGTGCACGGGCCACAGGGTGACGTGGAGGACATCATTGCATACTTTCCTGCACTCTTTAAAGTGGTCCTATACATTTCTTGCTTTCTACTGCCCGCAGTCATAAGAAGAAAATGAGATGAAAATCTCTTTTTTGGTGAAGAAATCTTCAAAGAAAGGAGGTTTGATTCAACTCCCCTCTTTTTCCTTCTGACCTCGTATAAATAACTTCCATTACACTTCAGCTTTCTTGATACAACCATACCCATTTTTTCCAGTGTCTTCTTTGCTAATCACCACAGAACAACAACATATTTTAGCGCACAGGATCTAGATCATCCCATGCACGACAGACCATTTTAGCACCGTTGCAGGCTGTGTGACTTAGGCTAGCAGGTTTCAGATCTGCAGCATATGCGACCACACCAAGTCTTACAGAACTGGGGCTGACGAATGCCAGCAAGCAGATAACTTGTCTTCCACCTCACCACCAGGCCACTCTGCCTTTCCTCAGTGTCACAGGGCCTGGAGCACAGCTGAGCTGCAGAGAGCATCACAGAGCCCTGCTCAGCAGTGATGCTAAGAGCACATGGCCACCGAAGGCTTTTGCTGTGCAGCAGCATTCAAGCCAGACTAAAATTTAATTAAAACGCTATGACTTATATGAGTCAGTGAAGTTTCCTTAATGAAAGAAATTGGAGGTCTTATAGATGCAAAAATAAACACGTTTGCTCATAGAGTTCGGATAATAAATACATTTATTACTCTTTCCTCTGCAGTTAACCTAAAAAACGCACTTCTCCAGCTGGCTGATAACTGTGATAGAAAAGGAAGCAGTTTCAATCTGACTGACACAGTGATTAGGCTTTAAAACAATTATTTCCCTGCACTCTCGGGGTACTCAGGTTCCCAGCTGCTTCAGGGAAGGCTCAGTGGTGGTTTCCATCAGCACTGGGTAGGGCTGGGTGAGCATACATAGAGTCGAGCATCACAGATCACAAGGAGCAGGGGCTGTGGAGCCCCAGGCTGCTCGCACCCAGTTCTGAAGCATGAAGACAGGAGGGGAACAGAAGCACTCTACAGGGACCTGTGCAGCTCGTATAGGGCAGCTTGCCAAGGAGGAACAAAATGAGACCCGACAAAACGAGCAGAACCTTGGAAACCACGCCCTGCAGAGAGAGAGGGGGGCTTTGAAATTAATCAAAGACTGCCTACAGGAAAAAGAGATGGGAAACGCCATATTCAGGAGTTACTGTCCAGCTATAAAGGCTGACAGAAAACAGATCCCCTCACTCTCTCCTCAGTAACTGATCTGACTTCTGAAGGATTCCAGTGAACTATGGTGCCCTGCAAGAGAAGTTTGCAGAAGGACTCCTAGAAATACAAGGTAAAGGATGCATTGTAGTGCCTCACACAAAAGTTACCATCCAGGTTGGGCGCACAGTTCCAGTTCTGTCTTTTTTTTCAGCTTACGTGCCCCACAGACTGCAAAAATCAGGTGCTCACCACCAGTTATACCAGCATGCCCTCAAGGAACACGAACTGGTTTGGAAGTCTGCAGGAACAGCTGGGCTGTTTGCATTGCTGTGTGCAGACTGACTGCTGCCTCAGGGGTACGGGTCATGGACAGCCCCAGACTGCCACTAGCAGAGCTGGATGTCAGGAAAAGACATTCTGCAGCTCAAAGAAAATGCCATCACAAAATTTCCAGCTCACCTGCTGGGTGTGAGGGCAGCAATTAACAACTCGTATCTGCAAAAATTGGGATACACGTTTCCTTTCCACAGAAATTCAGCTTACCTGGGAAACTCTGCCACCGGTCTAAGGGGGGGATTGGTAAATGCAGCCCTGAAAGAACAGGAGCAGCTTTGATCACCGGTTCCTCCTATCATCTCTGCATCTAGTATTAAAGGCTAAGCTACTTACTGGGAGCTTTCTTCCACTGTCCTGCATCTTAGAGGAGCTGCTTCGGGTCTTAAAGGTTTAATCTTTAGCACTGTAAGAAAGGCAGTGCCATTCTCCCTCCCTCCTGCTTCAGAGGTTTTGAGAGCAAGGGATTGCACTGCTCTGAGCTGCACCGGTGCTGCCCTGGACTCGGGCACTGTTTATTTCCACTGCTACTGTAACAGCAGAGCTTCCTGTTATTAATTCAAACCAACTGGGTAATTAGTTGCTGAAAACTGCAAGCTTTCCCCTCAAAAATTAAATGCTTGCATAAAAGCACATTCCAATCTTCAAATCTGATGGCGTGGTTGACAAAGCACAGTTACTGCTAAGAAATGCAGAGGCTTACGCTCCGTAACCCAAATAGATGGAAGGGTGAGTCACGCAGACAAACTTCAAGAGAGTCTCTGGTATATTTATATTAAATAAGTTTACTGCTGAGATAAGCACTGATCTGGGGCTCATTTGAAAGGAGTGCATTTGAGGCAGTTGAAGTTTGCAGCGAGTTACACTAATTAGGTAATCCATTACAGCGGGGTTAATATTTCAGCCCTGACACTATCTGCAGCTATCAGCAGCCACATTTCCCTCACCACTTCGAAGGGCAACTCAGTGCCAAGGAAACCCGAGCTGGGAGCGAGGCACAGAGCACAGAGAGGTGCATTAGGACAAGAGCATTTCTTGGAATCCCCCCTCCCCCTCATCTTGCTAATGACATCAGAGTGGACAGACAGACACAGGGGGTAATAAAATATTTAACAGCCAACCAGGAGCACCAAGGACTTTCTGAGCCTCATGCCCAGAGCCCCTTCCTAGGTGGCTGCAGCAAGGTGTGGCAAGAGCAGCCAGCAGCTCTTTCCGGGGAAAACTGAGTCCTCAAACGGCGTAATGAAAATAAATCCAGCCACAAACCACCCTCACGTGGTGAAGAAACCCTCAAAATGACCTGAGAAAAATCTGAACTGCCACAATGCTTGAAAGATACTTTTAAAGTCACCGTTTATGTGCAGCCACAGTCACCACCAGTGTCCCACTCTGGTGCTTCTCTACAAGTCAGGTGAGCACGTCAGCATGCGGGCAAGGGATGGCAAGGCACGGACAGAACCACAGGGTGCAGCAGGTCCCCAGCCCCACAGTGCCCACCCTGTGTCAGGGCATCTTCACAAGCAAGCATTTCAAGGCAGCACCATCCCATGGTGGGACAGGCATGCTGCAGGGCAACCAGCTTCAGAACAAGAACCGGGAGAAAGGGCAAACCGATTGCCCCCCAGGGTAATTTCATTACACCGAGAGAGAGCTTAGCATATTGAGAAGGCCCAGGAATAGCTGGAGGTTTCATTAAGTTGGTGTTATGTGTAGAAACGCCGAGTGCTGGGTCAGACTTCTCTCATTATCTTAATGGGGATACCACTCGCAGGGAGAGATATGATGCCTGTCTACCTGTCACGGCAGCTCTCACAAGCTGTGCTGGGAATAATGAGGGGGAGGAGACACAGACCCGGGCTGCGGAAAATGAAAGTTGTTACAGCATGATGATGATAAAAATCAAACGTCCCCACACATCAAGTTGTTTCCAGCAGCAGTGTGACTTGGGCCGAGCCTCAGCTTGCCCATTGGCAAGTGGCAGCCCCCCCAGCAGCCCCACAGAGCTGTGGGATCGTGGGCTGCTCCGCCAGCAGAGCGCGGTGCGACTTTCCGCAGGGCATCTGAATGACTAAGTACACAAAAGCAGCTGAAATCAAATGATTATCCACTCGGATTTCTGCCAGCCTCCAGATGAAAGTTGCCAAATTACTTTCCATTAACTTTCATTTTTCCCACAGCCATTCAGTTCGCTCCGCTTCAGCCCTTTGCCAGTAAGCGGCTTAACTGCCAGCGCCGCTTTCCTTCAGCGACCTCGGGGTGGGCTGGAGGCCTGCAACCCCATTTTTCTCCCCACACATTGGCAGAACGCAATACAGAAACACTGTCTGATGCCTATAGGCTGAGTGCTAAGCCCACCCAAGCCTAAAAAAAAAAAAAACAGCTTATCCGTCAATTCTCACAATCATGAAAGGCAAAACCATAGGATTACGCTATAAACATTGTATGTATGTGTGCATATACAGCCCAGGATTACAGCTGCTCCTGTGTGCAGCTCCACTCTTTCATC
The DNA here is from genome assembly GCA_013399175.1 of Odontophorus gujanensis. NCBI lineage: Eukaryota > Metazoa > Chordata > Aves > Galliformes > Odontophoridae > Odontophorus > Odontophorus gujanensis. Next base: position 371,525 of record VXAB01013773.1, read on the forward strand.
ACTTCCCCAAAAGCACATCACATCCAGCTAGCATCACAGTATATTCTATCTCATGCGACGTCCAGTTTGGTAAACTCTCAATATCCTGACGTGAGATTTAGTGCCAGCCTAATTGAAAGCAAGACTGAAGATGACAGAGGGGAAATGATGAGCAATGCTGGAAGTTTCCAGCCTGGTCACTAAGGAAATTTAGATGGTCTGTGTCAAACCATCACTGTTTCCATAAGCAAGGAGCTGTCAGCTGATGGATGAGGATGCACACACATCTCTATTTTGTAGGCAGAAGCAGGACCGAGAGTAGAAATATTACCACCTCTGATGTGACAGTCTCAAAGTCACCAGGCTTCACAATGCTTTACTCCAGGAGGTTTGTCCTGCAGAAACCACTTCAGTTACTCAGTCTGCAATCTGCCTTCCAGCCTCCTGGCTGGGTCTGATCGCTCTGCTTCCAGGGAAGCACCCAAGGAATGATGCTGTGGCACCTGTAGGTAACAACCCAGCCCCGCCAGCTGCAGCCAGGACTGCCTGGAGCAGGCAGAACACCACTGAAAAAGGGCAGTCCTGCTGCTGGATGCTGTGGTTTGGCCATCTCACTTGTGTGATTCTTTGCCTTGCACTCACCCCTGCAGTGGCTGAGGCTCACAGGGCTGGGAGTTGTCGGCCGACACGCTCGTTCACATAATACTTGTGAGGCTATAAATATGACTTGGAAATATCCTCCTGGATAACATCAGGCCAGATTTCGTAACTTATTTACTGCAAACAGCAGCTAACTCCACAAATAATCCTACCGACCGCAGGAGGATTACTTCCACCATAAACCAATACATATGATGGGCAGCAGGATGCAACAGTGCTCTGTGTGCAGTACTGAGGAACCATCTATGCCTTTCATGGCATTTGGGGTGAATCTCCTATCCAGAGTTGGACTGGTTCAGAGCCCTGGGGACACAGGCAGGAGGTCTACCATCAACCTGTGCTGCCCACTTTGTTAATCTGATGCTTGCCTAAAGCAACCCACAGCATCTGCAGGGAGAAACGGCAGGTATCCTACAAAGCAGCTCAACCAGCACATGCACAGTGCTGGATGGAATCCTCCTGGTCCCAGCAGAGCCAGGCACAGCCAAGGGCCATTCCCAGTTCATGTATTCCAGCTCTGTAACACCACTATCCAGTCCTCCATCCCAAGTCCATAGCCCTGAACAATCCCCTGGTGCTGCATCAGAGAAAGCCAAAAGTTTCTGATACAGTACAAAGCTAACACTGGGAAATGCACTAACCCAGATCTCAGTACTCAGGAGCTCTGTGCTTTGCTACATGCACTTCGATTTCATTCGCAGCACTCTGCTCCTGCCCAAAATAACAGCTCATCTCTGTCTGCTGGCCATAGAGGACAGCGCCTGGCAAGGATTCCAGGTCAGGCACGGTGGGGCCTTCCTGTAATGAACAGATTAATCCTCACCACACACACCAGGACTTCTCTTCCTAAACTCATCTCACGGACTCAGCAGTTAAAGATGCCTGAACGGTGCTGGAGAGAGCAGAGCTCCGCACAGGCACAGGCACCCAGCAGGATCCTGCTCCAAACACAAACCCCCAGCTCCAGTCACAGAGCACATCACTGCTTCCTGCACTGCACTGCCTCTAATTGCAGTGACAACTTCTCCCTGTCTTTGATGTTGCTTTTCTTGTTAAAAGAGGAGAGGGTGGAGTTTTATTTTTGTTTTCTGTACTTAAGAAAGACTCATTAAAATGCGCTTTGGGATGTACTTTTTTCTTTCCTCAAGTATTCTTCATTATTCTTCAGCTCAATTTCCTTGAAGCATCATCAGGGGACCGAGCCACATGCACATTTTAAGCTATATCATTTGTTTTTCAACCATAAGCAAGATTTTAAACAAAACAGAGCGATTTATATTGTGCTGAGACACATTAATAGATGCAGCAGGCGCGAGCTGGATCCCAAGTCAACAACAGATCTTCCTCCAGCCAAAGCCCGCACCAATCACTCTGTCAGACACAGGCATGATTAAATTCTTTCATCAGGAAAGCAGCCCAGGACTCAGCCCCTCTCTGAGCTGCGGATACAGGGAGCATGGCTGGGGCTGCCATCCACATGTGCTGCAAATAAGAAAGCCACAGGCAGCGTGAGGCAGGAGGGGGCTGCAGGAACTGATGTGCTGGGGCAGCAGCTGTCTGTGTGAGCTGCTTCCCTCCACCCGTGCTCACTGCTGCTGCCAGGCCCTTTGTGCAAAGCAGCATTGCAGTGAGGCAGTAGGGACCCAACAGGCAGCACTGGGGCAGAGCAGCTCTTTATCCACTCCTTCTGGTGCTGCTCCAACGCTGTTCTGCGCAGCTAACACAGAACTCCTTTCATCAAAGCTGCCTGCAAGGATGACACCAGCAATCCTCTGCTCGGCTCACAACATTTATTATTTGTTTCAGTTTGAGAGAGATCACTGCCGGATTACACTGTCACTGATGGGGATTTATATTTACATTTGCAGTAAGCAAAATTCACGTCCTAATTTTTTTTTTTTAAAGTCATCTACACCAACAGGAAAAAGGGAAGAAAAGTTAAAATCAGCGTGTATGCATTGATGAATGGCAGCAGATCAAGTTCTGCAGCTTCTTTCCTTCAGACAGTACTGCAAATCAGCTAGCATCCGTACAACAGCAGCACAGGCTGGATAATATGGAAGAATTAAAGGATATTACCCAGACAGTTCTTAATCTTATGTGGCTGTGAAACCAAACACTCCAGTGTTAGTACGAGAGATGGAAAACACATCCAGTTGTGCTCCTGTGCCATCATATCCGACAGCACAAATCCTCACCTTTACCATATTAAACAAGTGCATTAACTTCTAGAAATGGATTCACCATATAGAAGTGTCAGAGACCATGAAAAACAGGACTGCAAAGATTAAGGGCAGAAGAGACAGAGTTTCAAGAGATATTACATTTATCTAGTGCGACCTGTTGAGCAGCATAAAGCTTGTAAAGCAGCAGATTCCACCAATAAGTCTTTTGACATAAATCTCACGGGATGCAGAGAACAGGGATGCAGCACAAAACTGGCTGAACTCCACCTTCCTGGGTAGCTCAGAAAGAAACAGCTTAGCAGAGATACTGTGCATCACCCACAGGAGCAGCTCATGGAAGCTGCTGCTTCTCTGGAAAGCGAGGCTGCCTGGGTGGGAGCACCAACACCGGCCTCTCATTAAGGGCCTCAGGCACCTCCTGCATATTCACGTGCCCTCCCTTATTCAGACAGTTTATCTGCAGCATTTCCCACTGTGTTCACCCCACAGTTACCTGGAAGAGAGCTGTCATTTGCACACTGACCAGACACCAGGCAGATGAACTGAAGAGAACAGGCATCTGTCATAGAAACGCAGCCCCACCATTGTGACACCATGCAGTCCCATAGGTTGCTGCTGGGCTTTGATTTGTGACCTCTCAGGCTAAGGTAAGGACAAGCCTAGAGGTAATTCCTCAGCCAGTTTTCCCCTTCCTGTCCAGGCAACTGCAGAACACACAGAAGCAGTGGTACAGATCCAAAGCTGGGAGCACACCACTGCTTTCTTACACATCTGATTTACCCTGGGCACCTTTGGTGCAGAATAACTCTCAGTGCAAAGTAAAGACCATAATGAGCTGGAGCACTGGAGCCAGACCCAAAGAGCTCAAACCCCTTTCTTCACAGCTCAGGGTCACCCTGCATCTCCCCCAGCACCAGGTAGTGCTGCCACCTACCACTGAAGTCTGCAGAGAAATAACATGCCCATGAAATAATGCACTGTATTGCATCATCAATTAATCTATAATGAAGAATCTGAGGGTTTGATGCCAGTCTTTTAAACATTTGCTGTTTTTATATCATTTGTCTTAGAAATTACTTTTGCTTGGATAGACACATAATCAGGGAACTGCGACAGTTCAGTAGCAAAGTGAGAAGAGCCCCTGTACTTCTTAGCTAGCTGCCCTGTCCTGCAACAGGCACAGACTTGATTGCAAGCCTTTGTATGGTCTGTGTAAACAACTCAGACTGGCACAAAGTTATTCAAAGATGAGTCAGAGAGAAAAATAGTGCCCAACAGATTAAATCAGCCATTGAGAAGCCCAATCTGTTCAAAACTCATTGACACAACTGTCTGAGGAGGCTGCCAAAGTGGCAGATGTTGCTGAAGCTTGCACAATGCAGCAGCTGGATCACACACATTCAGCCACGGAGCAGCAGGAGGAAGTGGAGCAGGGCAGGCTGAAGGGCCCTGCAGTGCTGGAAGGGACAGCAGGCACTGCTGCAAGTCAGCTGCAAAAAGCAGTTTGCCTGAAGTGCCAGCATCACCTCCATCACCAAGACACATTCCTTTGATAATGCCTCCTACTGAAATCAACTGCGCTTGTGCCAAAGAGAATCAAACTGCTGCCTTGGAGCTACCTCAATGAGCAGCATCTATAGTGTGACATAAAGAGAGCAGCCCCAGATGCAAAGCACAGCTTTTCATTGCTACTTCTTCATGTCTCTAGGGCAGGTGGAACATCCACTCATCATTTTGCCCATTCCACAGAAATAAAAACTAAAGAAGTAAAGAAAGAATTGTCTGATACATCCTACTTGCACCATGGCACTGGTAGGCAGAGAAAGGACTGTGACAATATGGTCTGGGAAGAGCAGGAGCAGCCCAGCAGGCAGCACACAGCACTGATGCAGGACTGTGGGGCATGGGGTGTGGTGGAGCCCAGTGAGCTGGGAGCAGTGTGCAGGATGGCTTTGGGGAAACCATAATTTGTGATTTGTGTATCTGCAAAAACAGATTCAATTGTGCCTAGTCATTTTCAGAAGCAATTGGAGAAATGACCCTGAAATGGGTTGGAAAAATATTACACATTCATCACTGCTTGCACTAGGCATGGGGAAAGGGCCTTCGTAAAGAGATGAGAACCTTCCCCTTTCTCCCTCACTTCTTAATGGGTTTCTTCCAGATTTTAAGACATTAGTAGTGTTCTGCAGTTAAAATAAGCACATCTCAACAATTCTTCTGCTGTAATCTGGGAGTCAGTAAGGAGATCTAGGACTGCTTTCATGGCAAGAAGAGAAATCGGACATTAATCTGAGAGTTCAGAAATTAAAGCACCTCAACTCAGCCTTCTGTACAAACACAGACTCTCATTATCAATAAGGCCAAAGGAGGCTTATTACATTGCCCAACTGAGCTAAACTAAACCAAACCAGTTGGTTTGGAAGGAGACTTCTGCACAAGTGAGTGAACACAGGACTCAAAGAAACCAGAAAACATGGGGTATCCATCACATCCCATTTCAATAGTTCCTCACATGGCCTCACTGCCAGACAGAAAGACCCAGCAAGAGCACAGATAATCTGAACAGCATCTTGTGATTATTTATGATAATTGATAGCTAATGGTGTAATTTTAGACTGGTGCACTTAACTTGGAGGCCTGAGAGATTTGCAGAATCCTGCAGTGGGTTATCTGTACACAGAGGAAGCTGCTTTCATAGGAAGCCTGAGGCCTCTGGAAAACATTTAGCCACACTCCTCTTCAAAGTGGATAAACACACATCCCTCAGAGACCATGTTTTAGTAATTCTTCCTTATTGAAACGGACTGCTGGGGAGAAGGGTTGGGAAAAGGAAAAAAAATGGCAGAGGTCCTGCTATGAGATGTGAGTGAATGCTGACAGCACGGCTGGAGAGAGCCGAAGAGTAGGAAGGGATGGGGAACTTGAGGTGGGCAGACATCCCACAGGACCCCAGCAGCACTGGCTCCTCCTAGAGAAGGCGCAGGAGTAGATGCCACATAAAGCCAGCTCGAGGCACACACCTGCAGCAGAATGCTAGCCAGAACAGGGTCTGGAGCCTCCTGCTCCTTGGTTTTCCCTCCTGCATGCAGAGATCACTGCTCCACCAGCTGAGGACACGGATGGTTATTTAAAATGCTTTTAAGTACAGTCCTTTGATTTGTATGTTAGTATTCATAAGGCAGAAAAATAGGCCAAAAATAGGATTTGCTTTAATGCGGTCTCGTCTTCTTGTTTATTTCTTATTGTTTCCTTTCTGTGTAACTATGTAGGTCAAACAGATCATGTTAATTTTGGTGCATCTGTCTGAACACCACTAACATGGAGGTTAAATGGCAGCAACGCAGGGCTCTCTGAGCAGGAATACAGCAGTATTTGCTCCCTAAGCTCGAGTAAGTTTGACCCATTTATCAAACTCCAGCTTCACAGCCAACATTCCATAATCTGCTTAGAGCTGCAGACACTTGGTCTCATCAGACAACTCTGTGTCCCCACTGCAGCCCCTGGAGGAACACAGCCCCTGGACAGAGGGCACCTGGGGATGCATCAGTACCAGCACCACTACAGCTACCACAGGCCAACCTGGAAAGCAGCCCTTCCAGCAGGGAGCAGATCTGGAACAAATTTGGGTAATTTATTCCTTAAGGCAATGCATTTCTAAGCGCTTTCTTAAGGCAGCCAACAACTCATGAGCAGAAGAGCACAAAAACTCCAGCACATCACATTCACCTGCAACCACTGAGCACCACCAGTCCAGCATGGACTGGCTCACACCAGCATCTTAAAGCCCCTTCCCCACACAGCTTGCTAAAAGAAATTGATATCCTAAGAAACAATAGCACAATACTGTTTCCTAAGCAAGCATTAATGGCTTTCAGCAGAATTTGAGCCAGACTCTTTCTGAATACCAAAATCCCTGGAAGCCACAGGGCTCCAAGTACCTTCACTCCCAGGGTGTCTCGGCCCAGCCACACTTCCCCCTCCTCTCCAGGCATATTAGTCAGACACATCCCATCCTGATCTTCTCAATGAGCACAGATTTATCTGAATTACAGCATCATTTACAGAAAACAAAGGTATTACTACAAAGAGTATTCTTGGAGGAGAAAAGCTTTCTGTGGTTGAGGGAGAAATCCATGATCTGATGGGACTCCCAACTCCAGGGCCTCCTTGGAGGCAAAACCTCATCATGTCATTTTTGACCAACTACAATTTCAAGTCATATTACCTTAATTATGGGTGACAGTGAAGACACTTGAGCTAGCAAAATAATTCATATTTGATTGCATGGGCAAAAACAAATTTAAAATGCAGCCTTCTTCAAAATGGAGATCTGCATTACAAGGAGGGCATCCAAAGCCATTCTGTCTGGAAAGTTCACAGCATGAACTCCAAAGCACTGCTTCCCCCTCCCCCCCCCATCCAGAACTTTCTCCGAGGTACACGTGCACCTCATGCTCCATTTATAAGGCCCAGCACATACATTTCTGCTCAGAGCCAAGAGGCTTTGCCTGCAAAGACAGACACACTAATGCCAAAGCTCCCATTTGGAGCCAGCCCCCAGCAAAGTTATGCATTGACTTGTAGGAAGATGAAAATACACCAAACAGAATCCAAGCCCCTTCTCCCTGTGCTGGGAGAGTAGCACACGCACCACGATGAGGAAGGAATCCCACCTTGGAGCTTCCAAACTCTTGCTTTAAGAGCACAGAAAACTCCCTGGATAGGAAAGCTAAAAGATCTTCCTCACTGAGATGCCTTCTGGTGTCCTTAAGAAAAAGGCTTCCCCCAAACACAGGGCATCTCAGCATCTCTGAAACAGGTGCACTGTGCCAGAAGCTTACCTTACCTGTTTGGATTATCAGTGCTTCACCACAACCCACATCCTCCCCACAAACAGCTCACTGTGCTCCTCCTGGATGCCCCCACCGCTCCTCAGCCACCTCCTGCCCAACTCTCCCCTTCCTCATTTTCTCCTGACTCATCCCACCTACACCCACCTCCCCCAGCCCCTCCACCTCCCTCTGCTCGCTGCAGGCACACACAGCAGTGCCGACCCAGGCCAGGACTCCTCTCTCCTTTCCTAGAAGGACCACCGTAGCTTTCAGCTCCGAAACACAATAGGAAGCACAGCAGCAAGATCCCAAGATGCAGCAAGCAAGGATTCACTCAAACACAACAGCTGTGGGCACAGAAATAAAAGAAAGCAGCTTCTTACCTTTGGAAAGCCTTAGGTACACAGGAACATCCAGAGAGATGCCCTCACCTCCACCACCAACCCTTAACTGAGGGCTGGGAAGGGCTGGATCCCACCCCTTGTGTCACTCAGGTACATTCATGCAGCTGAGCTGCCCTGGCTGGCTCTGCCTTCCCACCAGGTGCTCCATCACTGGGGCAAGTCCTGACTTGTATTTCCACTACAAGCTCCCTCAGCTCTTCCACCCCTGCTATGTTCCACCCAAATTTACCAGCAGAAACAGGTGCTTATGAGCTATCCTCTTAGCAAACATCAACACGTATTACCTGGTTTGCTGTCACTGTGTTCACCTGCCTGGCAAAAGGAAATCTTGCCACTTTGGGAAAACAAACATGAGCTGGTGCAAGCCCTCGTTGCTCCTTTGGGAGCTTTTCTCTGGGATGCCAGGAGCTGAGGAAGCTGTGCAGGACTGTTGGGCTCAGGATGTGAGACAGGAGCTCCCACCCCATGGCATGCCCCTGCCCACGTGGGGAGGGCAGCTCTGCAGCGTGCACTGAGTTCACTGCACAGCTCTCACAGATTGCCTTACACCATCAGAGGCAATTCACTTCATCTGTTATGCCTCTCAGTTCTCCATCTGCAGCAGGGAGATAATGCATCTTTCCTCCAAAGCCTTTGTTTTTTCTGCTTAGATAGTAAAATCTTTAGAGTAGGGACGTCTCACTGTACATTTAGACAAAGCCTTGAGGAATGGCTCGGGTTGGGGCCTTTGGAGTCCTCAGAAACACCAGCCAAGGAAAGCAAAGCAAACCAGCACCAAACCAGAACTCTGCCTCTTCTTGTCAGGAGTAAACAGCATCCAGATGCTCTTGCTTACCTTCCCCACGGTCCAAGGAATTGCTAGAGGATTTATTCTTGTGTTTTCTTTCAACATTCAATGATAAACAAAGGATGCCAGCGTTGAAAGCTTTTATGTGTACACACACGCAGATATACATATGCTACAGCATCTTTTACACTTGATGTGCTTTGAAATGAATTTTGCCCCGAAAAGCTCTGGGGGGATTTGTATAGTTATTTTAATAGTCCTAATTTAAAATCCATTTAAATGTATTTATGCACCTTTAGACCAAACTCGTTCAGGCATTTACACCACAGTAATGAATTATATGACAGCAATGTATACACAGAAAGAAATCCTTTCCTTTTGTAGATCGTATATTAGCACAGCTTTATGAATTCAATAGTTAAGTTCATTGGCATGCATAGAGTTGAGGGGCCTTTGTCAAACTAGGACTTCTGATGATGACTGTTTGAGAAGACGTACATTGAGAAAGTCTTTCCTATTTTCATGTCAGGAAATTAGAAATATTATAATGAATTCCATTTTTTCTCATCCTTCATCAAAGCCTTCGAAAAAGGTCAGTATTTAAACGTGTTCTTCTAAATGCCTGCTGCAGTTTGCCTTACCCTGGTAATTACAAGGGAAGATCCCACAGCGTAACAGGAAAACAGTCCTGGGGGACTCGGGACAGTCCTGACTGTCACCAAATTTCAGCATCCAAAGGAAAAAAAAATGACTCCTGTCATAGGCATAATGAGTATGATGGTCACAGTAAACGTTGCATAAAGTATTTACATTTCATGCTGTCTCTGAACTGGAAGCTCCCTAAAGCCTGGGGTAGCCTGAATATGCTGAAACATAGAATTATATCCACATTTTCAAATCGATCCTCTGTGCATTTTCTTAGTCAAAACTATTTCAAGGCAGCCTGCTGATTTGACCCCCATTTCGAAGAGGTTTCATGCCCTGCCCCCAGCAGGTTCTGGCTGCAGGTACTCCCAGCTGCTCGCTCGGATCCATGCACATGGCCTTTCATCTCTGTGTTGCTTATTTACATTCTGTCCCGTCCCAGAGACATCTGACGGCCTGTGAATAACATGAACCCCATGCAGAATGACAGCTAGCTCCCCATCTCCAGCACAGCCATTTTCCAAGCTCAGGACAGGGCAGGCAGTCCTCGTCAGGGGCCCCAGACACAGGGCCAGGCCTCACCTCCTCCATCTGAGCAAAGGAAGTGTGCTGTACCTCCTACAGAGGACAACCCGCCTCCAGCCCTTTCTGAAGCATCTCTCCCCACATCTCTCTTGAAAGACATCACCCCTGCCTGCAGCCTCGGAGCGTTTAAGAGAGGATGACTGCTGGTTAGCGAGAGACAGCACTGCTGCTCAGTGCCTACTGGGTACTCCAGGACTGACTGGAGTTGGGTTCAACCCTCCCCTATTACCGCTGCAAAAAGCCTTGATATCTGATTGATATAAACAACACTTTTACGAGCTTCCAGTGATTATAACTAAATGCAGTTAACCTTAGAAAGTCGCTTTTACAAACGGAGTAGATTTATCTGCATTTAAATTTTAGTTCTTGTTCAAGGACTTAAGAACAGGTTCCTCCCCATTATTCAATTTAACAATAATAATAAAAACCTCCATGACAACTATAACAAAAAGACTCTGATAAAGCCTGAAACCTTTTTGATAATGAAACATACAATTTCCCTGTTTGAAGCATCATTCCCCAGAGAACATTAGAAAAAAAAGAGAAGACATAGAAGAAGTGTCGGTTAAAAACCGTTAATGTAAAGAACTGCGTACATGAATGGTCCATGTAAAAAATAGACTTTCAGAAAAGATACAGAAAAAAAATAGTGGGTGGGAGAGGCGAGACAACTTAAATGCAGCATCTCATTAGGACAATTATGGGAATCAATAAAAACTGGCAAAAACTGCAAAAGATTCACTACGCTGCTCAGTTCAATTTCCATTTAATGCAGAGCCAGATAGGTCAGCTGCAGCCACCAGTCATCTCAGTGGGCTCCGTGCTGCTGAGGACACAGCAGTACTGGTAACTGCCTCTTTTCTCATACCTTCTGTGGGATCGTGACAGCTATTCACCACCTCGCTGCTTTTTTAAATAAGTCTATAATCACACATCTATACTGTAGTTCTAACAACATTAATTAAGAGCAGATAAACTGTCATAGAAGAAACAGTAACGCGCATTAATTAAGGTTGGCTCTACTCTGACTTGATTCAGTTCTAAACCTCCCAACTTCTTCCATCAATACCTTTTCATTATAACGCCAGAGGGGAATTAAAGCACTGAGAGGATGTCAACTATTCAAAGAGCACTTGGGATGCCAACGGAGCCATCAGGAGCACCACATTAATCCCTGAGGGACAGATGAGATAGTGAAAAAGTGCCGTGGAGCACTGATGTGAGTCACACGAATGAGCCTCACGAGCTCCATGTACCGCACCCCGCCATGATCACTTCTTACCGCGCGTGATCCAAATCAAATTTCAATAGCGTTTGGTATTAGTGAGCACTTCTAAGCGCAAGACCTCTGTACTTTAACACGCCGACCCTCGCTTGGCAGAGCTCCAGAATCACCTGAATCGATATTTAACAATTGCTTACAACCTCCTGCTCTACAGAGAGAAGCCCTGAGAACTGTCCCGCACATCCTACAGCGCTGCCGTCCTCCTGCAGCCGCCATCACACTTGCATCGTGTTATATTAACGGCAGCCGTGAGTTCCTGCCAGAGCCTCAGCGTTCCTTACAACTATTGGTGAAAGCTCCACGCAGCTGTTGAGCCTCTTGGGAACACTGATGTTTGCAAGTTTCATTTCAAAAAGCCTTAAGGTTTTGCTGACTGAGTAGAGGGCTTTTTTTTCTTTTTTTCTTTTTTTCTTTTTTTCTTTTGTTCTTTTTTTTTTTAAACACAAAAAATCCCCATCTCCAAAGTCCAGAGAGTGTGATTGCATCATTTCTCCTTCTAGCTAGCTAGCCTGCTCTGTGCCCACTGCTCCTGTCCCTTCTGGACCTCGCAGGTGCCCATGGTCAGACACTTTGCCAGCAAAGCTGGGATCACAACTCCCCAGAAGCATGTTCTTGTCGACAAAGTGTGAGTTTAAAAGCAACTAATTAGCCTGAAATGTTCATTTTAACAGAGAGGCAAGGCTGAAAAAAAAATACTAGTCTATATTTTTCTCCCCTTAGGATCCACTCCATCAGAACCCAAAAGCTATGGCAGAACCAGCACTGCCCTTAATACCAGATTCCCAGCACGCACAGATCTGTTCCCGTTATTCTCCAGATCACCTGGGATTCCCAAGCAAAGAGATGCTTATAAATTAGCAGTCCTGGCAGTCAGAGATGCATCCATGCTCAAAGCAGGCAGGACTTCCCTTGGTGAGAAGTTGCTGCACTTTGTCAGATCATCAGCGGGCTCCTTCCTTTCCAAAGCCAGAGAGGAAATGCTGAGCTGGTTCTTTACGAGCAGATTTCGTGTTCGCCTCTGGAAGGAGATGAGCAGAATCCCAAGGTAATGGCAAGCTCTGCTGACAGGTTCCCTCCAGATGAAGAGATGGTGCTGTTTACGCATTGTCATTATGATAATGTCTATACTCTCAATACGATGCTGGCTGTCAGGAGCCCCAGGAGAGGCCAAAACCTTGTGGGACAGCTTCCTCAGCACTCGGACTTCAATACTCAGCACACAACCTCTGGTAAGCTACCCCCTGACTGCTATGGTGATGTCTATTTTACAGGAGAAAAATAAACAAACAGTGCCTTCCAAATATTTTTCTTAAATCACTGCTGCCTCCCGAGAAGATCAACAATGTGACTTTACAAAGAAGATGAAGAATTTCACGGGCTTTGCATCTGCCAATGGGTCCAGCACCTATCCTGCTCTGCAGACTGCTAAAGCAGCAACACTGACTACACCACATTGAGCTTCATTTATGTGAGTGCTGGGAGGGAGTGCAGAACAAGCAAACTTTTCTTTTAATCCTTCGATTTCCTTGCTATTCTGACAATAATCTCAGCAAGAGCTTCCCTGTGCTGAGTGGGAGGACACGCAGGGCTGGGGGCTGCAGGGCTTCTGTGGAGAGGCAGCAGGCCTGCAGGCAAGGCAGCACGTGGGAGGAGATCAAATCGCATCTCCATCTTTCCTGGGCTGACACCAAGCAAGCTCATCTGCCAGACACAGGAGCCAGGTCGTGTACTACTTCCTGAAATCAGATGTTATCTCAGCTCAGCAGACTGCACGTGATGCAAGTTCCCAGCAAATAACGGAGCCCTGCAGAGCAGCCCCATGCTCTGTTCCCCCATCACCTCCCAGAGCAGCAGCACATCCCAGGCTGAACAAGGAAAAGCTGAAGCTGGAGCAGTTCTTTGCCTAAATTAAAATGAATGTAAATTTGACGTAAGGAGCCATGTCTGAGCAGCAGCTTTGCTCCCTGTCGTGGCATGCTGCCCTGGCCCCACTCGCAGCCTCCACCTGAGCACAGCTCAGGGCCATTAGGACCAATTCCATCTGAGTGCTATGTACCATCAAGTCCATTTTCTCCCCAGCTTCTATTTTTAAAATTGCTGTAGCTTAGAAGAGTATTTTGCCCCATGCAGTGTCAGGCTGCCATTTGGTCTGAATGCATCCCTTCCCTACCATAAGCATCCCACTAAGCACAGACACCTCCCTAAGGGCTGCACTCAGCCGTCTGTGGGTCCTGAGTGGAGATACTGAGCTGCCAAGGTCCTGTGTCACCTCCTGTCCCCATGTCCCAGAGGAACACCATGGGGAGGGAGAAAACGCTCCTGGGACAGAAGGAGCACAGCAGCCCAAAGCAAAATGAGGAACTGAGCCTGCAGACACCGACTGTAGAAAGCATCACTTAAAGAATACACGTGCAGTAAGATGTCCACAAATAGGGGTTCTGGTTCCCTGTAACTTTGAATTTTCACTGCCTAAACATTCCGAGACCATCAGCCAGAAACAATGTCTCAAAATGTTTTATGGTAACACTGAAGACAATCATAGAATCACAGGACCATAGAATTATTCGGGTTGGAAAAGACCTTTAAGATCCTCAAATACAACTCCACCCCCACTGTACCCACTGCCCACGACCCTCAGTGCCACATCCCTGCAGTTCAGGAACCCCCCCAGGGAGGGTGACCCACCCCTGGGCAGCCTGACCTAGTACCTGTCTGCTCCTTGGAGAAGAACTCATTCCTAATATCCAACCAATTATTTGGTTTTCAGCACAGGCAGGGATAAGATGAAACCAGGAGGCACTGGAGACAACTGTATTCCCACCTGCACCCTTCCCAGCCCCAGGTTCTCCCCACACATACTGCAGTACCCCCATTCCAGGCCCCAGAGCACCCCAAGCCACGCAGGCAGGCTCAGTGCACCTTCCCACTAATCGATTTCTTTAAATATCTGATGGTCTTGATTCACGATCAGAAGAACTCTGTCAACAAATTCAGCAAAAAAGGTTCACAAAGAGTACAAACACGATTCAACTCAGAAAGATCATATTTTCTCTTAGCTGTGTGTTTAAGCTAAACCTCATTATTTTTTGTTATTTTTAATGTGTGCCATATTTGTTGTAATATCAACTACAAGATTTAACATGTTCAACGAAAACAGTGGGAAAGACAGAACAGTTTGCTCACATTGCTAGCTCAACGATACCTTTATAATGGCATAAGAAAAAAACTTCGTTTTCTAAACCCAATACCATCTTATCTCAAATTCACCCTGGAGATTAAGATCAGCTGTCAGAGCAATTTTCAGACTGCCTAGGAGCTGAGAAAGGAACAGTGGAGGGAGGGAAGAGGTAGAAACAGACATTGCTAAAAAATAACAACGATAATAATAAAGTGATGAAAAATAAAACCTAGCAAAAGGAAAAACAAAGCAGCATGCATAACTAAAACATGGCATACAGATGTATGCAATAACGTGCTGCATCGAGGTCCCACAGAAGAAGCATTTTGCCCCCACGGAACAGCTGATACGTTTGATAAACTCGTACAACTTCCTTTCATAGCTCACAGAATGCAGCTGGCTGGCTGCTGCAGCACTCCCCTTCTGCTCGGTGTGTGGGCACGCCCTGCTGCCACCAGGAGAGCCCCCAGCCACTGCCAGCCATGCTGGGGGTCACGGGCTGAGGGCGGCCATGGGGGCAGGCACTGTGCCTTCCCCACCAAGTGCAGGCTGACAGCACTGCACAGCTCAGAGACAACTGCGGGCTTCATTCCACCTACAGGCTCTTATCATAAGCACAGCAACAGAATGCACTCTTTAGTAAGTGATTATCATCTCCCTCACAGATGGATTTCTTAAGGAGAGCAGTGGATGTTTTGCTCGTCTCGAGCAGGACACGTTACAGAAGGGTTATCGGCCTCGCTCCTCGGTGCTTTTGTGTGTAGAGGTATTTATTTTCTTCTGAAATATAAGAAGATTCTTTCTGAGAAAATAAGCATAAGGCTTGGAGGCCTTTTCTCTTTTAATAACAGCTAGATTCTCCAGCAAAATGCATTTATTGACAGCAAGAAAGACTGTAAAGATTCCTTCCACTGCTTCAGGGACTTCAGGCCCTGCAGCTTGCCATCTCACCAAAAGCATCCCTGAAGATGGAAGTGGACCTCACAGCAGCCTCCAGCCCCCATGCAGCCATGTATGGGAACTGTTGAATCATGGCCTGAACCACTGATGGATCACCTGAGTCAGCTGCAGGAGCACAGCTGAAGGCAATGTACCTGTGTGATTAGAAGGGGTGGAGTCTGACTGCACCTCTCCCAGACCCCATTTAAGAGCTGACCACAACTGGGAAAGGGTCTTTTCTTGGAAATGCCTCTTTTGTGGAGTTTTCCTCTATCCTCAGAGATGGGAGAACATTTCTCTTTATACTGATCGTCTCCTTTCCATCCCGATAATCCTTCTAATTACACCGTCTTTAAAAGTTATCAGCTAACAATACCATTTGGCATTATTCCTTTTGTTAACTTCACCTCTTACAAGCCCCCACAAACCCATGGCATCCCTTGGTGTGGAAGAAGCTGAGCACTGAAGCCATGTCTCCGTTCCCACCTATCTCATTTTGGGAGCAAAGTGAAAACAAGCTGTGAGCCCCCGAGGGCTGATGCCATCGTGGTTGCTGGAGGCAGATGGAAAATTAATTTTCTGTGTCAGCCTGAAGAATGGTGTGTACAGAACACAAATCTCTTTACCTATGACACTAGCACTACACTAAAGGAAATGTTTTCAAGTACTGGAATAGGTGCAGAGCTCCCTGCTGCTGGAGGATCAAAGCATGGCTGCACCCCTTCCTGATCTGGAGATATAACGACAGCATCAGCATCTTAGAAAGATGTTATTCCCTGTATGTTGCTAATACTCTGACACTCCCAGCACTGTTTTCAGACAGAAAAACTGTGAGAAGACAGTAAGTCATTTAATTAATCTTTGATGTCCATGTTACTTCTGTGCACTCAAATACTCCAGCAGAATTACCTTGTTTAGAAGTCACAAAAACATCTCTAACATTCTGGATTTGATTTATATAAAGATCACAATGTCCATCCAAATCTGAGTTGACAGTTTCCCTTCAGCTTTTCACTGATTCCTAACACACTGAACAGGATTTGGATTCCTACCTCACAGGACTCTGTCTCAAAGGGGTCAGCATGGGAAACAACTGGGACTCAGTCTTTTCTCTATAGCTGCACCACTAAAACAGATGGTGATGCCATGCTGTCCACATTGTTACACCCTGTTGTTATATTCAAGGCGCCAGGAGAGCTGATTAGCATTCAGCCACCCTATGTTAACCTACCTTGGTCGCCCCTTGACTATGGATTTCACAGAGGAAGAGCCACGTAAAGAAACCTGATGTCCCAGTGATCACAGACCTGGGGAATGTACCCATTCCCAAAGGGCATAAACATCCAAAGACAAGCACAGCCACAGGCAGGCCAAGCACCAGAGTACCAAGCAGGCCCAGCAGCACACAGCCCCCTGCAGCTGGTCCCGTTCTGGCACAGCCCCATATCCACCCTGCACGGCCAACTGGAGCCTCTGCATCTCCATTTGCATTTTATCTGTGATCTTTTTAACGAGGTCATTTGCTGTTGTTGCTGGAAATAGAAACCTGCTGCAGCTCTTGAGACAGATTCCCTTTTTCCTTGGAAGAGAATCTCCTGATGTCCCGTTGGTTTTGGTATACTGAACACGCCGATAGCGATGGATGAAAATTCTGCAAAGATATGAACTCTGCCAGCGTCGCCAAGCACTGCAATACATTTACAAAGGAACTGCACTCCAACTGCACTGTGTGTAAAAATACCATGCATATAATTACGAGGCTGAATTTAATAACATTGAAACAAATCTCCGTTCTGATGAATGCATAATTACTGTTATTAAAATATTTATGAAATAATAAATTTATTAGAAAGCCTTCTGCATATGAGCTTGCAGACTATTGCTCTGCACAATTGCTAAAATGGCAGCGGAGAAAACAAGCTGCCAAGGCACAAAACCCAAGCACGTCCCTCTCAGATAATACAGGCACAAAGGTTTCCTCTCCAGAGCTTGGAAGAGCTGGAATAATAAAATCTCAATTTGCTATTTTCTGCCTTTGCGAATTGGTCACTTCTTTCCACAAACGCCGATGCAGAAGCAAATTTCATGCGGGGTTTTTTGTTTGGTTGTTTTTCCTTGTTCTTGTTTAGTAACTGGAAAAGCACCACTGAAATGATGCGGAAGTGAGAACAGCCACCAGCAGCACATCATCAGATGTTTAGGCCTTAGATGAGCCTGAATCAGACAGAGGAATTTCCCAGGTCCCAGCTGGCTGTTAAACTCGAGGAGAAATCTCTCACCAAAACATTCACAAGGTCTAGTTTTTGGTTATGGAGTCTCCTCCTCTGGAGACATTCCAGACCCACCTGGATGCCTTACCTGTGCAACCTGGGCTAGGGAGCTGCTTTGGCAGGGGAGCTGGACTCGATCTCTGGAGGTCCCTTCCAACCCCTACAATTCTGTGATTCTGTGATACCTAACTTCTAGCAAAGAAGGAAGAGCAGAAATATTGCTTCAGAAAGATACCTGATGCAACTTGTGTTGCACTTAAGCCTCACAGCCTGCTGTGAGAGTACAGACAAGACAAAACTGGGGAAATTTCCAGCACAGAAGATGAAAGCCACCTATTTAGGACAAAAACACCTGTTTCTTAGTCACCGGCTTTGATATTACGGGCTGGTCTCTCATTATTCTTTTTTTAGGAGGCCTCCTGGAAACAGGACAAAGAGAAGCTTGAAGATGCCCCAAGGAATTGGATGGACTCGCATGCAGCTGCCATCCCACTGACATCCACCAGTACTGGACGGGCTCTCCAGAGAAAACACTGGAAAACTGTGCTAAGAGAAGCATATGCTAAGAGAAGCAATCTTCAGATTTATAGCCCCATTTATTTATTGGCACTCTTCTAAGAAAGGTTAGGATTAGGTCCGTCGTGTGTGATAGTAATAAATGGTTGCTATAAATATCGCATACAGGAATGTATGGTCATTTTTACACTGTATCTTCTCCACCTGAAATTTAGTTTATGAACAGCAGGATGTCTTCTCCATCTGGCCCCAGAAAGTCTCTGTTATACCACAGTCAGGTTCCTCTGCCTGCAGGAACACAGGTATGCTACCCGACAAGGGAAGCGGAGGTAGGGGTTGTGTGGAGCCATCCAAGGAGAACCTGGATCACAGTCATTTTTCAGTGCAGATCTGCAGCTTAAGGCTTTGGCTTTGTCAGCAGTTGTTATACCCACAAGCAAAAAGGCAAAAACAGTTGTAAAACAGTAAAAGCAAGATCTAAGGGCATATCTGCAGCACACAGAGGAGCAAAGGGACCGCACCAAAGCCAGGTCCAAGTTTTCTTGCTTTTGAACTGAAAGCAGTAAGACAGCTTCAGCTAGGCTAGGGCAGACCCGAGGCTTCAGAGGGCGGCTGCTCCCAGCCAGCAGCCTCCCCCCAGGGCATCTCCCCCTGCCCCAGCTGCACGCTGACCTTGGGGCTTCTCATGCCCTTCGTGAGTTCTGCCCATCCCCTGTCACCACAGGTGCTGAGCACAACCTGCTGCCTGTGCTGTTCAATGGCTTTGAGGTAGTTCTGTATTACCAGAGCACACCCTTCCTCTACAAATCCCACACCCATGATTATTCTAAGCCCTGGCACTGTAACGGTGTGAGATGGGCACAGCCAAGAGCTGAGCACAGTCAAGAGCCGAGCAGCCCAGCAATGCACCCACAGCAACAGGAATGGAAGCACAGGCACGCTCCATCTGCCGTGCCCCACCACAGCCTGGCACTGGGACCCACTGTTCCACCCAGCACCATCCCTGAGCAGACACTGTGTCACTGGGACCTACAAAATATCTAAAAAACAATAAATAAATAATATAATAATAATGCACACGTTTATGAACTGATATATACACGTACATGTATGGTCCTAGTACCAGATCTGGAGGTTGGTGGCGCTGCCTGTGCCAGGGGAGCTGGAACTTGATGATCCTTGGGGTCCCTTCCAACCCAAGCCGTTCTATGGTTCTATATTTTTATATATAGAACACCTACATAAACAAACAGGTCCATGCAGTTTAATGCAAAGACATCAAAATGAACAGAAATCTAACAATTCCCAACACTTCTCTAGCCATCCTTCCCCCATGGGTCAGGTTCTCCTTTTACCAAACCCAGAGCTGTCTGACGTGCCCTACATACAAGGCTGTATCTGTGCCATGCAGCACGAGGCCCTCAAATGAAGGTCTCCCAGGCCTGTTTTCTCTTCCATCCAAATCAAGGCCAGGCACTCCGAGTGCCTCCTACGCTCTGAGGCACGGAATGGTGATCTCTAATGAGAGGCACCTCACATTGCTTTGGCATGCTCTCCAAGTTCATTTAAAAACGCTCTGAAGTGCAGTCCTGGCCTTCTTTTCCATGTCAGCAAAGAACACAAGGATATCAGCTCCTCAACGCTCACATCCACTCAGCATGCTAATGCCTCCCCGAATATCTCAAATGACACAGCAAAAGCATCACTTATCTCGATAGGAACTGAATGGCATTACAGGGACACTGGGCAACGTGCTGGAGCTGTAGTAACAGCAGTGGTCAGGTGGTGTGAGTGGACGTGTCCAACCCTCAGAGAGGGACAGACCCAGGTGAAGGTAACCATCTCCCTCCCCTTCCCCAGTGCAACACCCTGCACCCAGCTTGGGTGCATGCTTTGTTTGACCCCTGGTTGTGCCACCCATGAAGCACTCCCATGACTGCCCAGAGACATGGAGGCACAACAAGAGAAAGGGCTTAAGACCATGGTCAGTGTCCACCAGTGTCAGCTTCTCTTCTCAGAGCAGTACAGCCAACTAGTAGAAACTCAGGCTCTGCAGGTGGGAGAGCTCCTCCAGCAAGCTTTGGTTCATGGAGGAGTACGTGTGGTGACCATGCATGAGTGACCGCTGGCAAGGACCAGGGCTGCCTTGTTTTAATGTAGCCATGCTTGACTGTCCCCCCTACTGGCAATTAATCATAATAGTTCTACTGCCCTTACCTGAAGGGTTTTTAGGACCTCGTGAATCATCAGTAACGTGGAAGGCTTTGAGAAATACTTGTTTTTCTTCAGAATTCTCTCTGCCTGGATGCCCGTTCTGCCACGCTAATGACCCGACTATATTGGATACCATGCTCTCAAACAGCCTTAATTACATGCTTCATATCTTCCAATATTATGATAAAATTTGCTGTAGTCCTATGTCTGGGACAGTCATCATTGTCACTCATTGAGATTAATTTGCGTATCACTATAAATAGAACTAACAATGTCTGACATTATGATGCGGAATATTGCACGAGGTGCTTTAACGCCTCCAAGCAAACCTCATTTAATAGAATAAAATATAGAATAGAGTACACGTCGTTTTACAGTATTAGGATTATGAGATTCAAAACCAGATCAATATTTCTTTCATAAAACAATAATGCCTTGAAATGATCCCTCCATTTGTCATTCCAAAGAGGTCACCTTCTTTCATCTCAAAGAGTGAAGGGAATCACACAAAGGTGCTTGCTGGATGCATGCCCATACCAACCAGGCTGCCCCTGTGCCAGCCCAGCTGCCCACTGACCCTTTGCCCACATGAGCATGCTCATCCTTCTGCCTCTCTGCACAGATCAGCATCCATCCCATGGCAGTGCTGCTCTGCTTCTAGCTGGCTCCTTGCACTCCCTTCTACCAGAAGCCTATGGAGTGGCACCTGAAACAGGATTAAGGGCTGAGATCATTGCTAATGCTGAACTTTACCTTGTCAGAAATATGATTTTTACCTACAAAATACAGTGTTCTGGAGGCATACATTCATAACATACCTAGAAACTCCACGCAGAAGAAAAGGAGTTCTTGACACACAGATTTTCCTTTCCCTTTGAATTATACAGAGCAAACAAGACTTCACACCTGTTAAATGTAGCCAGTTATTTAGATAACAATAACACCGCGTGGAGCTGGCAGGTATTAGGTGCATCAGTAACAACAAGCACCAATGTTTAGAGATTTAAGAAAATTAGAGTATGCCCAGAAACACAGGAGTCTTTTATTTATTTTTAAGTTTACACTCTCCTATTTTCAGCTTTTTTTGGAAATTCACTACAGGTAACCAAAGAAAGTAGTTTTCCTCAGTCTTCTAAAAATTGGGCCATTGCTCCATTCACTAAAAGCAGCAGTGTCTTGCTGAAAGGTAGCAGAAACAGTATCGAACTGGCAGGGAGTTCAAGATCTGTCATTAGCACCTAGAGAAAAACAACATGCTACAGCATGCTGGGTTTCTCCCAACCACCACCGAGAACCCAGCACCCCCCATGGGGTACCCTGCAGGAAATCAACCCTGTCCAGAAATCTGCCCTCTCTGCAGGGCCCTTTGGGGTTGCACCCAGGTCCTGTTTAGACACCAACTGTATGGGAACAGCTGAGTCACAGCCTGAACCACTGAATGAGCACCTGAAGGAAAGATCTGGTCAGCCCTGAGAGCACAGGTGAAGATGATTCACCTGCATGGCCAGGAGGGGTGGAGCCAGGCTGCACTCTTAGACCTCAGTTAAGGGCTGACTGCCACTGAGGAAGGATCTCTTGTTGGAGATCCCTCCTTTGTGGAGTTCCTTCCTTGCAAATCTAGATCTTCTTTCATAACACCTCTTTGTTTGCACTGGTCACTTTAAGACCTTTACACCAACCTATGGGCACACGTGACGTGTGTGGAAGGCTTAACTAAGTGATGGGGAGAGCAGGAAACCATTCATTTGCAAAAGCTCTTACTGTGGAGTGAAGGAGTCTGTAGAAAATGACCAGGTGAGCGGATTAAAAACATCTGGAAATGATACAATCACACATTCTGAAACAATTCTCATAGCTCTCATCATTCTCCCCTCAGCAATGCTGGCGGGCCCACCAGAGCAGGACCTGGTGGCCTCCAAAGGCCCCATGTGGGTCCCTGAGACCAGCAGCAGGATGAGCTTCAGCCTGGCCACACAAGCTGCTCCAGTGCCCGGCAAGATCCAGCCTTGGGTGCCATTGGGAAAGGCACAACCTCTTCTAGGGAAAGAAGTGCCCAGCTCAGAGCTGCACTTGTAAGCTGTATTCCTTTCCAAATAACCTCATTTCTTCTGGTCTCATTGCCCGCTTTCTGCTGTAGACACACTGCAACTTTCATCCTTCTCACTTAAGTACTGAGGTACCTGGAGAAGGAAATACAGTAAAAGCACCCAGGGGATATAAAGGAGTTTCAATTTACACTTCCAGTCTAGTCATACACCTTCTTCCCACTCTGTTTTCTAAACGGTTTCCTGAAGGGGCACAGTAATGTGCTCTTATGGGCCACAGGAACCATCACTGACATAAAGAAAAAGGCATTCAGACAAAGTACTGCTGCTGATTGACTATTTAAAACTACATCCACCAAGGACAGAAACCTGGAGCGGTAATTAGTTCATTATTAAAGCCTGTAATGAGAAGTCTGCAGTTCTGGGGGCGTCAAAAAATGAGTTTTCCAGTATGAAAAAAAAAGAAATCAGTGTACTGAACCTCTGTGCACTGCATGGTTTAACTCATATGATATATCTGCCATTTTTTCCAGCATAGTTACTGAATTTCAGAGTTGAATTCATAGGGAAACCTATGACACTGTAAAGTAACAATTTATTTCTTTACAGTGTGAAACAAGCAGCCTCCAAAACATATTGCCTTGAAATCTCTGATGCATTTAGAGATTCCCAATTTGTTTGCCTTATTTCTAGAGCAGATATTTCATTTATAATCTGCACGCTACTTAGTCGCACGCTCTAACAGAACTGTAATTTGAAGAAGTCACTGCACTTGACATACTTCAGTATTGATGCCTTTCTATCTCCACGCTCCGCCGCACGCATTGCTCCTCCTGTTGCATCCCTGCTGCACCCTGGCAGAGATGACGCAGCCCTCTTCCCAAAATTTGCAGCTTCACGAACATTTCCAAACAATACTCTGCAGTGTCCTAGAAAAATCTGTGACAAAGCATCGCCTTCCACACAGCCAAGGAAATGCAACTTCTCACACGGGAGCCCACGGCCTTCTGCAAGTCAGCACGACGACCGTGCCCATTACAGCCCACGGCCGCAGCACCCAGCACTGCTGCCCAGGGCTGGATGGGAACATCACCATCTCCCTCCCCGTGCTCAGAGCACGCCCGCTCTGCTTCTAGGAGGAGGAAATTCAGCAACAACGAGGTGCAAAAAGCAAGCCTCCAGCCAGAGGCACCCCCACTGCCGTCCCTTTCACTGTGAGTCACTGCCAGGCCCTCGCTGCTGCCTTCAGAGCAGCACGGGATGCTCCTGGCAGGGTCAGGGTCAGGCTGGTTCCCTGTGGGATGCTCCCAAATGTCTAGACCAAAGCATCTTTCTAGAGGTCCACACAAAACTTGTAGCAAAACCGGACCCTGAATTCTGGCTAAAAGACTTCCTCCGTCCTCTAAATCCTGTCCATGGTTGCATCTCTCATCAGCCATAATTGTGGAAGAGAAATCCTCGTGTACTTGGCCTTTGGAGGCACACTGCCCTCCCTGGCAGCTCCTGCGCCTGTCACAGAATGACCTGCACATCCCCTGCACCCCATGGAGCAGTGACCCACTCCATCACACAGCCACAGCCCGGGAGCAGCATCCCTCATGGGGCTCAGCCCTTCCCTGGGCTCCAGGCAGAGCTCTGCCCCAGCCCACCCGGGCTGCTCTCACTGAGAGTGCCACTCAGCTCCAAGAGATGCAGGGAGGACTTTGTCCTTTGATCACACGTTAAAAACCAAACACATCTAACGCAGATCCTTCGCATCATTTTTTTTTTACCAAGCAAAAGCTTCCCCAAAGCTTCAAGCAGCAACAGCACAGATGAATTCAAGTCAGAGGACCTTGGAACAGATTTCTCTACTGCTGCACCTGTTGGCTTTGGTTGGAGATGCTCCCGGAGCTCTGTGCTCTATCAGGAACAGACGGGTGAGCTGCACGCATGGCTGCTGTAATTCCATATGCAGAGAGCAAGAGGAATGGCCCAAGTCCTCCCCTTCCTGCAGAGAAAGCCCATAAGCATCAGTAGCTGCCTGAGGAAACCCCGCTGTGCTCTGCGTGGGTTATATCTATTTCTTTTCCCATACATTAAGGTACAGCATGAGTACTTCGCTTCTCTTCCAAAAGACTGTCAGAAAAATGCAAGCAGCAGTAACGTTTCTTTGCAAAGGCCTCCACAGATGGGAAGGGACATCAGGGAAGAGCCAGCCTGTGCACAAAGACAAATGTCTGCGAGCCCCCTACTCCTCCCCTCCCCCCACCACCACAGGGTCAGCAAAAGCTGCAGGGACCTACGAGAACCACACGGACGGCAGAAACGAATGCATTCGAGCAAACGTGCAGGCTAACAAGTTTGTTGCTGTGCATCTTCCTAGTACCTCACTGCTTCTCACTCCCCACGCAACTGCACTCTGTTGCTTAACAGGTCCTCTCCTGCCTCAAAATATTCCTTATTTCTCTCTGCCTGGGACGTGCTCTGAACTGTGCTTTGAAGGATGAGAGGGAACAGTCCTAGCGCATGGAAAATGTGCTTAAAGCAGGCAGAACCAATCTGCAGATACACATTCAGGGAGATCTCTCAGCGCACCAGTTCCTGCATTCTGGATGATTTGGATGAAGAGCAATTTGGAACAGATGCTTAGTCACAATACGTTAAAATGTTTAGATATATATAAATATCACTACGTGCAGGAACTGCTCAAACGTCTCATATTCTGCAAACTCCCTTATGTAACATCAACACCACCGAGGATCTCGCAGGTACCGTGGCATTACGGGAGCGCCCGGGCTTCCCTTCCCAACGGGATCTCAGCGCCCAGGGTTCGCCCCTGGCTGCAGCTCGGTGCCGTCAGCTGCCGGCCCGCTTGCTGGCGGAGCACTGAGCCATCCGCCGGCAAAACTTCGGCCCAGGCTGGGGGGGAACGGGACCGCAGCCCACGGAGAGCTGTTGGCAATGAAGGGAGCGCCGAGCACACGGCTGCCTCCGGAGACAGCATCCCAGCGCCGAGCCCCGGGGATTCAGCGCACCGCAGTCTGCCGGGCGGGGCAGGAGAGCGAGGAAGACAGAAACACGTCCTTCGTGCTCCCTGGGGAGAACGGACAGCACCGAGACCGGAGCGAGGGGCGAGGTTCCGAGCCTGGCGGGGCGGATGCTCCGGCCCCGGGGATGGGGACGCGGAGCGGCGGTGGCTGCTGA
Organism: Odontophorus gujanensis; assembly: GCA_013399175.1. Classification (NCBI taxonomy): domain Eukaryota; kingdom Metazoa; phylum Chordata; class Aves; order Galliformes; family Odontophoridae; genus Odontophorus; species Odontophorus gujanensis. Next base: position 397,239 of record VXAB01013773.1, read on the forward strand.
CACTGGATGGGCTCCGCCGGGAAAAACCTCCACAAGTTTCCAGCCGGGAAAAGCGGGGGAATCACTCCGCCCGCTGCAAAAATCAAATCCAATCAAAAATAAAATAAAAAAAAAATAAAAATAACCCCACCAGCACCTTCCGCATGCGAAGGCGGAGGATAGGAAGCGAGAAACTCCGCCGCTCGCGATGCATCTGGTGGCGGTTCTGCCGCTGTCCCCGCGCTGCGCAGCGCCCGGAGCCGACGGATCCCCTACGGGAGGGGGGCGAAACCCCCCACCCATCCCCACACCCCGGTCCCGGCCCGGCCGTGCCCCGCCGCCGAGCCGTATTTCTGTCTAATGCGAACCCATCTCAATCATCGCCTTTTTTTCTTTTCTTTTCCTCCTTTCCCTTCACGGATTGCTTCTTGCAAATGGGGCGGTAAATCCAGAAAGTGCCATGCACCGTAGAGAAGGGAGACGGGGGAGGATGCTGACATAGAGATGGAGGGGGTTGAGGGGGAAACGAGGGGCACCGGAGGGGAAGCGAACGAAGCAACTGAGGGGGTGAGCGCAGAGTTCGCCTCCGCCGCGCGGCTCGGCACGGTTCGGCATGGCACGGCACGGCACGGCTCGGCGCTCCGCTACCCGGCGCCGCGCAGCCCTACCTGGAAGAGCCGGAGGATGTTGGCCACCATAATAGACACGGAACTTCCCGACGCCCCGATCACTCCAACTACTTTCTCCGGCTTGACGAAGACGGGCGGCTCCCCGTTGGTGCACCTCACGTCGGAGGTGTCCTTCTGGATGAGCGCCTGCACGAAGGTGAGCGACTGCTCCAGCGCGTAGGTGTCTCGGGAGCAGGTGTCCAGGATGCGAGCGCCCAGCGTGACATTGGGCAGCAGCTCCGGGTCGCTGTTGATCTGGTCCAGAGCGTAGAGCATCGCTTCCAGCCTGTGGATGCCGTTCTCTTTCTTAATGTCCCCGCAGGACACCCCCGGAGGACCTTTGGCGTGGACGGGGAAGAGCCCCCCCAGCGTGATGTCCCCCTCCAGCCGGATGGAGTGCGGCGCGTACATCTCCTGCCCCAGGGCCGCCTCGGAGAGCAGGAACTCCAGCAAGCAGCAGGGCAACTTCACCAGAGTCAGGAGCCGCAGCAACCTGCCCAGGCGGTGCATGGTGCTGCCGGTCACCCCCGGGCGCTGCCCCGCACCCCCGTGCGCCTTCATCCGCCCTCCGGGGCGCGACGCGGGGCTCGGGGCTCGGGATGCGGGGCTCGGG
>VXAB01013773.1:398739-627186 GCA_013399175.1 Odontophorus gujanensis
CGGGATGCGGGGCTCGGGCCGCTCCCGCCCGCCGCTGCCTCCGCCGCGCTCCGCGGCAGCTCGGCACAAGGGAGCCGCGCCGTGCCGCTGCCGCTTTAAATGGTGGCCGGGGCCTCTCCGCCCCCTCCTCCGCCCCGCCCCGGGGCCGCCGCTGCGCAGGATGCGGCCGAGCCGGGGATGGAGGCGGGCGGCTACGATCGCTCCGGCGGTTCGGCCCCGCGGGGCTACAGGTGGAGGAGAGCGGTCCGGCGGCGCCGGGGATGGATGAGCAGAACCAGGGGTGTGCGGAGCCGGAGCAGCCTCGCTGCCCTGGACCCGGAGCAGGGAGGGTGGGAGCGGAGCTGAGCCCCCGCGGAGCCGCCGCCACCGTCCGGACCGGCAGCGCTCGGCGTCAAAGCGGAGAGCTCGACTCTGCCACGGAGAGCACATCCTCCTTGCCGCTAATAACAGTGGAGCCAGTGAGGAGGAGGAGGAGTTTGGATGTAACCCCATACTCCCGAAACCGAAGTAATGCTGCTGATCTAATGCTTTTCTGAGAGCGCCAGACCCATTTTGTCCAGTGCACCAAGATCTCAGTGATGCTAGAATGTCTGGTTCTGCTCCATTCAGCCCCGAACTGTAACAGCCAAGGAGACAACACCTGTTGCTGCTTCCTGCCGACCGGCAAATCCGTGCCTTGACCCCTTCCCAACTCGAGAGTAATGCAAAACACACTTCTGATGCCTGGTTCCCACCAGGCCAAGCACGTGTGTTTGAAAACTGCCTTTAATTCCTTCTGCACAAACTTTGTGGCAGGCAGACTCGCTGCTCATCACCCTGCCTGCTCCAGCTGCAGCCCCAATGTGTTCCTCTCGTGGCTGTGGGGTCTGCCTCCATTCCAGCACCCCGTCCTTCAGGGAGCTCCCAGTAACACAGCTCCGGTGGCTGCTACCTGGCGAGGCCCAGGCAAATTTTATCCTGCACACAGGGATGCTGCTGCTCTCCTGCTCTGCAGACACCAGTGAGGGGCTTTGCAAGACTGGCCTTGACCTGACATGGAGCTGGGTAGGATTTTGCAGGAGTCTTCCAGAAATCATTATGGCATTTTAACATCTTAAAAGCTCCATTTTTTTAAATAAAACTTACATCCTCATTAGTTTTCAGCCTTTTTCCCTTTCTCTGTGTCCATTTGTTTTTGGCAGAAGTTATTGAAACCAGGTTTTCCAGACTGTTGCTCCTCAATTCCACCCCAGCAGAGCAGAAATGCGCATATTCCGCAGTGGGGGAGGGTGCTTGGGGAGCAGCAGCAGAACCGGGCATGCCTAGCAGGTCTGAAGTTTTTGCAGCAGGGCCAGGATGTAACAGGGATAAACACCAATAAAAGCAGCTGGAGTTCTCCGCTAGAAATCATATTCTGGGGGCTCAGCACCACAACTTAGTTTTCCATGGACTGAAAAACCTCATTAGAGACTACTACTTAGTAATTTCAGTACTGTGATCCACTCATGCCATCACTCAGCCATTACTTATCAGTTTTATTCCTCATAAGAGGAAAGCACAGCCACGCAGCCTCAACAGATCAGCACTTGCCCACTGCTGACTGGGCCCACAGAGTCCAATAGCCCTCGTCCTCCAGCCCCACCAGCCAGGGCTGCCTGGGCAGTGCCAGCGATGCCCACGCACATCTCAGTCCTGTGCTTGGGCTCAGCTGCTGCTCAGTGTCTGCAATTCCTCCTGAGCCATTCCTCGATAACATCAGCCTCAGCCCCCTTCACATCTGAATGCGTGTGATTGAGTGTGAGCTCTTCAGTGCTTATTTACCTCTTGCCCACTCGACGCTCCTCGTCGAGGATCTCTGCTGTATTTATTATTATTAAAAACTCCGACTCTAGTGGCTGTACAGGAGAGTTTGCAAGCATGACTCAAGCTTGCCGTAAGTGCTCAAGCTTCAGAAAGAATATGATTATAAATCATCTTTTCTAATAAATCACATTTCTTTGCGGGGTGCTACTATATGAATTCAGAAGTTTTTTAAGGCAGGAAGCTACCTCATCATTTGGAGAGCTTTCTCACTTTTTTACCTTTTTTTTTTTCCTTTTGTGGTGTTTTTTTTTTTTTTCCTTGGGCAAATCCAGTTACATTCAACATGTTTATCCTCTCAGAATTACAGAAAACCCATCTGCTGTCTCCTTCATGGTTCTTTTCATCACTCTCTGGTTACCTAAAAAATTAGTCTATGTATTCCACTGCAGATTCCCTGCGGGAACATAGGAAATTGCACACTTGATCAGGGTAGACCTAGGATCTGTCCTAGCCCAGTGTCTTGCCTTGGAATAGCAGCAGATGCTGCAGAAGAGGAGACAGGAGTTCTGCAGCATGCAGATGTCTTTAATCTGCTCCTGCCATAAATCTCATCCTGGTCTTTCATATATAGGAATCGGTTTAAGCCACGAAGCATGAAAAAATATTTTAATTACATTCCAAATTTGATCTAGTCCATCATTACTCTGGATATTCTTGATATCCATAAACGTGCCCTGTCCCTCTCCCACTTGGCTTCAGTGGCATCTGGTAGTAACAAGAATCACTGTCTGATTGGACATTGTCTGAACGAAGTCCTGTTTTTGCTGGTTTTCTATTTCCTGCTTTTTAAATTCAAGTCTTAATCTAGTCAGTAATCTCCCTTTATTGTGCATGATCTCTTTCCACTGCATGCAGTTGGGTACCTACATTTGTTCCAGCGCTCACAGAGAAGAAACTGAAGCCAATAACCCAATAACCTGCATATCTGTGACTGCCATGATTTACCTTGAGGAAACTTGTCATTTGGTTTGGATTACTGAATGCCTGGAGGTGAGACAACACCAGCTACATGCCACCCCCAACACGTCGTTCACATCTCATGACATATCACAACGTATCTGTGCTTCAGAACTTGCACAGCATGGCAGCTCCTGTCCTGTTGGATCTAAAAAGCTCTTCCCCTCAGCTGCTGCCCACCAGAACAGTTCTGCTCTGCAAGGATTCAGCCCCTGGTTCCTCAGTGTACATTAGATTACATCTGCACCAGGCTGAACTTCCCCGCTCTTAAAGCTGTCGGTGAGGATTTAGAGTTACAACATACTAAATCACGTTCAAGTTGTATTCCTAATCTGAAATGACTCTCAGAAAGCAGTGTTGTTACAGCAAAGCAGCTGAATGACAACATCGTGTGTATTTAACGGGAATATTGATAGAAGCATATTTTTATTTTTGTACAGGTGAGAAAGTCGTTTCAATGTAATGCTTATTATTTCACCCCGTAATTAGTCGTTCTTGCACTAAATCCAATTCCCAGCAAAAGTCGCTCGCTGAGTTCCCAGAGAGCAGTGAATGCTTTCTTTAGATGCCCTAATTCAGCACTGGAGCACTGTGCTCTCACTGGAGCAGGGTGTAGACCTGGTGCAATAGGAATGAAGCTATTCAATTTCTGTCCCTCAAAGCAGTAGAGGTGGGGAGGGCTGCAGGGCCCTTCAGAGCACACGAGCAGTGCTCTCTATGCGGGCAGCACTGAGCCCACTGCTCCCCCACTGCTGGGGATGCCCTCTGCCTCCCACAGGGAAGGTTTGCTTCACACAAAAAAAGCCAAACGAGACATAAAACAACTTCACAAAAAAATCCTAGCCTGATCTTTTTAGCAGGGGAATTTTTTTACAAGTAAACCGTCAGTGGTTAAACGCATCCAGAAGCATAGTCACAAGCATTTCTTCACTTGTCTGTCAAATAAGATCATGGATTCATCCAAATCAGTACTGGATAAGAAAAGACATCGCCAGAAAGAAATCAGCATCCTTCTGGGGAGCAACACCATTTCCAGCACAAGAGGACCCGGCCCACATCTACTTTCAAAGAAGCTGTACAATTAAAAATTGCTTTTATGTGGGCAGCTGGCAGGGTGAGCACAAAATCGTGTTACAACGGACCAACAGAAGCAAAACAAAGAGCTGCGGAAAAGCAGACAAGAGAAATAAGACAATATTTCAAATTTTGGTAAGGTAGCACGCCGTTGCCGTGCGCAGTTGGAGGTCATTTTGAACAACTGTAATGGACATGGTACAAGCAATTAATTTGTTGGGTGAAGTCAGTGTTGGGACGGCAGCCAGAGTGCCTGCTTATCTGGCTTCGGAAAATAATGAATTTTTGGAGCAGAGGCTCCTGAAAAATCCTGATCCTTAACTCAGTGTTTGGCTGTAGCTGTTTACAAAGAGAAAGTGTCTGCCAGGGAGGTGGGGAGAGCAAATCCTCTTCAAGGATGGAGCGGCCTGGATCTTCTGCTAGATCTTACATAAGGTCAGTTCTAGCAAAATGTGTTCACGTATTTATGTTGTTGTTATAAGCTGCTAGATTAAAATGTTGAATTTGTATATATTAAATACGTGTTATCGATTGCGTATTTTATTATATACACGTTACGTTCGCAAAGATGAAGTGAGTGTGCTTAATCCTATGCAGAAACGCGCAGTGGATGCCTCGTGCTGAAAGGCAGAGCACCCAGGCCTAGCCCTCTGCAGCAGTGTGCCATTGTGGGCCTACACAGAACCAAAAGGGCAGAGCAGTGCGGCTCAGTGAGCTGACCTCGGCCCCTCTCTGGAGAGGAACATTTGCTTGTTTCTAACACTTAAAAAGGCCCACAGATTCACACACATGGAGTTATTTTCCATTTCCAGCCTTCTCCTGGATCTTGCCTCACACTACTGGTGCTTGAAGAAGAAAACCCCTCAGTCGTGGGCCGGGGGCTGCGGCCAACCCACTGTGTCTGAGCCATTGGGTGCCACTGCGGCGGTCCCCCCCGTTCATTAGGGCAATGAAATGAGCTCATCAGCACAGCACTTAGAAAATTGAGTGGCGGTGCAGGGACTGGACACCACCTTCCACACTGCTGCACGGCTACAGTTAACGACGTTTTAAAATGAATGCCTTTTTGTCCTATTTCTCTCCCAGCCTTTGAGCCTTTCCAGGCAAAACCCTGCTTACCTTCAGCCCGCGGCGGCCAGCAGCAAGCTGTGAGCCATCGAGCCCAGGACTGCAGGCACCAGGCACACCTCGTCTCCTCACACCCAGAGCTCAGCTGGGGCAGGAGGGCTTTGATCCATCAGAAAGTCCTCGATCCCACAAGATGTCTGGGTCTCCACTCCTTCGGGAGGTGATGGGAACAAATCCACTGAAGGCCCTGAGGACGGAAGTGGGGTCAGTTCTGGGCAGCTGCCCGTGTTCCTATGGCCATGTAGGACACACATGCCCTCAAAGTGCCGTCAGTACCTGTCCCATCGCTCTGACAGCCATCTGTGAATCTGAGGAGGATGAATCCATCAATTGTGCAGGAGGCACTTTAAAACTGTTCCTCTGAGATGGCAAATATTTCAAAGAGGCAGCTCTATTAGATGGGCACTTCAGCCAAATCATTACAATCCCTGCAATCCGCTGAGAACTATAACTTTTCCTTCTCAAATGCTCATGATTATCTCAGTTTCTGATTTACTAGGAATATTCTGATTCGCTTAATCCCCAAAACATCTGCAGAGCTGAAGGAGCTTGCATTGCATGCTCTCAGGAGTGAGACCAGGTGCTTTTCTCCACCTGCCCAGGGCTCAGGGACCTGGTGCCCCAGGGGGAGCTCTGGGGGTGCAGAGCCGGGGTACCTCGTGGGAGGCACCGGGGTTGTGGGGGGGGGAGGTGCAGACGTCCTCCTCCCATCTGCTCCTCTTTGGTGTTTCCCTGAAAAAGCCCCAACCCCCACCTAAAAAGAAACACCCAGGCTGCAAAATCAGCTTCTGGGAAAGCCAGTCACGCTTGCTCCTTCCGCCCACTCTGCACATGCTGTGATGGCATCCTTAATGAAGGGATGAAACGCTCCTTGGTTTTTCCTGCCAAGCCCCGACCCTGCTCTGCAGTCCCCCCCCCACCTGCAGCACTCAGNCACCCCCTGCTCACAGCTGGGCCCCAGGCTTTGCTATCTTTATCGGGTGCCTTTTCTGAAAATTTGCTTTCCATAATCTCACTCTTCAGAACTATTATCTCCCTTGTGCACCCTCCAGGCCCAGCCCCCATCTCGCAGCTCGCTGTGCCACTGCTGCTCAGAAATGCATTGCTTGTTTTGGAGCAGTGAGTACACACGTAGGTTACGTCGTGATTTACTTCACGCGTACAAAAGCAGGGCCAGAAAGGTTTCGTTGGTGACCTGCTTGCAGAGGGGCCCAGCAGACAATTCACATCAGAATTAAGACTTGTGTCCAAAGCCATAACCAAAACTGCATCTTCACCTTTCCTGACTCGAGAAGTGACACCCTTGTTGGTATTTACTTGTTTTTATTTAAATAAAGAGGGTCGGTTTGCCGGCCAACAGAAAGTTGTATGTGTAGTTTAACGCACTTGCTCTTTGTTGATGACAACTTGTTTTTGTAATAGAGTCACTGACAACTCGATTTCATACTCAGAGGCACCACATCCCTGGGGGCTGTAGAGTTGCACCTCTGTGAGCTGCCCAGGTCCCATGTGCTATTAGCTAACTGCACACTGCCAGCCACCTCAGTCACACCCCGCCCAGCGAGGTGCCGTGATACCAAGCAAGATCACAGCTGGCACTCATCTTAATTAGTTCTGACAAATCTTGATAATGAATCATTGAAGGCGTGAGTTAAACATAAAGTAAAGCAAAGAGCAAGGGCCTTGTGTAATTCTCACTACTCCGATGGCTGTGGAAAATGGGTTGTGAGGTTGTTTTGGAATATTTTATGACAGAAACCACGCGTGTTCTTTGCAAATTGGAAATCGTTTTGAAGATCTCTTGGTCGTGTCCTTTTGAAAGGGACGCAGATGTTTCCCCTTTCCTTTGAGGCTCTTGTGGTGCCCGTCCCAGAGCAGAACTTGTGTCTGGACTGTGAGGTTTAGCACTGGTTGCAGGTCCCTGCCTCGTTCCTGATGGCACAGCCCTCCTTCCCCACCCACTGCTCCTCTCCTATCTCCTCGTGCCTGCCCATCACAGATGTATGAAAGCACGTTTAAACAAAATCAAGATGTGCTGCAGGCTGTGCTCATCATTGATCCTCAGCTATTGAGATTTCCATGTCCCAGGTGGCACTCTAGCAATTTCTGAGCACTCCTTCTTCAAGATTTGCTGCATTTTCCACAGGAAAAAAAAAAAAAAAAAAAAACCATTTTGCCATGGCTAACAAGGTCTCCACCCCTATGAGCTAATCCATTTGTTTATTTATTTATTTTTCTGGGATTCTGTGCTACTGTAATTATTGAAATGAGATTTTTCAAATCTCACTGAGGGACTGGGAAAACATAGGTGCTCAATTCCCTCTCCCAGGAAACCCAGAGCTAATAAAAGCTTGCTGGATAGGTTGCTGGAGCTAATCTGGCATAGAAAGGAACCCCAAACAACTTGAAGCAACCGCAGAACAAAACCAAAAAGTTCTCATTACTAAACCCGTTGGCGTGGAGCAGCAGGACACACACGGCTAAATTAATGAGATCAGAGGGATGTGGCTTCGGGCGATGCGCTCAGAGGTGCTGGGCTTGGGTGTAAAAGTAGGTGAGCTGCTTCCAGATCCAGCTCTGATGAGAGCTGCCAGGCAGGCTGACAGGCTCAGACCTGATCCACTTCCACGGAGGTCGATGAAAACTCATTAATTTTAAAGATCAGACCATTAATTTGAAAGCCACTGACAGAGCGGATCTGAGGACCGAAATAATGCAGAGGCAGAGGACATCCTTGCAGTCTCCCTGTATGAGTCCTGTAGCTGAGTACGAGCAGAACAAGGTTAAATCCCTTAACCAGGAGACTGAGTGTGCCACAAGTGATAGCAGAAGAGTGCACATGCCTATTGGTATAGAATAATAGAATTGCTCGGGTTGGAAAAGACCTTCGAGACCACCAAGTCCAAACTCAACCTACCCACACTACCCTTGCTTTAACAGCCCACCACTAAATCATGTCCCTGAGCATATTTTACACCTAAGAGAAAATGGATTTAATCCTCAGTTAGTTTAGATGCTTCAGGTCAACCAAAACATGCTTTCTGATCCAAATCAGTAATTTGCGAACGTACATTTTCAATCTGTCTGCTTTTTACAGTGAACTAGAAGGAAATACTATCAACTCTGGAAATGACTCGAAGAAGGAATGTCAACGTGTAGATGAGTTATGTGCAAGCTGCAGAGCAGCAGTCGCAGCCCCTGCCCCATGAGGGTGTCTGTAGGGGCAGCTTGGCATGCAGGACCAGAGCTGCAGGTGGCTGTCCCTGCCTCAGGGCAGCTCAGGGCTGCCTGTGCTCTGGGTTGGGTGCTCTTAGAGAGAGCTTGTAGTCAACAAACAGAAAGTATTTTATTGCCGTGTGCACAGCCGAGAACAAAATCTGATACAGATATTGGATCAAACCTTGTACTCTGTGGCAATCTAATTTTATCCTGACATGTTGATTGCTTGCTCTTCATCTGCAGTTGCTGTCCCAAAGGGTGCGAAGTGAGAGAAGCTGTATTTTCTTTCCTTAAGAAGATGACAGAAAATAAATTCAGAAGAACACCCAAGAACAATGCGGGGTTTGTTATTCACAAGGCAGCTTTGCAGAGGGGAAAATCTGGAGCCGAGTTTTTTGAGGGCCTCCACAAATGGTGGCACTAAATGTGATGGAATTTCATACTGCTGTTTTGAATTTTTAAGGTAATTCAGAAAATAAGGAGTTGTTCCAGCTGTGCACAGTGCATTTTGGAAGGGATGCTGAGCTGGGCTGCTGCATGTCACTAAGCACCTGCTAAATACCTATTTAAATAAGGGCCTGCAAAACTAAGGGATTTTCACAAACTTCCACACATGTAACATTACGAACTTTGGGATAAGCCATCCTATCAAGGAACAGCAGGTCAGAGCCTGCTACCAGAAGGAACAGGACCCCTTGTGAGTGTGCTGTCCCTGAAGCAAAGGAAGACGCACGAAATGGGGCTCATATCAGTTCAAAAGGCAGGGAGATATCTCAGGAGACCTCAGCTGGGCTGGAAAGCACATCTCTTGCTTGGAGATGGGGGATCTTTCACAAAATCTCTGTGATGAAACCTCATTCCCAGCTTAGCTCTATCAGAAATGCAGTGTGGAGCCTCTGCAGTGCAGGTCTATTGGGACCCTGAGTACCTGACCCACGAATCTTGCTAATGAAGGATGAAAAACTGATGTAGATATTCACAGCACCAGAATATGAGTTAATTTTGTTGTGAACATTTTAGAAAAAAACGCATCCCATTAAGAAAACACCATTTGCACCCTATGACAATTCAGTATTTCTTACTGAGCCCCACTCACACGTAATAAATCCAAACTTTGAAGTGTTGCTTAATTTTAACAACTTTTTTTTCCTTGATCCAGATATAAACAAGCTTTTACGATTGGGAAATGAAATGTTCCCACAGCAGTACTCATTTCCCCATCATTTATTTTCAAATTAGAATGGGAGAGGTTTTCTTCTTCCTTTAATTACCTACAGTGATAGTGTTCTGCATTATCTATAAGCTCAGAAGTTTTCGTACATTCCTGGTCTGCTTTCTCCATTAATTTAGGGTAAAACTCTGGTTAAATCAAACTGAAGCTTTTAAAACATAAATGGTGGCTCAGGGTTGGCATTAGTAGACAGGAATAAATCCTCTTTTTATGAGTTGTTCTTGTTTTTATTAGAGGTAATTTAGTTTAAAGAAACAGAAAATGAAATTAAAAGAGTGATGCTGGAACATATGTTAATTTCAGATGGTTAATTTAATGGGAGGGGCAGCAGATGAGTGAGAAACAGCCCTGTCTGGAGCCCTGTGGCACGGACCCATCGCTAGCTGTCACAAACCCGCCTTGCCCGGGGTCCCAGACAAACACTTTTGGCTGTTTCTGTTATTTGATTCATTAGTAACTTTTCTTCTAATTCTCTGCAGGGAAGAAAAATAAATTAAAAATAAAAAAAATGGGATATTAAAGAAAAGAGGAACCAGCAAAAGATGGGGAAAAACATGAAGCACATGAGGAAGAAAAACATCCTGAGGTAGATATTCCCTCCAGTTGGAATTAAACTATTTTACCCATAGGCTAAGTTTGCTCCCTGTTGGTGCATTCTGTTTCTTTATGAATTACCAGGCCTAAGCTTAATGTAAAATGATATATTTTCAGGACAAAAAGAGCAAAAGATGCTCCATCCAGTGGGTCTGACGGGGGTCCCTTGCTCAGTCTCTCCATGAACAGTGACCTCAAGCTCCCCAAAGCTAGCACACAGCAGGTCAGACACGGCCAGCGTCCTTGCATCCTTGTTTGCGTGACCGAGCCTAAGTACAACAAAAACTCTTTTTTTTTTGTTATTATTTTTTTTCTTAACTTTTCCATTTACACTTCGGTATTTCAGCAGTAAGTACATTACATAAGGAAGTCCCACATCAACACAGGCATCTGGGCAGTGCTGCTGGTTGTGGGGACGAGGCGTTAACCGCAGTGACGCCAATGCTGGCGGAAGGATCATGGCTGCAGAGGGGTGAGGGTGCAAGGCCCCGTGGCCAGAGGCCATCACCTGGTTGCATGAGGTTTCTTTGTGTACCCATTTCACCAAGGCAATCTTTCCAAACATGAATTCTGACTCAAACCCATAGATCATCAACTTAGCATCAAAAGAATGTTTTATAGTCGGCAAGATTAAGATGTGTTGAGCATTAAAGCTACGTCGTTGGAAATCACAGTAACTGCTAACAATCTTTCTGAAATAGAGCAAATTACCTTTAGTTTTTACTGCCAGAGAGGAGAATGTCCATTTCCAAAATATGAATTTTTACTATCATTTTATCTCTCTCTGTTTTTATGAAGCAAAAGCTATGAAGGCATTTCAAACATAAATTACTTGAAACTTCTCCTTCTTAATTCCCACCAGAACTAAGCTCAGCTTCTCTAGATCAAAGTATTTTGAAGTTCATTTTCCATGCCTGTGCCGATACAATTATGATATTTTTCACATCTAAGGAACAAAGTCTGGAAATCTAAAGATCTAAACACTTTGAGACAATGGTCCCATCTTTACAGTGTCACATACTTTGCATTTTATGGATGCAGTTCCCATTCAAGAGCTATAATTTCATATTTAGTTCACTCTCTGAGAAATCTTTGCCTTCTCCTGGGATGTATACTTAGGAAAGCATTCACAGAAAGGTTCCAAAAACCAACCGCCCTAAAACCACCATCAATCTGGGGCCCTTTCCTCAATCCCGCTCCCATCGGAGCTCTGGGGGTTCAGTGATTTCTCATTTTCATTCTCAATCTGAAAGTGCCCCAAATTCTCCCACTCAGCAAGCATGGGAAGCAACACGGAGAGAGCTGCAGAGCTCCTGTATCTCTGTGAGAGGCAGGGAGCATTTTGTCTGGAACAGGCCTGTTTCAGTCAGCGTACATCATGCGGATTGAGCTTAAAAACTTGAGCCGAGCTCGCTGCTCACAGCTCCCAGCCCATCAGGCAGTACATGGCAGGGCCATTCGGGGCCCCTGGGACCTGCATTCACTTCCCGGCTTTCTGCAGCTTTCCTGGGTAGGGCCCTGGGGAGCAATCTCCTTCATTCCCAGCACAGTTCATCTTCTGCATAGGAATAACCTACCTTCTAATTCACACCGCTCCGGGAGACCACGGCAGTAAAACTTGGTAACATATGAGAAATAGAAAGGCATGTAAATGTGATTCAAACCCCATCTGAAGTTACTAACTACACTTTCTATTCTTTCGCTTCCCCTGGCTAATGTTTCCCCAGAGCTGCTCTCCTGAGTTCCACATGCAGTCACCACACTGCCTGCATTTCCAGGTCAGCAATCTCCACCTTGCTTCACTTATGGAGAAGAGAGGTTACACTATAAAGATGCAGTCTGTCAGTGTTTCATGTCTGTGACGTGACTGAACGAGGAGCAGTACTGGAAAAGGTCTCCTGGAACAGGACAAAGCAAGTGTCAGCATTTACAAAGGGCAACCAGAAGGTTTGAAAGCTTTAGCAAAGTGACCACTGAGCAAACGAGCACAAATTGGTGCCGTGTTGCTGAGTTTGGGGAGTCAGGGTGTTGTCTCCAGTCCTCTGTCCCCAGGGAGCCACGAGGCTGCTGATAAAGGCTTGGTTGGTGAACAGCATCAGTGCTGCTTCTTAATGCCAAGGCAACATGAATTCACAGGAAACATATTCTTTCAAAGTGACGAGTTTCTTTTCATCAAGAAAATGGGCTGGTGAAGGTGGCAGTGCTGAGCACAGACTTTCATAGCTGCATGCAGCGATGACTAAGAAACCAGTCTGGTATATGAGGATACGTTTCAGAAAGCATACGATCCACAGCTGAGTTTTTCAAAGAGCCCACGTCTCCCAGGTATCCCTAAAAGAGCGACTTTTGGAGAAGATTCTCCCATGGGAGGGTGGGCCTGGTGGCAGTGGCTGCTGGCACGATGGTGTCACGGTGCTGATGCTGGCTCTGCCACTGCTGCCTCGCTGCAAACAGGAGAGGATCAACGCATCAAACCGTGTGGAGGCCTCATTCACAAACAGACCTAATATTCAGAATTTAGAAACGCCATCTGGTAGAGACTTTGTTAAGTAAAAATATCTCATTACTGAACATAGATCTTGGAGAGAGATTGCCTTCTTCCCTTGTACTTCTGATTACATTTAACTGGACAGTCGCATTTCAGTATTTCTGAAATACTTTCAGTGGTTTCTGGCCATTCCTAACAGCATGTTTCTAAACTGCAGAAAAAGAAATTGCTGTGTTATAATGTGAAATTAGTAGTAACTCGTGACATTTGAGTTATGCTGCTGCAAGGTGTCTTTTTACCAGCTTTGTTTCTCCTGGTAAATAACAAGTCCTCTAATTGCGGTTATAAATCTGTTGAGGTATGAATGCACAGCTGAAAGTGATGAAAATGTTTAATAAAGTATGTCCCAGAAACAGAGAACGTGACTAGATTGAACATGCTGACCACAGGGTTTGGTTATGGTGATAGAACCACACGCCCTCAGGATGGCCACACTTTCACCGCATGATAAATGGAATGGGAATGAACACTTAGTGTAATTGTTCCAAGATATCTGAGCAACCGATGAGGCATAGAAATCCTTTTTAGCCATACAACTTCTGATGGCCCCTTACAGCAGAGAAGAGCATAGATCATATGCACCTTGCTTACAAACAGCAAACCTCTGGTTAGGGAGTCAAATGAAGTTTTATGAAGGCATGGTTAACTTTCATGGTCCAAATCTTGATTGTTCAAGCTCTTAAGACAGATCTCTGTAAAACAGAGAACAGCTCCAAGAAATAGTTTATGTAAAATAAAAATTAAAAAAAAAAAAAAGGAAAATCACTGTTTTTAAAATTCTGTCCAGCTCAACCATTCTACAAAAAAAAATATAATAATAATAATAATAAAAAAACCTCCATTAATAATAATAATAATAATAATAAACTCCAATAAACAGGCTGAGAAAAATACAGTAAAAATACCTGGAGTCTGCGCTGGTTCCCAGTGAGTATAGGTTGTGGAATGGGCGATGACATTTCTGTCCTCTCAATAAAATAGATGGTAACTCAGTATAGTGCACAAGTTGGATTTCAGGGCTCATAGTTATTAGGCACTACTGCATGTTGTCCCCAAATCTCTGTCCCACTTGCAGATATTGCTTTCAGCTGGATCTGGAGCCAGTGCCTTTCCCAGTGCTACAGGTGTTCAGTGAGAGAGCATAAGATGGAAATGACTTCTTAATCCTAACAGAGATGTTCCTGCCATACAAGTTTTCGATATGAGCTCATGTCTTACGTAGCATTGAGGAAAACAGAGGTAGGCAGCTGTACCTATGGTGGCTAACATCAACCTCCCCTCACAGACCTCTGCTTAATCCTACATACAGAACAAGCCCCACCAGCAAGCATCAAAAAGCAAACAAGAAACAAAAATCAAGCGCAGGCATGGCAATTTTGAAATCACTGAGTGCCACCAAAGATTAAACCAATAAAAAAGGGTTTTTATGAGGAAGCTTGCATGTGAGAGGAGCAAATCGGCTGAGGACGCCCGAGCTGGCATGCGGTCCTGAATTAATAGCTTAATGTAATTCAGTTCTTGCCGGTTGCCTGGAAACTAACATGGAAAAAAGTGAAAGCACAAACCATAATGGGTGTAGAGGGCTTAATAGGGAATTATTGATGCCAATAAACTGTTAGACAGCCTGATGTATTTCTAACAAAATCACTCAAAATGCTCCTTTATTATTATATGTTATTCTGAATAACAAGGTTCAAGGCCAAAGAAGATAAAGCGCTGCAGTGCTGGTGGTTGGGGCAGGCCGCAGGGCTGACGCTGGGACTTGCCCCTGTAGCAGTAAAAGCAACGAGGTGCTGGTGTCTGGAATTAGCCCTGAAGGTCTGCTCAACCCTGGAGCTGAATTTATGAATACCAGCTTCCAAAAATACTGCTTTCTGAGGCAGGCCCAGCTCTTTGCTCACACTGCTTTGGGAATGTTTCAGTGAATCCTCATGGCTGTGTCCACCGGCAGGACAGTAACAGACCCCAGCCGGTCTCCTGTCATTCCAAAGATGGACGTTCTCTTCTGGGATGGAGGGTCCCCCCAGGGGCTGCAGAAAGTGCCCAGGGAGCTCCACCCCAGCGCCACGCTGGTTTCAGTGCCCAACACACCGAGTGGCCCCTGTATCCCCCCAGAACTGGCTTCCCATCTTGAAAGAGTTGCTTCAAGAAAGCAGTTTTTACCCTAATTATTTTTGACAGGTATTAGGTCATTTTAATTGGTTTGAAATTCAGCCAAACAACCACCTATCTCCTGTAATTCATCTCCAACACTGAAAAACACCGTTAAAATTGGCTTTGGCCTTTCAGAGGCCATCCACAAACATGCAAATAAACTGACTTAGTGCTGCAAAGACAAATCCTGGCAGGTTTTCGGGGGGTAAGAGTGATCATGCCAGAAACAGCTTTGGAAACAGATTCCCTCTTCCTAATGTGCAAGAGATGTATAATGTGATCATAATGTTGAAAATATTGTAAAATATAATGGTGTAAAACTAATTTTAAGTATGCTGCTGATTTATCTGTTATTTTGAGATATCCAATAGATACCTCGAGAGCATTTTAAGTAGTCTCTAAATAAAGCGAGTCATTATTTCTTACTAAAATGGGAGCTTTTAAATGATCCAGTTACTGAAAAAACAACAAACTGTAATTTCTTTTGAAATTTCGCAGTACCTCTCCCCTCAGTAAATAATCTACAGTAATAAAGTATAAACACAGAGATCAAGTGTCACAGTGAAAATGCTTAACTACTTCAGAACGGTACATTAAACCCCTACAATCTTGGGTAAGACAAACAAAATCATAAAATCTTTATATTGCAATTCCTGACAAATAGTGGCTATAAATAGAATTTAGGACAACTAACATTTTCCAGTCTTACCCCATTTTTCAGAATTTATCTTCTCCGACTCTGCCTCTTTATGGGTCCTTAAGCCAGCATGACGGGAAGGTGGGAGCGTGTCTGAGTCTTCAGTCAGCAGAGGTCTTCACATACATTGTGGAAAGGATGGAGGGGAGGTTGTAGCTTTCAGGTTTAGAAGCCAGAAAATTCACTCAGAGCGGACTGCTCTCCAAACTAGTCAATTTGATGGCTGTTAAATAAAATAGTTAAATTAATTAGCGTTTCCTGAACAGCCAGTGTGAAGGCCTGGCCTGGCAACACCCCGCCATGTGAGGAAGCAATGGCTGACACAGCTTTGTTGCTGCCAGGTGCTCTGTTTGCCCTCCCGATGCACGGCTTAATGACTATGTTGTAGCAGCACTGGCTGTAAATTCTCCCATAGGTGTTTTTATTAGAACAAGCTCTACAGCTTAAGACTATTGAGAAGGTGTTCAGTGAAAACACCCCCGCCTCCACGTGCTCCCTCAGGCCATAAGGCAGAACAGTAAAGAGGCACAAAACTGCTAGCTGACGGTAGGACCCAACCTGAAGCACTGAGCTCACAGGACTGTGGCCCAGAGAGATTCCGAAAAAGTTCCAGCATTCCAAAAATTTGCTATCTAGAACAGCCATATGTTGGAAATTATTAGCCTCCTGCTTATTTAAAGTGGCCTTCACTAAATAAAGCAAGTACGGACAACCTTGACGTCTATTGTAACTATCTGAAATGCGTATGTTTTATTTCACTGTCAAGCTAGGCTGCTTGCAGATGGTGTGGTGAAGTCAGACAGCTAGGGGATGTCAGATATTTTTGTTCTGTTTCATAGCTGTTCTGTTGTATGTTTTATTATTATTATTATTCAGTCAAAGGTGATGTGAGAAGCAGAAGTAATTTGACTTGATGCTATTATCTGAAGCCCAGTTGGAAGTCACCAGACTCAGGCGTGACCTCTGTGTTGGACAAAACAGTCCGGGAAGTCCTTGAGGTGGAATGGTTGAGAACAAACATGGGTGCTCAGATGCTATTTTTGTACAGCATTTTCCCTGACTTTAACCACAGTGTAGCTATTGAAAGTGTGTGTGATTAGCCTGAAGATGTTATGGCAGCAAACAGCAGCTCTAGACAACTCTCATCAGAACATTTTAATGTAAATTGCCATCTCCTTATTGTTGTCTAAGGAAAGTAAAGTTCAGGAGCTGTCTCTTCATTTGTAAACTTTTTATGGTGGACATAATGAGAAGCACTCAGAAGCCTTTTCTTCTGGAAGGAAGAGGATGTCCTCCTCAAGTTCAGAAATGTCAAAGTCTTTTTTTTATTTTTATTTTTTATAGCTTCTGGAATAAGTCATTTGCAGATTGCTATTCTGCATATTAATTCATAGGTTACAAATACTATTGATAGCCAGAGCTGGAAGTTCTAAAACCTAACGTTTTTAATGGGAATGTTGACAGGTCCTTTATTATATCAAAGGGAGCAGTGGTGTTAAAAATTCACACATCAGAAACTATCAGCACATGATAAATGGATGGTGAACTGTTCGTGTCGCACCACTTATTAAGTTGGTACCATAAATTATTACTCTGTAAAAATCAATGTTTATTTCAGTCTTTCTCTCTTTCCATATTGCTTCAGCTATTTTCTAGAGCTTGCTTCAAGACTGCAAGAAGAAACAGAAAAGCAGAAGCGTTGCCGTGGCCCAGCGTTGGCTGTGGGGCCTCCAGCAGAGCCTACACACACCGTACCTACAGCCCTCCCAACGAGCGCCACGCGGGGCTGTGCTCTCTCCTACAGTCACAGCAGCAGCTTCCCACAGCCAACATTTAATATATTCCCTGGTTTGGCTTTTTATTTTTTATTTTTTGCATCCGTTATCTTTGTAATAGCACGGTTGTATTACTGTAACTTATCACATTAGAGCACTCTGCCAACCTTTCCATTTATTCGCCTAAACTTCAGCGTCGAGTCGTGAAGAATGACTGTATCGCTTTGTTTGCTATCTGTGTGCAGAGCACCAGGGATTTGGGTGCTTTGAAATGCCTACTCCATCCTGAGAAAAAGAATCCCTTTTCTGTGGCACTTCTTAGCGGTGGCAGCAGCATCCATAGGCACAATGCGCCGCGATGGGCAGGAAGCTTGCTGACACAGCACAAGATTCTCACTTGTACAGAATTATGCTTTAACCACAGCTAGGTTCTCAAGACACTCTTTAGCTGTGAGTATGTTGCATAGTTAACCTATTGCTGGAAAGGCAGGAGTGGCAAAGGCAATAGAGGATTTCCGAGGGAAAACAATGCCTCATCCCTGTTTGCATCGCGCCATTAAGCGTGTGATCATCAAACATGGTCCTGCGCCCATCTATTGGGAAGGATATCACAAGCACGTCAAGCAGCAGTGTGGTAGATTCCTTTAACAGTTAAACACAACAAGAGAAATATGTTTGCTATGTTTTTACACTCATCAGAGTGTAAAAAAAGCTTTCTACATGACTTGCTTGGATTTCAGCTTGTGCTAAGGACGAGGCACACACCACCAGGAAGCAATTTCCATGGTTCTGCCTACAGCCTTCCCAAAACTCAGGGCTCTTGCCTCTCCATCTTCCCCCACACAGCACTGGACCACTCGCAGTGCCTTTCTGCATTCCCTGAAAGAGGAGGACTTATCACATGCTCCATACATTATACAAGCTGGTTCAAAAAAAACCCCTTCTTCCATAATGACTGCAAAACCTGAATTTATTGCTGAAATGTCAGAGATCTCACAAACAGCAGCAGCAAAGAGCGCGTTATCTTTACCTCTGAGTTTGCAGCATATCCCATCTTCTATGAAATTTTATGACGGACGGATTCAAAGGGGAAAAAGCAACAGGCCTCTGAAGCTTTTATGGTTTTTCTTACCTCATCTGTATTTGCAAAACACCGCAAGTCGGACCATGTTCTGGCTGTTTTTATGGTTGTTTTTACAGCAGGGCACACGGTTTGCTATAAATAATAGAACTGAAGAGCAGAAAGTTATCAATAAGTCTAGAAGAGCTAAAAGCTGTAAGAAGTAATTTCAGCACTCACAGGGTGAGCAAGTCGGGTGTTCTGATTCTGGCAGGGAAGGCAGCAAATCCCAGCGGCCAGGCGGGAGGAGGCAGCTGGCTTTGGGTTTTAATTGTGATGGATTTTCATGATGGCAAAGCTATCTCCCATTCTTAGTCATTTTTCTTGCTCATAAAACATATATAAAATCCTTGCTGACCAGAGCAGTGTTCCCTGTGGGACCCTGATGGAACAGCAGAAGCTTTACATGAATACTGCGCTTTAAGGTGATGAGATGCCACCTTTTGGATGGATAATTTCTTCATGAAATAGGCCTTTCTATGTGAAACTGTTTCATCCCCTAAGAAACACAGCAAGGAAAATACCTATTAACCACAACGTAATCCATTAAACATAAGCAAACCCCAGCAAAGCAAAGCAAAGCAACACAAGTGCTGCTTACAGGCACTAGGTGGCCATGCCAAGTGTGGTGCCAAAAACCCCTCTTCCAAACACTGGCTGGAGCCAGCATACCAAACCTGACGTGTTACACTCAGATGTCTCAGCACTTTGGTGTGCCCAGCTGCCTGCCCCACTTGTCACCAAGGCACTGGGCAGCAGGTCAGAGCAGGTTGTGCCTTCCAGTGCTGACCAGCCAGGGAATTTGCAGCACTTGGCCAATGGAAGGGTACTATTCTTCCCAGAAATGCTATCACAAGTTTATTTAAAAACTAAAGTCTGAATCTTGAAAGGTATCTGGAAGTTTGAACATTTAACTTCACCAATCTTTAAAAAAAGAGAAAAAACAAAGTTGAAGAAGAATACGTGTCTGCCTGTAGCTCTAACAACTTCACTGTGGACTATTTATACAGTGGGAAAAGAGGAAGTCTTTTGTTGGCCCCCAAGGCAAGCACCTCAGATCTCGGACAAATTCTCCTAGCCTATCCATGGAGCAAAGGAACACTTCTGTAGGCTGCTTGTTAGCCATGCTCCAAGGGATCACAGAGCCCCAGAGGTCAAACACCTCTGTGCTTTTTTCTGCACGGAGCAGCTCTCCCAGCTGAGGATCCGGATCCCCGTCTGGGAATCATTTTGCAGAGGAGCCACGGACAGAAGCAGACTCGTTAGTCCAGCAGGAAGAAGGTGCCGAGTACCAATCAGGATCTTTCATTCTGCACCCTACCCTATTACCTCCAATTTATATCATCTTCCTTGTTTTACATAAGCAGCAGTCTGCAGTGTAAATCAGACCTGCGCAGCTACTTGCTATGGAGAATTACTCTTCATTGCAGAGCTTTTGACATGAAAAAATATCTTTGCATTAAAATCAAAAGAACAATCTCCGAGGAGTGTCTTCTCAGCACTCAGACTATCATAACAACAGGGCATGGTAGTTAATGAAAAATCATGTAATTTCCTTCTCTATGCAGTTGGAAAGGTTTAACTAATTAAACCGATTATTCTACTATAATGACATGAAATTAAAGGTGGTGGGATTCTTTTTTCCCCTCAAAATATACAAAATCAAAACCTGCAATCTAATCTAATCTTGCACTTAAATCTCTCTGAAGGATATATGCCAGTTCTGCTCTAGGGCAGACATGTCATGAATCACTCAGACACCACATTCGCTGCCTACGCCGTTACTGTTTCTTCTATCCTTTCCACGTTTTGTTGGGGTTTGTTGCCCATCCCTTGATGTTCACATACAGTAGTCAGATTTCTCACCCACAGGAGCACGTTCCCTGGCAGCCTGGGGTGGCAGGGGAGGTCTCCCAGGAGTTTGGGTCTCCAGGCCCCCAGCCCCTGTCACAGCCCCAACCAGCCCTACTCCGGCCTGCACAAATCCAAGCTGGGTGTGCTTTGACTTTCGGGGGAAGGTGGATGGGCCGAGGTGAGAACAGAGCCAGGCCCCAGGTTTGTCCATCTATTTTGTTCAGTGAGGTGTGGAAGTCTAACACAACTTGCTCCCATGGCCTGGATAAGGCATCCTTCAGAAACAGTCAGCACAACACCACAGATACATGAAACCACCAAGCTTCCACCACTGTTTTAGAAACACCCATTTCTGCCCACATAATCTTCCTTCTACCAATCTTGATAACAGATTTTAGTTGCACAGATGATGTCTACAAGACTGTATACCCAGTCCCTCAGTTTAAACAAATGCTGGAGTTTGTACTCTTAAGCAGTTGGTATTGCTTGTACCAAAATCAAAGTTAAAAGAAGTTGAAAAATTGCAGTCTCGGTGATTGCAGCTGGCAGGATAACAGCAGCGTTACTGCTTCTGCTGTCAAAGGACAACCAAAAGCAATGCACTTCAGCTGCAGAAGAGCTCTCCCTGTGACTGAGGCTCAGTCTCAAAGCCCTGTGTATGTGTGTGTACGTCAGGCTGCTTCCCCGTGTGTATCTTGGCACATCAGCAAGGCCCGGGATTTGAGAGCACACCCAAAAATCACTGCTGCAGGGGCAGCAAAGTGTGCCTGGACAACGGAAGGGAATAGGCAGAGCTGGAGAAAATGAATGGGCGGTTTCACTTGCAGAGCCCTTTCACGGGTCGTTTCCACATACAAAGTATGCTATTCTTTCTCATTGTGTCTTTGTAAGTTGATGTCACTGGTAATTATTTTGTATTACAGGTATTATGTTACTTTTTCTTAATTGCTTATATTATTCTAATTTTTATTTATTTATTTATTTTTTACATTTTCGTACTCCTTTGACCTTCAAATCTCAGATCACAGAACTTTGCTAGCAAAGCCAATAATTTGCCCATGTCACACAGTGGGAAATCTGACTGCAAAACAATATTTGTGACATCTATTTATAGCAGATGCAAAATCCCCACAGGAAGCTGGTAAATCCCCTCCTCTGTATTCAAACATCACGGCCAGAGTGCCATATTTTACTATGAAGGAATAGGGCATCATTATCTGATCCCGGTGATTGATGCTATTCCCATGTAATCTTTCAGAGAAATGATTCCTCCACTTCTCATTTACATAACTATTTTATAACAGTGTGAATTAGTTCTTCACACTTCTTCATAGTTATGTCTCAAACATGATTTTTTTTTTAACTGAGTAATAAAAACATCTATCAAATAAAAACGATCTCTGAGCATCATAGGATACAGCCAGTGTTAAGTATCTCCTAATAAGCCACATATTGATTCTCTTTAGGCAATTAGAACGTTCCATTTTTTCCATCAATCCTTTTGCAGTGTAAATACAGACAAAAATGCAGTCTGCACACAAGGGGCACATTTCATAGGTTGCTGTAGAGAAAAGCAGTGGATGGCAATGCAGGTGGAATACGATACAGATGTAAAACCGGATTGCACAAAAAACTTGTGTTCCCAGCACCAATGCTGATTTCCCAAAGCATTGCTTTTCTTTTTCCTATGAAACAGATTTAAAGTAAATTAAAAAATATATCTTTAAGTACAGACTTGGTGGAAATTGAAGGCAAGAGAACCCATTACTTTCAAACTAACCTGTTTTTCCTTAGATTATTTTCTTCAACTTTACTCCGGAGACGGTTTGAAGACAGGGTTATGGCCATGAGCATGCACCCTGGTGGTGCTGGAGTGAAGGACTGCATCTCGGGAGGATCAGCAACAGATGTCTTTGTGCCTGTGAGCAGTCACTATGAAACAGCTGCTGAAGGCTCCGACAAAATCTCACACTGAGTGAATACTGCAGTTGAGAACCTGGGAGGGTTTTGTTGGCGTGAATGGTTGCAATTAGCCACAGAGCTCTCACAGTTCACCTGCTATAGAGAGGTAAGTGTCCTTTGTTGGCAAAATACTTCAATTTCTTCGAAAGAAAGGGAAATACACTTATTAACTTTTCTCAAGGGACAAAATCTGAGAACACAGGAGAAGCTCGGTATACAGGATAATGATACTTACTCAAATCCAAATATTCCAGTCTTGTTTTCAATTTAAAATCACTGCTGCTCAACAGGTTTCTGTGGCCACAGGTTGTCCAACCGCATGCCATAGAAAGAGAATTTGAATTCAGAATTACTTTAATTCCAAAACTGTTTGTAAATCAGGCTCTAAATGAGTACTTCATGCTGTTATTTAGCCAGCACTTGCCAGCAGCAAAGTATGGAGAGAAGAGCAAGGAGGCACAAAATCCATCAGCGAGAAGAAATCTCATTTTCACTTAATTTTTCATTTCTCAGAGCTCTCCACACAGCCCCACACCTGTGAGCTCTGCGGGGAACACAGCCCCGTTGCCAGGCTCTCAGGACTCCCAGGTTTTGTGTTCTCTATGACAGCTGGGATGTGGCCCAAAGATGTGCCGGCAGCATCGCACCCCTCCAGCACATCACTTCTCCCCAGTGGCTCTGGGCTCCACGCACGGTGCTGTGGGGTGGTGGGGCCACGGCCAGACTACACAAGGCATGGGGCAAGGAGCCTTCAGAGTATTGATCCCTGCTGTTAACGACTGCCAATTTCAGATGTTTTTAAATATTTGATGATAATGGTGGATGACAACAGGAGACTGCGGGTAACGATAAATGAGAAGCAACCCTCCAGGTGCATGTTTTAGCTCTGCTCTTTAATGAGCAAAGCTCTGCTGTTAAGTCGCTCTGCCACTGCCAGGAGCGGGGCACGGCCCCTCGGTGACGGGGAATGCTGGCGGTCCCACTGGGCTTTGAGTGGGGCTGCTACCAAAGTTGGATGCAGCACATCCCAGAAGTGAGGCTGGCGATGCTCAGCTATTTCTGTACCAAGCCTTGCTCCGTTGCCATGGCAGCGCGGCGCTCAGCCCCGGCTCCGCTGCCTGCACGCATGCAATCTGGAATTTCATCTTTTCCACACAAACGCGTGCACAATTACTTCGTTATTTGATAGAGAATATCAGCATTACTTCACACTCACCACACGTTGACTTACTGCAGCGTGATAGCGCTCTTCACGTGTATGCTGGCAGCTGTGTGGTGCTTTGCATAATTCATATTTCTGTATACTATGTGGAGTCTTACATAAAGGCATGACATTCACTGAAATGTAAAAAAAAAAAGAAAAAGCAAAAACCAAAAAACCCACACAACCAAAAATAAAATAAAAAGAGATGTGGCCGCAGAATCATTAGCAGTACAAAGCAGAGCCAGGAAGATGAACAGTTCCCCAACGAGATGACTTTGCTCCCTGCAATAGCACAGAATTACAGAACTTGGTGTCAGCACTGCTGTAACTCCGCGAGTTCAGTGGGAATACATCTCTCCTAGACTTGTCTTTGCTGGCAAACAACACTGTGCATTAAGGATATGCTCATTTACATTCCTTTCAAGCTGATGCCAGTGCCCTCTTCACAACATTCTTTTTTAAAGACTTGGTGAAATTTGCATAAGCTGTGTGAAATTGCCACCTCTTACAAACCAAGGATCACGATGGAGCTGAGCACATTTCCCCTCCTCCTGGCATCTGTGACGCAGCCGGCCAGAGGTGGCTGGGGTGCCTTCGGCCCCAGCCTCCGAGGGCTCTTCCCACGCAGAAGAGGCTGCGGTGCACACGGGGAGCGAGTTGGGGGCTGCAGGCGGTGCTGAGCCCGAGGCCCCACTGCAGGGTGCTCCCCCACAGCTCTGAGCTCAGCCGCCCCATTCCCTGTGGGAGGAAGGACCTGGTGCTTTCATCACCGTCCTCGTCACCACGAGGGATTTTCTTTCTTTGGATCAGCCTACGTGACACCGTACCAAAACAAGCAGCCATCCTTAACTCCCATTTCTATCTTTTGAACAGCAGAAGGAAACATATGCAAAATATACTCAGGTTTGTTATTCAGAAAGCTTACAGTAGGCACTTTCTCCTTTGGACACTGCAAAGAGAAAAATAACATTCTCTCTCCAAAAACAAAGTTGTTTTTCTGAATAAAACCCACAAATGCTGTGCAAGGTGCTTCACTGCTTCTGTCCACAGCTGGAACCCGCATGCAGCTCCGCCAGCTGCAGGGGCTCAGGCTGCCTGGCCACAGCATGGCTCCAAGCAGCCACAGCAGAGAGCTCTTCCCTGTAGCCTAGCTGATCTAATTTACCCAGTTTTTATTTTTAACCCATATTTTGGAGTTTCGAGGACAGTCTGGAGCCACTTGCACAGGAGTTCACAGAGCAGTGTTCAGGGCAGAAGCCTCCGCCTGCCAAGAGAAACCATTCCTCCCTGCTTCAAGGACCTGGGCTCCTCTGGATCCATGCAAAGCATCTGCAGAGCAGGAGGGAGAACCTGCAGTTGGTTGATACCCACTGCACTCAGTATCCCTTTGCATTTAAGGCTTTCTTTTCACCTTACACGTGGTGGGAGCTCCGGGAACACCTTGGCTCAAAACAGATCAGAAGAAAACCCCATCCCTGCTCTCACATGAGGGCACAGTCAATGGTCAGACCCGAAGCAAAGCCAGCCCCTCCTCTCCCAGCCATCCACAAAGCGGGAGGCATCTCAGCAGTGCCTCCACCCCACAGGCTCTCTCAGCTTTTGTGCAGAGCCAAGAACTCCCACAGAAACATTTTTATATCTCAAAGCTGCTTGAGAATAACCTAAGCACTACACTCCTTTGCCAAACAGAATGCATTTGTGGAGGTTTTGGCTCAGCCTGAAGCTTGCTGGCCCTTCCATGGGCTGAGCCCTGCACACCTCCAGGCAGTGAAGGCAAGGGACAGGTCCTGGTCCCTCGATATACCTTTGGTCAGGAAAAAAAGATTCTCAAAAAAGGGGAAAAAAAATAAATAAAGTGAGAGAGAGAGAAAAAAAGCAATGGAGATATTCCAGTACTCGGAGTAAATCAAAGACACAAAATTAGAAACAATCTGTGCTTCAAAATGTGGTCAACAGAATGCATCATGACGGCAGCTCTGGCTAGAAGCAACAAGGGATACTTCCCTGTTGCTGAAGAAGTGTTTGTTCAGTAGTGGAACACCATCCAAATGCAATCTATAGCACCAAACTGAACATATCTGCTGTGGCATATTTGTTAATTTTTATTCTTCAAATGGGAAAACTGGGAGGGGGGATCGTTACCTGGCGCCGATCCCCATGAAAATCCTGGCCCCACTTTTAGTGAGAGGAAATCAGAGACCTCCTTAGTATTTCCCTTAATGGTTACATTACAGACAAAGCTAAAATAAAGATCAAAGATTTGTACCACAGAAATAAAATGAAATTGAATGAGATCCTCATATTAAAGCGCACGGAGGTGGCTGCTAAATAATAGAAACGGTTCTAAAAAACGATTAAAATACCAAAGCACTGAAAAATAAGAACATTAATTCCTTGTAAAGGTCATTAAGTGGTCAGAAATATGGAATAGGTAGCAAGATATCACAGAAAAACAAGTACTCACCTGGTTTTGCACTGGGTTTCCCAGGATGCCACTCAGTACAGCGGAGCTTCCAGCCCCACCCCACCTGCAGCAGAAGCTGAAGCCATTGTAAGGATGGTTCCTTCAAATCGACACATTCAGAAGATCAGACTTCACATTCCAGCAGTTCTTGCTGTCTCGTGGTATGAAAATCTATGGCCAACGAAAATGTTTTAATTTTGGGCAGCAGAGAAACAATGGTGGTTCTCACTGTAAGCAAGAGCACGTGTTCAGCTGAACTGGGGTGGGGTGAAGGGTCAGCAGGGAAGTGAGAAAAGCAGGGCTGAGTGCAGCACCCAGACAGAAAGCCAGGAAGGCGACCGTGTCATAAACAGAGCAACGATTATAGAAACAATAACAGGAGCTGGGATATAGGAACGCATCGGTGGCACATGAGGAACGGTCGGGCTGAGGGCAGCGCGTGGCACTGGCCTGGGCTGCAGGAGAAGGGCGAGTTATGGATCTTATCCCTCTTCAAAACACAGAGTCAGACTGATCTAAGAGCCTCGTGACTATCCATCATTTCAGCGAATTGTCTTAATTTTCTTTTTTTTTCCTCAAACTGCTTCAATAACACCTTTTTGTCAAAATATTTTTAACCAAATATTTCATCCTGGATGCTGTTCTGTGTTAAAAAATAGCAAATTACTTAGCAACTAGAATGAAATATCTTCTGTGGGGACAGACTGATATTTTACAGATTCTAAGATGGAATTCGAGTTTTTTTAATCTTTTTGTTTTGCTTTGTTTTAAACAAAGCTCTATTTGTTTCACCAGGCAATTCAGAATTGCCAGGGAATAAAAGAAATATATTACCCACAGCAAGGTTCCATATAGGTAAATTATAATACAGAGCACTGAGAAACTCCATTACATTCCCATTCCTTTGTCAGAGGCAGAACTGCCTGGTTAGAGTAGTCCTTGTATATCTAAATAATATCTACTTCTCAGGGAAAGCTTACTGGCATGAAATAAAAGCTAGCTGTACACAAACAAGGCAATCCAATACCATCAGAATCCAGAATATTCATTACCTAGGAAAAAAAAAAATAAGAGAGAGGGAGAAAAAGAGAAAATACATCCAGTATTCTAAATTCAAAAGAAAATTATTTTTTCTTTAATGAGAAAGCAGCACTCCTTTTACAATAGAGAGGAGGGAAGAGGCCCAACTTCTTCAGCAATTCTGATCTCGTCGAGGAAAACCCATATGCTGTATAAAAACACTCTGATCTGAACTAACACTGCAAATTCTTTCAAAAGTAATTTTTCCATAGGATTGCATTGTAAAATCATAAAACCTTTAATCAGAGCTACAGCACAATATGTATGTGTGCGTAATTAAAACAACTCATCGTGGTGAGATGGGGATTATCTGATGCGTGCCAGACATCTTTGTCATCCACTGTTTTTGTGAACAATGTTATTAAAAGAAAATCAAATTAAGGATGAAAAATAATTGCAAATATATCAAAGCGTAAAACAGATGTTAAGTGCATGGAATAAATAGCTGTAGGGAAAAGCTCTAAAATATCCCAGGAACTTCAAAGAATAGCTTGTATTTCAAACATTTTTATCTGCTATTCTTCTCCCACACTTCTTGGGGTGGAAACAGGCTTAAAATTCAAAGATAAAAAAAGAAGGAGATGTTGTCTTTCATTTCCAAATATGAATCAAGAGCCAAAGTCTCTGTGAGTTGTAAGTGAAAGATCTACCTCCTTCAGAGTTCGCCTTATCGGAACACTTACATATAAATGAGAAAGAAATGATATCATTGCTCAGTGGCCTTTATTTCCACTGGCAAATTTGGTACGGTTTGCTCCTCCTCTGCAGGGGTGACCACCCCGAGCCACGCAGTGCCTGGCACTGCCATGCAGTGACACATCCCACCCATGGCTCCAGGAGGAGGTGGCAGAGCCATGGGGACAATGGGGAACGCAGAAAGATGGGGATATTCCAAAATATTTCCATGGAAAGGGAATCTAAATGAAATCCAAATGGATGCATTTGTAACAGTTCTTACTTCACAGTATTTATCTTCCATAGAGTATTTTGCAAAGATATTCAGCCTTTTGACTGAGAACACGCATCAGACATCGTAAAAAGCAAAGAGTAACACTATTCAAATAAAAGAGCCTTAGCTGCAGAGAGGTTTTAGCTTCTCTAAACCTCATTTGTAAGCAGGGGTAAAATGGAAGAGTAAATGGAAGAACTTGATAGCTTCATGTCAGAAAAGACATGAACCGTGACACAGCAATGTCAGCAGGACTAAAATGAGCTGTTAAAGTACCTGGAGTGAAACACCACAGGGCTTCCGAAGTGACAGATCAGAAAAAAAAAAAAAACCCTCTGACAATGGGTCAAGAATGATGAAATCTGTGCCTCGTTGCTGCTCTGCACTGGGAACTCTACTTTTAAATCTTCAGTCAGAACATATTAAATTGCCTCCAAATTAAAGTGTCAAGGTAAAACTCAACCAGTGTTGTTCAACAGCTCAGTGAAAGCCATTTGCAACGAGGGAAACAAGAAAACAAACCTCATTCTAATTTTCCTGGTAACACCTGAACGTGAAGAACGTGCCTTTGAACAGGGGCACTGCAAACAGGATAAAAGCGGGCCCCTTCCCCTGGTGTGAGAGAGCCTGCCTAAAAGCCTTAAATATGAGTTTTGAAGGTGAAGCGTGCTATAGCTTTTCCAATATCACATACAACTAAAATAAAAAAAAAAAATAGAGTGAGTTTATTGACCTTCAGGAGAAAAATATTCCTGCGGCTGCCTGCTGTCGAGGTGGCAGAGAACAAGGCGTTCTGGCTCTGGTGATTATCGAGCGAATGACTTCTCAACTGCTTTTCCACTGCTTCACAGACCATCTTGGCCTGATTTAACAGTCTCCAGCTCGGTAACCAAAGAAGAAGAAAACTCTTCATTTTTTGAGGGTGAGGAGGGCAAATACTGCGTGTGCCTCATCTGTGGGGCAATGGTCACCGAGCCCTGCGTGCTCAGGAGTCATCAAATCACCGCAGGGTTGGCTTGGAAGCTGCTCCACCGTGCCCACCCACCTCTGCCTGCCCTGCTGTTAATGGGGCCTGCTGGGGGTCTCACCGATCTCACGGGGGATCCTCCTTGGATCACCAGCTCTGAGCGCAGTCAGTAGGCTCTACCATTTCCTCATGCTGCCCTTTAGTCCAACCTCTGTGTTCTCCCTCCTCGGTTTACGTATCACAAAGCATCCTGGTGTGCTGAAGCATGCACGCTCGCATTGCAGTGGCTGTCCTCCCGTCACCAGCCAGAGACCTTAAACTCCTTACTCGCTGAACTGGAAGTTAAATTTAAATTGAGTGACTGCTTGAAGCAGTGGATAAGAAGGAAAACACCCCTTATTTATAAACTGCTTCTAGCTGGTGTCAGCTATCAAGATTTTGTTATCTACTTCCATCAGTTGAGCTTAAAGGCATATTTTCTCTGTTGTGACTGTTTTGAATTTTCCTTGGCGTTTTAATTGGCTTCATATTTCAATTCTCTTGTCAAAAACAGATCCGTTTAAAAAAGCACAACCTCACTTCTCCGCGGGTTCCTCCTGCTTCAGTCTCCTCAGGGCTGCTCAGTCCCTGCAGAAGTTTGCAGCTCCGTGGCTGCACTCTTCGCAAAGCCTTCAGCCTTGGTTCTGCTTCGGGCTTCAGACCCCCAGGGGCTGGGCTTGTGGCTGCCACCTGATAGCCAGAGCAGCACCTGCAGCTGGGGCTCCTGCTTTTTGGTTCCTGAGCATTTGGACAAATTTGAGGTTTCTGCTGAATTTCACTTGGCATCATTTAAAGAACAGTGCGCATTTCGGTTTCATTCCGGATTCTCAGCTGGGCTAGAAATATTAAGATCTGACGAAGCTCACCTGAATTCAGATGTGTCAGGAGAAAATGGGAAAGGTCTTTTTTCTCCTGCTAGCAGGTAGCAGCTCGCTTGCTGCAGTACACTGTGGGTTAAGGCTCTGCAGGAAGAAGCAGTGTGAATGACCACTTCTAACTACGGCTCCATTTCAAGTTGCTTGAAATCTGAAAAGAAGGTCAGCACGCCCAGCCAGGTTCCTCTGCGCTTCGCTTTTATTTAGCTTTGCTAATCAGAGTGCTCTTCATTCCTCAGTCTCTGGTGTGAGAGCACAAATGGAGTTGCAACCATGACATTCTATGCTATAATATACCTCTTCTTGTTACCCAAATTACAGTACCAGGAGTGAATTCAAAGCACAAGTCTCTATTGACCTGTATCTCTGTAAATTGCTATACTTTTTTCAAGCCCTTGTATGTTTACATCTGGTTGGAATTATTTGGAAATCTGTTTACAAACTGTCCAATATTATTGAACAGGTTTTTTTCATGTGCCTTGAGGCCACATAGACATAAAGGTGAAACTTGCTGCAGGAGCTGTCTGGAAAGGCTCAAGGACAGAGAGCAATTATTCACAGCATTGGGACCAATAATGGGAAATCCATGGAGAGCTCTGAAGACCTAAGGAATAATCTCAGCAGTGTACTAAGAATAGCAGGAGTCAGGAGAACTTAAAAATAATAATAATAATAATAAAAAGCTAATGCAATTTGCTCACATAGCGCATAAATAGATGGAACAAAAGTCAGGAATCTCAACAATTCCCTGAGCACTTCTGGGGTGCTCCTGCTGCCCATCACCCCAACGCATAGGGCTCCACTCAGAGCCTGACCCACAGCTGCCACCTGACCCTGAACACTCATCCTGGGCTCTCTCTCCATTGAATTCACGTGCAGGAATTCCAACCCATCATCTCAGCCTCAGCGTTTATTAATTCAGCAAGTTTGTCACCAGGCAGTGCTGAAAGCAGTGAATCTGGGGGTCAGGGTACAAAGCGTGGGGCAATTAACCAGATATCATCCTGGAACTGCATTAGTAATAAAGGAGGCCCAAAAAAGGAGTGGGGAAGCCATTAGCCAAGTAAGCTGAGGGTTTAATGAGCTTTCTTTGCTTCAGTCTTCATGAAAAAGGCCAACTGAGAGCAGATGGTCGGCGCAATAATACAGTAACAAAGAGGGAAGATCGTAATCTCCTGAAAAGGGAACAGCGAGAGTGCCTGGCTAATTTAGATGTTTTCAAATTGGTTATGCTGATGAGCTTTATCTTCCCGTACTTAAGGAACTGTCTGAAGCCATATCAGAACCTTAACTATCATTGTGGGAATCTGAAGAGACGATGCTGAATCTGAAGAAGCGATGCTGCGTGGAAGGACGCGGAGGTGGCACTGCTCTGCGTGTCTGCTCACTAACCATCCGTTCAGGGAACTACAGAAGCACCATGGCACCAGGGAAGGGCAGCAGGGAGCAGCCACGTGGAACTGGGCTGGAGGCTGCAGCCCTCGCCATTAGCACGGCGCTTGGTGGAGAGCAGGCAGAGCTTGCCAGGAGACCATTCATTTCCAGAAAATGGCTCTCTTTGAAAGGAGAGGATGAATCAAGCGCAGT
Organism: Odontophorus gujanensis; assembly: GCA_013399175.1. Classification (NCBI taxonomy): domain Eukaryota; kingdom Metazoa; phylum Chordata; class Aves; order Galliformes; family Odontophoridae; genus Odontophorus; species Odontophorus gujanensis. The sequence continues at coordinate 430,060 of VXAB01013773.1, forward strand.
TTCGGAGAGACCTGCTTTGAGCTCAGCATTATTAATTTTTTCATTAATGACTCGGATGACAGAGGAAGGAATACGCTTGTTAAATTTGTTGATAACACTGTTCAGGGAGGGACTGCAAGCACGCAAAGGGTTGGAATTAAAATTCAGAAAGGTCTCGACAAAGTGCAGCAATAATCTTTTTGAAAAAGTGCTATGAGAAACAGTGCGGGATCCTACGCTCAGGTAAGAGTAATCAATTGCACAATTAAGGGCTGGGGAACCGCACAGGCTGCAGAGCTGCCCGGAGGAGGGCTGTCACTCTGCGATGGGTAAATCGAAGAGTGCCCATCAAGATGGGGAAAGCAGTCTTTCTGTTATGTTCAGTCCTAATAAGGCCTCGCTGCCGTGATATATTCCACACTATGTGCTGTGTGCGAGTGAAGTTATGGACCAAAGAGAGCAGTTTGAAAGGGGACAAGATCAGAATCTAGAAATCATCCCCCCAAGGTGAAGGGCTGGGCAAAACTGGGAAACTGAGCCTTAAGAGAAACAGAGGTTGAGGAGAGAACTTAAACACTTAAAATATACCAGAAATATCAATGGAGAGGAGATGACCCATCCTCCAGGGCATCGCTCTGCCCGCCGTGAGCTGCGTGCTGGAGCTCCAGGGTAAGTGCTGGGCCGGGAGGAGAGCGCCGTGGCCTTCAGCCATGATCCACAACGCATCTTCGGATATGAAATGAAAAATTCAGGAAGGTCAATTAAACCATTCATGGATATTTAATAAAACGGAAGATGAGAAAAATAATCAAATAAATTACTTGTTAAAAATTATCACTCAATTTTACCTGCGGTTCATTACTGACTCAGATTAATGAATACCAAAAAGACATTACTCTCCTATGAATATTCAGCCTTTCCTGCCTGATTGCAAATTTTCCAATGAAAAATGCAGTATATCAGTTCCTGATGAAATTTTTAATAGAGTCAAATGCCCTCCAAGTAGATCTACCATGTAAAGAGAGTGCACTGGTACACCACGCACCATCCCTGCTGGGAATACAGGACCCCAAACCACTGCAGAATTAACTTGGGAACTCCGAGCTGAGCCTGGCACAGAGAAAGGCATGCATTTCTCCACAGAGCTCACCACGCTTCAGATGCATTATGTTATAAATAGTGATAACTGTGAAAAGACCTAACCCTCCCCTCAGCGTTTTGTGGGCTTGTTTTATTCATTTTCACCTTCAGCGAAGGAAGCATTTGCCAGGAAAAATGCTTTTGTACTTTGCAAAAAATAAAATCTGTGAATCACCAGGGAAGTCAGGTGGGAAAGGTCACCAACTGCCTTCTCTATAACAGCAGACATTTATTTTATAGTTGTAGGACCCGAACTCGTTCATGTGATCATCCACCTTTAGATTTTAATAGACAGGATTTGGTGAAGGTGAGAATCTTATGTTTCTTCAGGGAGAAGTAGAACGGAGGTGACAAATAGCGGCTGTTCCCCATCAAACTGACTTACACGGGCACTGCTAAGCGAGTCTGCTCTGTGAGCTGAGCTCTGGATGTGGATGAACGTGGGAGAAGCACTACAGAGCAGCACAGCAGCCCACAGGGTTGAGCTGTGCTCCTCAAGGCAGCTGAACCCGAGCACTGCTGCCAAGGAGCTGTCTCTGCCGTGCCCCCAGCACCTTGAACCGCTGCTTGGAGGAGCACACCCAATTTCTCAGAGCCAAAAACACCCCAGGAGAAGAAGTGTCCCAAGCACAGCATCCTTGGAGGAGAGATCCTGAGAGAGTTGAAGTTCAGAGGGGAAATGGGAAACATGACATGAGTCAGAGCTGGACTTCTGGGCATGCTCTGCTGGAAGAGGTTCACGACCCTTCTGCAAGGGTTGCACACATGATGGTGATACCTCCCCTATGCCCAAGATTTATATAGCTATGGGAAAATTATCTTTGCAAGCAGCAATACCAATCATTTACTTCTTGTGGAAAGCTGGGTGACTAATTTCCTCGGTTCCTTTGGAAATCCCATCCTGCTCAGCCAAGACAGCTGGTGTGTTTATGGCTCTGCAAGAGCCACCCTGTCCTTAGCACCGTGCCTGCATGGCACTGCTGGCTGCAGTAAATAACGGCCCTCAGGAGCGACATAAGCAGCAAAATTTCCTCCTTCAAAGCATTATCAAGAAAGAATAAACGAGTTACTTAAAGCCAACCTTGGTGATTTAAGCTAACACACTTCCCATCTGGAGCAACAGGAACATACTACAGTGATGATGACAGCCTTGGGAATGCAAAGTCCTTCGCACAGCCTCATCAACTCACTTGCCATGGGTCACACGCTTGGACTGCGGTTTCCTTGGGTGGACCGACCCCAGAAAGATAAAAGTTCAAGGGAAAGCTGCATGCAACAGCTCTGCTTTTCCCTCCAGCACTTGAATTGTCTTCAGATTCTGCAATGCCAGATTGCTCTACTCTCTAAGGCTCTTAATAACTTCCATTTGTTTGTGAAATGCTGAGTTAAATAGCTAAGCTATTTAGTTCAAAGTCATCCTTAACTCTGGAGAGTCGTCTTAGATTCTTATCACCCTTGTCAGAGATATGCAGCATACTCAGGGATAATTACATGCAGAAACATCCATAACCTGTATGTGCATATACACATGCACACATTATCTCCTGAGCAATTACATCATGGGATCTCTGCCATAAATACTGTTTGCATCACATCTGATTACTCTGTGGCATTTACTCACACGGGATTTTTCCTGCTTTCCAACATCTTATATTAATCCTTCCTCCTGATGAGGGGAAGCTGCCTGTAGCCCACTTTGCACAGGTCTGGCATCAGAAACCAACCCACAGGAACCCCTTTGTTTGCTCCTTGGCCACTTCACCTGCTTCCTCACACAGATCAGAATTGACGAGGTAGCCTCCCTTCCCTTTCCAGTCTTTGCTTATTTCACTGTTCTTCATTCTTACTTAACTCATTTACCCACTAATATTTCTACCACATAAGGTTGCTCCTCCTTCTCTCTCACCACTCTAGATGCTCAGAAGGTTCTGGAAATCTTTCTGTTGGCTCTGCAGAACGGGATGTATGCTCATCTGTGGGTGAAAGGAGCAGAGAGCAGGGAACGGCCGTGCCCCCACAGAGACTGCTTGTGGGGCATGCATCACAGCAGAGTTTCATTCAGTTTGCTGTGCCCACATCCTCTCTTCTGCACCTCTCTCATTTTAGGCTGTATTGAATTGCTTTCCTCCCAAGAGAAAGCAGTATATCCTTCTGGCATTTGACTTTTAATCCTCTTTTTGAGACAGAGAGACCCCAGGTTCACTTTTTTTTTTTGTCCAGAATTACCTTCTTTGTCAACAAATTTCTGTCTTCCGTCGCTCAGAAACCAGGCAGCACCTCTCACTCACTCCATCCTGCGCCAGGTACTTCCACCTCAGCCTTTAGACCATTGCTCTTCCTCGTTCATGTAGAATCAATGCTGTAACAAGACTTTTCCATAAGCCTCACAATTAACAACACCCACGTGAGGTATATTTCACTGTGCTCCCTGATGCCCAGATTTCCCCGCCTGCTGATTTCCTGACCAGATGCTGCTGCCAGACAGCTTTTAACGCCCAAGTTCTGCTTGTTCTGCTTGAGAACAGCTCTCTCCTTAAGCCCTTTTTTTTTTTTCCTGAGTGATTTTACTGTTTAATTATCTCTTTCTCTCCCACCGTAAAATCTGGAGACCAAAATAGATTGAAAAGGCTCAGCATTTCTGAGAATTTCACATAAACCTCATTTCCTTAAAAATCTAGGTCGAAATCAGAGCCGGGGTGGGGTATCTGTCGTTGCACAGGAAGGAGGAGAGCTAGGGGCAGCTCCCTCATTAGGAAGTGTAGGTGGGTGCAGAGCAGCTCTCACCTCTGAGATCCTGAAAAAGAAACAGGGACACATGGCAAGTCACGCTGGTCCAATTACAGATCTGGCCCAAAGAAGTGTGAATTCCCCAAATGGGAAAATTATATGCTAGCTCCTTACTGGGCAGGATGCAATGGAGATCTCTGTGTGTTGAAAGACAAACCTGCCAGCTTGCATCTCCCCAACGCTGCTCCACATACAGTGATTCCAAGAAATTATACGTGATAAATGACTTGTTTTCTTTGTGCTGGTGTTCAGGTGTCATTGGAGTAGGAAAGAGTGGAATTACAGCCTGTGCTGCTACTGTTATTATTATTATTTGGCAGTAATTCCTCTAACTTTCTTCCCTGGAGGAAGATGTGACTAGCTGCTCTCTTGCTCCCAAGGTCATCCCACCAGAAAATATTAGCTATTTGCTTCTATTAGTTTCAATTATTGAGGTGCAGCAAACCAAATAATAGTCAATTATCAGTATTTCATGGCTTGCCTTCAGTATGGGACTGGAGCTTTTACCCCAGAGCAGGGCACTGCTAGACCAAGAACCAGCACCAGCAGGAGGGCAGGGATCCCCCCCTCCCATCCCATTCCCCATGCAGGCTCGGCGGGGGAGGAGGGGGTCCTGCTCTTCCATTCTTCTGTTGTTCTATAAAGAAAAGGGTATCTCACTGTACTGAGGGGCTAAGCGGATTAATCCTAATACAATTATTGCTCTTTTGGCCTCCTTTGTAGTCCTCAGAAGGTGTGAAATAAGTCATTTTCCACAGTTTTATGGGTACAATATACATATGCCTGATAGCCGTGATGCATTCCTGTGCTGCTGCTCCCTTTCTGCTGCATTATTTAAATCCTTTCTGACTTGCATTGTAATACAACATCTGTCCCCTTTGCCTAGTCATATAGTAGTGGGTGGTGTGTTATTTGTTTAAAAGACAAGGGAAATTTCATTTCAAAGTACAAGCAGTGACGATAAGACACATTTAGATGAATTATCCCCCCACCACCACAACTTCCCAGCCCAAACAGCCCCATATGCTGCAGGATCCTGGAGAACCAGGCTGTGAAGCAGGCACCATATGCAGCTGGAAGCCCCAACCAAGATGAGCAGGGCCCCAAGGAAGGGCATCCAGAGGGCACAGGTGGCCCCAGGTCTCCTGTCCTGGAGGTGAATGCCCACCACGTCCATGTGTTACAACCAACTCAGAGCTCAGCCTCAGTCAAAAACTCAGAAAGCATAGGAGTCACCTCCTGGAGATGTTTATCTGAAGATTCTAGCATGAACTAGTTCAGGAGGTCATCAGTTATACTTTCATGACGTTCAGCATTGCTATTTCTACCTTTCACCTGCTCACCTACAGGCTAGAAACTTGCTGAAAAGAGAGGAGGATAGTACAAGTTCCCTTGGCAGTCCCTTCCCAGGAACCTCAGCATGGAGATGGAAGAGCAGTATGCCTCCGAAGTATCCTTGGATATCCTCTTGGATAACAGCATACTTTGATAAGCTGGTTCTCAGTCACTGCTGCCCTCAGAACAGCTTTCAGTTGGCAGCAGAACTGTGCACTACTGCTATCGCTTTCCTACCTCTGCCACACCACTCCTACTGCCACTATCACGGCGTTCATTACCCACTCCGCAACCGCAAAATTGAGTTTTGACTGCTCCCTCAATAAGTAATGGATAGGTAAAACTTTGTAATACACCGGGAATGCCACTGGGAGGTGGAGGTAAATTTAAGAGAGGAAACATTTACATTACACTTCTAGGCAAAAAGAGCGTGCAACTAGCAGGATTTATTTGCCTGCCCTCAAATTGCCAAATTAAATAGGAGACAGTCCAAACTCCCAGCAAATGGAGCGTGTCCTGCAGCCAAAGGAAGGGGACAGTCACTGAGAAGAAGCCTCAGCTGCCACCTAATGAGCTTCAATACATCTTTATCTTAATTTCTAAAATTGATAATTCTTGCTTTCTTTGCACAGATCAGATATATGACACTGGGAGGCATTCCTGATGAGATTTTTCTCAAATTGTGGTTCAAATTATCTGTAGTCTAAGGAGCACAATAGGTATGAATTACAGCTCCTGGTATTAAAATACCAAAACAAATTATTAGCATATAAAAATGGATGCGATCTATTCAGATGTGTTACAGTGAAATATGATACAGGACACAGTGCACCTGGCTTGAACCATAAAACTTGTCAAAGGCAGCACGAGTTTATAGCCCGGGCAGATTCCCACAGCACTGCTGGAGTGGCTGAGTTAGGTGGGAGCAGCCTGGACACATCCAAAGATTTATTTAACTATGAAAACAAATGAGACAACAAAGCAGACTTTTCTCTCAATCAGGTGGGATAGAAATTCCTTCAAAACCATCTTTCTCACTTTCATCCTGTGGTTGCACACCTGTCCTTAGTTAGCACAGAGGTAATTTATCGACACAGCAAAGCACGCTTTCACAGCGGTAAGGTCAGGCAATGTGTGCAACATGCGCAAATGATGCGACTGCTTGGGTTTGTACATCTGCCTGTGCAGCAGAGCTGTCAAAACATGGGATGGCTCCTGCTCAGGGGATGGCTGCTGCAGCCCATGCCACCTCTGCTGGATGGGGCACTGCTACCCCCTGCCCTGCAGCACTGGCTAGCTGCAGCATTATGAAAGAAAGCTCATTTTCTTTCATTAATGTAGCCCTGATTGAATTTTTGATGTATGAATGAGGAAGGGCCTGAAGAAAATTACAATGGGAAGACATCGTCACACAACAAATATGTGAACCAGAGAAGAACAACAGCAGAGCAGAATGAGCCCTAATAACAAAGTCTCTGGCAGTGTAATTTCTATGCAGTGCAATCACGACTTTGTCCCATAGCAGCCTGGGAATTGCCTTCCATTCTCATAACTTTCAGCCAACTCTCAGACAAACAAAAATCAGATTGCTGTTCTTAAAACATATTTTCCATACCGTATTCTCTGGATGCACCAGTCTGGCTTTTCCAAGGCAGACATGTTTCCAAACACGGCGTATTTTATGTGGGATCCATCCTGGAGCGCGTTCCTTCTCCTGCAATGATTAAAAAGATTAACTTCAATTGCCAGTAACTGCAGTGAAAAGCACTGAAGGCTCAACTCTTAATTACAAAGAGAAACTAAAATGTGGCAATTAACTTCATTCACGCTAACAGCAAAAAAACATGGCTGGAAGTAATAAACACATTCCGTGTTTATTACCGAGAGAGAACTGCTTTGGTGTCTGCAGTGCTGAGCCTAAGAAGAGGGCTGGTGTACCACTGATTCCAGTGCCACATAGAAAGCCATTCACAAAACCAGCAAGTTAGGAGTTGCAGAGAAATTCCGAACTTAATAGTGTCCGTGCTTTGTCTGCTTGAAGTGTGGCCACCGAATGCAGGGGAGACAAAACGTCTCTACCAATCTCAGCTGCAGCTCTCTGCCCCCAGAGCAGCAGAGGTGCAGGGATGCAGATGGGAGCCCGGTCCTGGCCAGGCTGCAGGCCTCCCAGCACACAGATCTTCTGCACACCAGGGCTTGATGCAGATTGCTTTAGATGGCCAGAGGAAATGGTCTTTCCTCCTGTTTTGAAGGAGGTAAAATTCAGGCACAATAACTTCGAGTGATGAGTTAAAGTGAGAACATTCCATGGGAGCCGGATTTCAAAAATAAAACAGAACCTATCAAAACCTATTTCAGGCTGCTGAAGCCATGAACTGGCATGGACAGCCAGGGGCAGCCTGTTGTCTGCAACGTGAGTTGCAGTGCTGGATCCAGCACATGTAGGAGGACCAGAGTGTGATGTGAACCTCATTTAAGGGCTTTCAGGGTGGTAAAGAGTGTAAAGGAGCAAAAATCTGCATCTGCTCCTTCCAGGCAGAATTCTGAATGCCTTTTGATGCCTGTCAGGACAGCAGTCATTGTTCCATAGACTACATGGCTAAATAAGTCCTTCAGTCAGCAGAGGTCCAGATCACAGCTCAAATTGGTATGGATATTTTTACTTTATAACTGTAAAGTGTAATACACCACCACGAAAGATTTCCATCTGAATGCTGAACTGAAAGAATCTCTGAGTGGATACTGTTTTGACATTTTCTTACAGCAACATTATGTTATTACAGGAAAGTAGGACAGACCTCCACCAGAAGACATTCACTAGAGCACAATACCTCAGAGGGATCGCAGTTTTTATGTCAGGCGGTTGAGTCCTCTGCTTTTATCACACGCCACAAAGCTACTGAAACTGCTGGGGACAACAGCAGTGCTGCCCACTGCTAGGTCTGTCCCCTCCTGTTTCAGCCTGACAGGAGTTGCCAAAGGAAGCCAATAATTTCCACAAAGATCAAGGTGAGTTTTAATCACAGAGCCTTGGTCTGGGGCCAGCTCTTGTTCTTTCAGGCAAAAACTTTAGCACCAAACATATGGCAAATGCTATTTCCCTCTGGATCAATACGTTATCCTCTCCTTTACTGGTGTGAAGTGTATCCAACCTGTCTCCTCAGTTGGTCATGGAATTTCTCTTTTCTCAGTTGCAGCACGCTGACAGACATCTGTGTCTCCATCCTGAAACGGACTCTTGCAGTAAAGCAACAAAGGTGCAGAAGCTCAGTTTGTGACAGATTTCAAAGGACTGTGTCAATTCGCAAATGCACGAGTTCTTCAAGAGCCACTAGGAAAACGATTTATGTTCGATTGCAGTGTAATTTCCTTTGGCTGGTCTGCTCTACTGAAAAAAGACACCTTCTAGGAGCACTTTAATGCCAATTAATGTTTCAGGGAATTGCAACGCAAGGAGATACGTCACCACACCTCACTCCTCCTTGGGGTTCTTCCCAAAGGTCTTCCGGACTTCACAAGATCTCAGAGGGGACAATTTTTTAAAGCTTATGCTCCTCTTCAACTACATTAATACATTACTCTGCTTGTTATCAGATAAGACGACTGTAGTGCTGTTCTGACCTCACAGCACATTGCTGTGATGCAGCAGCAGACAACAGGGACACATGTGAACACCCACCTCAATCTGTGGTTCGCATCGTAGCAGGCTTATTTCTTACATGGGGCCACGATTGTATTCTTTAATATCTTGATGCTTGTGCTGCTCTAAGGACACGACTCTTCTCCGCAGAACAAGAATTTATTGATGTAGTAGAGCTTTCTAGATCAAAATCAACAACTTGCATTTCTTTGAAGTCATGAAGCGTGCTATGTACTGTGAAAACAGAGTCATTCCCTTACAATAATAAGTACGTTTAGCATCATGTTGTCCCCTCTACCCTCTTCTATTCATCTTTGTGGCATTTCCTTGAGAAAACAGAAATGTTCGTCTCGTTTTGCAGCTTAATCTCCATATGTTTATCAGCTGTAATTGCAGCTTGGTCACAGTAATTAAAATACATGACACCTACTAGTTAATGTAGGCAAGAAAAATAATTCTCTCTGTCACCATTTCAAAACATTTGTTTAAATTGTAGCCACAAAGAATACACACATGTTAATGCACTGTGCCAAAAACCTCTCCGTGTGACTCAAGAGAAGCCAGCACCAGCTTCATCCAGCAGTGGATTTGGTGGATAAAACAGAAATGTGTCTCAATCAAAGCCAACGTTTGCTCTTTCCCAATAGAGTGCGAATTGTGATATGATGACTGTTACCTTTTCCTTCATAGCAGCAGAGCATCCCTTCTGCCCTCAGGGGTACACTGCAGGTCGGGTTCCTTAGTGCTGTCCAGAGCCTTGGGGCACTGCCTGCAGCACCAGCTTTGCTGCTCCCAAGGAAACCTATGGCTTTATGAAAGCCCCCAAACCAACGGCCTTCCCAAGGAAGCCAAGGCCTTTGGAAAATAATGGGAACATCTTGCTATGCATTTTTCCTACACTTTACAACCACAAAGATACCCCTGGACTGATGTTTTGGGAACACAAGTCAAAAGGAAGATCAGAAAGTCCTCAGAGCAAGTTAATGAATCAATTACTGTAAGCCCTTCTCTGAAGGATGCAAGATAGATCCTAAGTAAGTCACAGCTTAAACGTACTCCCAAATTTGTTCACGTAGCACCAGACCATATTTACTGGAGAGCTCTGAGAATAAGGTCAACATTAAAGCAAAGATTTAAGAAACAGAATAAAAGGATCTTTGTAATTTGGTTGTGCTCGGGAGGCTTTCTTTGTTGACACAGGCGCAGCCCAGTTATTTCACGGCACACAACAGCCATTACTCATCCGCCGGGTCACACCGCATTTTCCATCCTTTTAGGCAGAGCCTTCGAGTTATTGATCCCATGAATCAAAGTGGCGGGGCCGTGTGCTGTGCTGGGGGGACGGAGACGGATGGGGCTGCCGGCGCGGGCTCCGCGGGGAAGGAGGCACTGGAGATCGCTGAATGCTAACTATTTTTCTAAATGGCTGTCAAGCCACTTCCAAGGTGCAAGTAATGAAGTCAGCACTCTCTATTTTTCTTTCCATTCAGCCGGGAGGGCGGTGAACTCATGAAGACACGTGAGAGCTCAGTGAATGTTGTGGGGGTGCGGGCATTGCTTAAAATCCCATTAGGGTGGAGCTTAAGTTTGCCCATTATCCCATGCAGCATCTTGTCTTCCCTCAGCCTCCGGGCTCCAGCTGTGCTTATTTCAAATAATAGTGCCATAATACGAGGTGTAGAAATTAAACCTTCCAGGTATCACGTATTTTGTGTCATCCACTCAATTGGCTCTTACAAATCTGGAGTACTTGGTCTACATGAAATGATTTTTTTTTCTACTTTCCCCCAGATCCCTAAGGAAGTTTAAGAAGTGTGAACACACTCAAACCAAGTTACATGATTGGTCTCTGGGGAAGAGCAGGACATGCAGAGAAAACACACGGGCTAGCAGCCCAAGAGGAGTGCAGCAGCACGTGTTGTCCAGCAGGTGTAATGACACCGTTCTGTACTGGGAGGTGCCCCAGCCCATGGCAACAGATCAGGAATCAGATGAACTTTAAGGTTCCTTAAACTCAGATCATTCTAAGATTCTATGCTTAATTAGGTAATCCAAATAGCACTTCCACCTGAATTCACTCTCACCAAAAGGAGAAGGAAAATCTCCACGTTCACGTCCCTCCCTACCACCAAAGCAGCACCAAACACTTCCCACGTATAACACCAGTGCCAGTTATGAAAGTTTACATGGGAGGGTGAAAGACCACCAATTTAGTGAGAAAAGCAGAGGTTATCACATGGCATCTCTCTGACACAAAGACTAATCCTCAGCAAGAGAAAAAATCTGACTTGTTCCACGGCTTCAACCAGCAAGACCTTGTGTATAATGTAACAGTGCTGCAGCCAACAGCAACAAGAAATAATGTACTTTCTTGTAATGGGCATGTGCTCCCATCAGTCTTCTCATCACACTGGGAGAGCTCCTGGTGGCACACACAACCCAATCCCCAGCAGCATGGCTCCACTATGGGCTCAGCACAGGGAGCAGGCACCCTGCTCTGCCCCAACGCACTGCCCAACATTGCTCCTCTGCTCAGAAGGTCTAAGGAAACAAACAGAGCTCCTGCATCCTTTTCCACCAAAAAATGCTCCTTCCTTCTCTTCCCCCAGACACTGCAACAATAAGCGTGGCTCATGGGCAGATTTTCTTGCATTATCTTTACCAGCACGCAGATACTTTTCCTGCTTTGATTTAGGAACGGCCACTGGAACTGCACGAGGCAGGGACGGCTCTGCATGCACCGCCCCCCACGTACCATGCGATGCGTGCTGGCAGCGAGCTCAAGAAACACAATATATTGTGACAGCTCTCGAAAACTTGTACCTTAAGGAGCTTACAGGAAATGAGCTGGCTGTTGCTTTACAGCAGAAAACATGTTATCTGAGAAGATAAATCCCATTAGGCAACAAAATACGCTTCGTTTCAATAGCAAAAAAAAAAAAAAAAAAGAATCTCCATATATATTTTTTTTTTTCTTTTTGTTCACTCTTTTCGTCTTCTTCATCTTTATCTTCATTCTTTGGATACCCCCAGGAAGGAAATAAATAAATCCGCCTTTTCCCAAATAGGAAAGTTAAGCAGGTAAAGACACGGACCTAAATAGAGGCATTGTGTGGTGGTGCAGCTACAGAGCAGCAGTGTTTCATGAAGAAATGCACAGCAGCAGCTGGGGTCGGGGGGAAAAGCCTCTGGTCCAGCTGCTCCTGCTGTCTGTGGCTGAGGACTGCAGGGATGTAATCAGGGATGTACTACCACCTACAATTAACAGAAGTCAAGCAGGTAAGTGCTCGCTGCTGTAAAATATCCGTATGGAAATCGATCAAAACTAGTTCCAATTAGGGAAATTAACATAAATAAATAAATAAAATAAGAAGCGGCACTGGCTGTGATGGGCCAGGCAGCAGTGGGTCCTGTGCTACGTATGGCTAGCCCTGGGACAGGACAGCCCCACGGGGATGCTGCTTCACAGCAGGCAGGTTCTGCTGCCCGCTCAGCCCACTTAGATCACCTTTTTTCCCATGCAGACAGCAGGGCTTAATATGTCTGCACTCTGGGCTGTGCGAGTCCCTCAGAAATGGACTCTCACAGAGCAGAGATGCTCCTCTCAAAAGTGGAAATATAACTGCCCATCTGAAGTGGTGAGTGCTCTGCAGAGAGGCTGCTGCCAGAGCTGTACCCTGAGAGCCATGCTCTGGGCTGTGGATGACACTGACAGCACTGGGGCTGAGGACAGAAACAGCCCTGCAAGAAAAGCATTAGCAGCTGAGATTCATTTAGAGTCTTTGCTGGATACTTTCTTTTAATTTAAGAAGGAAGTACCAGTACTAGTGTTATTGCTTCTTTCCACACATGAACTGTTTAACATATTAACCCCTAAGGGGAGGTTTTTGAGTTGCTTAGGGATGCATGCCACCAAGAACAGAGATGCATCCCTTACAGAGACAGTTTCTGGTGGAGCCATACCAAAATCCATGGCTCTTTTGACTTCAAAACAGACTGTAGGCTGCAAATGCCTCTGACAACATCATTACACCACGCCATGGTGTGGTTATTTCCACTGGGGACACAGGATTCTGGTTTTCAGTTCTACTTGTAATGAGATACAATAGAAACTACTATTGAGTACGAGGTCTGCGCGAGCGGATCCTAAGGCTTATCAATGAAGTTACGTTATCTCAGGTTAACATCCCATTAGAAGGACATAATTTGTTCTTAACCCTTAAAGTCTAAAATGCTGTAGGAAAGCTGCATGGTGCATTTCTTGCTATTTGAGAATAAATTCAGGCCCTAGAACTCACTACACGACCTATTTTTCAATAAATAGAGTTTTCACCGCTACACTAACACGCAGCAGGGTCAGAAAAAATAACCCTCATTTATTTTACCAGAGGGAAAAAAAAAACACAGACTGAAACTCACCCTAGCTCTATCATCATTATATGCATTTTAGCAAATGTACTTGAAATGCTGTGCGAGTTCTTTACTCAGGGAACAGCGTGACCATCTCTTGCTGATGGCTGGGCAGATCTCACTGCGGGCACTCCAACACGACTCCTCCGTCTCCATCAGGCTGCCTCCCTCATCACTTCACTACCAGCTTGATTCAGATTGAAACCCTCATGCTGCGTTTGTTGTTTTTCTAAGAAGAAAAGAATTAGATGTTTTTGTTCGTGTCCTAGACATCCAACATACACACGTGAGCTGAGAGAGGGAGAGCCACATCACCTGGCACTCTCACAAGCAGAGCTGAGAACCAAACTGGAGCCAGGAGCTCTCAGCTTTAAGGAGCTGATCCATGCAACCATGAATGACTGCAAAAGCATTTTACTTACAGAGATTCCTTCCCAATTTCCTGGTTAACAACAAGGGATGTGTATAGGACACTATTGTTTGCCCTTTTAGGGAAAAGAGTGGGATTTCTGATGGTGGAAGATAAACCCTATATCTCCTACTGTTGTACCACTGTGACATCTGTGAGAGCATCAGTTCTTGCCTGAGCAGAGCTCAGCTGTGAAGGATGTGAAGGAGGGAGAGGCCCCAGCCAGCACTCCCCAGGTCTGCTGCAGACACTCCAGACTGGTGGCAGAGGAACAACTCTATTTCTTTTTGTAACGAAAATGAACAATACCTGACTCCTCCTTATTGCACAAAATATTTCAGTTGACTTCATTTTTCCAGGAGCAGACACCTCCCTGCAGCTGTAAGGGGTCTTTTCCTGGAAATGTTCTTTTCTATCTGAAATAAAATAGAGCTTTCCTTGACCCTACATACATGAATCATTTCCAAGTGGCTGGTGCAGAATTTGCTCTCAGACATGCAATTAATTTCCAGGCAGTCCTGGGCAGAGCCAGGATCCGGTGGACCCCTTCCAACTTGGGGTATGCCATGACTCCATCATTCTCCTGTTCCTCAATTAACACTCACCTGGATGAAGGTATTAGTCAGGCCCCACAGTTATCTGCCTCAGTCACAATGGATCCGGTCACAGGCAACACCTGAGCACACTGACAGGAAGCACATAATTTTCCTCTCGTCTGATCCTCAAACTTGGCAATTTTCTCTTTTATAACATTTTGTGAAGAGGAAGGAAGATGATGAGTAGGGGAAAAAGAATAGATGACAGAGAAGATAATGGTAAAAAGAGTCTGAGGAGAGGTGATACCTAATTTACTACAAACAACAGCAGCAGTACAAGAACTTCAGGTATTATATAGACAAAGCGTGAATAAAACCTATTCTCAGTCTGAACAATTTATTGCATTTTGCGTCCTTTTTTTCCCACTTATTCCAGAGTATATTTTTTATAGATTTGTTTCAGTAAAAGAAAAATATCTTTCTTTATATGAGTACAGCATGTGGCTCTGGGTAAAGCGATATTGTCTGGCCAGCTGATGGAAAAGTCCAACATTTTTTTGGCAGTACAAAAAGGCACAACACGACAAAGAAGTGAGACAAATAAGAAGTGCTTAACAAAAGTATCCTTAATTTCTCTTCTGCACCATGTGCAATAGTTTGACATTTGTAGGAAATCACAGCACCAAAGGACTAATTAGTGTTCCTATAGCATCACCTACCCAGTCTGATACGATTATGTGAATTTTCTTTGTGGCCACAGCGTATCAGTAATAGGACTGTTTGTTGGTCTGTTCTTTTTAGAGAAAATTTATACTCAACACTGTAATGTTCAGCAGCTTCAGCCACTTCTGAGCCAGGGGAGCACAGCTTCACCCAGAGGCTCTTTCCATCATCTATTCACAGCCACATGGGAATTTGGGAGAGTTAGCACATTTGTTGGTAAAACGTTTAGGCAGGAAAATATATGTATTGATATGCATTCTGTCATTCTAAACACAAGGAACTGAAATCAAGGAATAAAATAGACTTTGTCTTATTCCCAGAGCCCTTTTCCTGTACTTTCGTTATGAGAGCGCGGCTAAGACTAACTTCCCTTACCTAATATAACTCAATTAATAGATACTTGTTGGAGGTGGAAGTGTCTCAGAGCTGGACCGCATCCTCTCTTTGAAGATCCTTCTGAGGACAACCTCCTGCTCACTCAGCAACAAGGCTCGTGTGTCCTGCTCACAGTGCGAATGAGGAAGAGTGGATGTCCCATCCACTTCACAGCTCATAAAGGGGGCTTCATCCTCATTGAAGCCCATCCTGCCAAAACACCACTCAGAGCTGCTCAACTATGGATCTGACCGAAAAAAGACCCATCAGAATGCACTTCTTTTCACTGTAGTGCAACAGTAGTTTCAGAGCAGGAGCCTATGTTGCCTTCTCTGCATGGCTTTCCAGCAGCTCCTTCCAACCCAAATTCTCCTGGGAGCTTATGAAGCTGAGACCACAGATTGGGTGCACCCAGGCTGTGGCATGACCGGGTCTGGGGCTCTTCCAACTGCTCAAGGTGCAGGAAATGAAATCTGAAGCTAAATCAACTTCCCACAGAGTTATGCACACAATAACAGCTTGCTAAGAAGTGCAAATAATTACAAATATTCTGCTTACCATTGCTGCGTTCATTTCCAGACTGTGAAGACACCTAGTACAGCCATCCCTTTCTCTCCAAATAGCTGATCAGCAGATTAAAATACTTTCATTAGACTCCTTTTGTTTGAATCTGAACAACTGTGGCCATCTCCCAGGATCTGCAGCTGAAGAACAATGTCAAGAAGAACCACGTGGGTAATTGCTTATGCTTGTGCAGCAGGGCCATTTCCCACTTCTCTGGATATTTCTTCAATTTCCTTGTTAATAAAACAAAAGAAATAGAATTAAGAATATTTTGTTGGTAAACTCATGCATGCTAATGGGGAAAGGAGAGGTGAGGGGAGATGGGGAGCGGGGAGAACTGTTTCACCTGGAGCACCACAATGTCCCATGGGGGTTTCCCAGTGGGGACTGGAAATACATCGTCCCCTCCTTTTTCCCCTAGGTTTTCTCACTGGACTTGCAGGCAGAAGTACATTCAAAGTGCAGATTCACAATACCCGAAGTTTTGTTTTAGGCATCAGCTATACAACTTCAAGCCTCACTAAATCATGCAGTTCTACAGTGAACTTGGCAGGTAAGTACTGGGATGTTTCCATTTCTTCACAAAAAAAAAAAAAAGGGGGGTATTTTACATTTCTAAAAAGAAAGGGTGTCAGAAAAGGACAAANTAAATCATGCAGTTCTACAGTGAACTTGGCAGGAAAGTACGGGGTTTTTCCATTTTCTTCAAAAAAAAAAAAAAAAGGGGGATATTTCACATTACTAAAAGTAATGGATGTCAGAAAAGGCAAAAAATACCACAAGTATTTCCCAGAGTGAGCAAACATCCTCTTTTTTAACACATGAAAAATTAACACAATCAAATTCCACTGTAAAACACACTTCAGAATTTGCTTTACCAGCTTTATTACCTAGACGACTGGGATATGTTTTACTTTTCCCAAAGAAGAAGCACATATCTAAATGAGGGGAAAATTGATGATATACAGCTAGTGAGTGGTTATGAAAAATAAGGGCCCAAAATTTATCTGTGTCATTACTATACAATGATGCTCGTGTGCCATAAGCAGGTACTGTAATGGAATAAATCAGGAACACTGGTAGCAGTGATCATAATCCTTATTGTTTATCGTACCGCCTAGCAGTAAGAATTCAGGATGCCACTTCTGTTGGCGTTGCAAGAAGCATAACACATAAAGGGACTTGCAAATGCAGGCACAGAGGAGACAGAAAGTGAATTTCCTCCTAACATCTAACCCAGATCTCCCCTCTTTTAGTTTAAAGCCATACCCCCATGTTCTGTCAGACCACATACATAGTTACCCTCCTTTTATAAGCTCCTCTCAGGTGGTGGAAGGCTGCAGCAAGATCTCCCTGGAGCCTTCTCTTTCCCAGGCTGCACACCCCAGCTCTCAGCCTTTCCTTGCAGTGGAGGTGCTCCAGCCCTCTGAGCAACTTTGTGGCTTTCCTCTAGACCTACTCCAACAGCTCCATGGCTTCTCTGTGCTGAGGATGCCACACTTCAGAGGGGGTTTCACGATACATAGTCTGGATGAAGTCCAAAATAGCCTGGAAATGTAGAGCTAAGGGACAGTCAAACTGCAGGAAAGGTAGGAGTAAGGATAACTGCTGGAGGGAGAACCTGGCACATGGATGCCATGAACTGGGGCTGTGCAGCTGGGTGAGTCAGGACGGGATGGCAGCTCCAGGGATGGGCAGGCTGCAGCCAGGCAGCTTCACAATGCCTGAGAAGGAGCAAGGTTTTGACAGCACTTCTGTGATGAAAAAGGCTGTGGGGTAAATCTAGACCTCACTGCATGCTGGAGAATCCACATGGGAAAAAATGCTCTCCTCCCCTGGCTCACCCTCAGACAAAAAACTACTTACTCTTTAACTATTCACATAATGCATTTTATACATTTAAATTCATGGAAATGTTTACTTATATACTTATATTTCACGGACTATAAAACAATAATAACAAACTCCAAATTAGTCATTTCCTTTCAGACAATAAAGTCGCAATGAGGAAAATTTGTAGCTTCCAATTGTTCCAACCAGTGTTGGAAATGACATGAAAATCTCTTCGGCAGTCATTAAAGCCTAATTGTTTTGGAAAGCTGCAAGAGAATCATCATCGCTTTTCTGTTCTTGGTTGGTTTGCTGAAGAAAGGTTCATTTCATTCAAAGCTTTTAAATATTTCAATCTCATTTTTTTTTCTTACAACCAAAACAGAGATGTGAATTGGCAAATTCTTCCAAATATTCTATGAAAATATTTTTCTACAAAATAAAACTTACAGCTCTTTTTTATTTTTAACTGATGGGAAGCAAGTCGGATCTGCCAAAATTCTCTGCTGATGTATATTTTGTAGTAAACTGGATATCTGTATCCAGTTTTGTAATCCCAGTTCAGTGCCGGGAGCTGTGAAATTCATGAATTATGCATTTCATTCCGTAAACACAAAAGAAAAAAAATACTTCCACTGTAATTAGTTTATTTGCTGTCATCCAAGATCACAACAGTTCATACAGTAATTAATAAAAAGGAAACTCTCACTGATGGTACCTGGGGCAGCTCTGGAGATGCTAGGAAAGGCACACGCCTTCTCTGACCGCCTTAAGAAGATCAGATGGAGCAGAAAACCAAGCTTGAAGTGCTCAAGGTAGAGAACAAATAAACCTAACGCTCAAGTACTGGTGTGAGGCTCAGAACATCTCGTCCCTGCCTGCTACAAGCACCCGATGGCAACTTGAAACACACGTGGTGTGAGCAGCGGCTGCGGAGGTACTGAGCAGCAATGCCGACAAAACAACATCTTGCCCTACAGCTGGGATCCTTCCAGCCTTCTCTTTACACGCTGTTTAGCAAGTAGACTATTTTCAGGTTCTCCCCTGAAAAATTCCTATTCAACAGGCCCTACGTTTTTCCCACAGACACATCTAGATCCAACCTGAGATGAGCTCATCAGAGATGAGTTTTTCAAGTTTAGAAAATTAATTCTTATGCCTCATCTCAGGCTCAGCAGATGCTTCGGGATCTTTAATAGCTGTAATTACTTAGTTTATAGTTATTGCGTTGTCATATCTCTTATAGAAGCAGATCAAAGTTTATGAATACCTCTGTAATTAGAGTACATATATCAGGAACAGGATAACTCCAACTGCTGCTCATCGCATCACTGATTGCACTGTGTCGCTTCTAAAAGTCCTTATCCCTGTTCTTGATGGCCATGCTCAATAACCATCAACAGAGTCTGAAACAGCACCACATCTGGCTGTGTATTTATTCTAGATCTCAAATTATACCAATCACTGTGTGCTGGATAAACTCTAGGCTCATTTTTTAAGTACCATAATCCTGTTTACAAGACAAAAATCCTGAGCCCCCGATGCAATGCACACAACGTCAGATCTGGCAGCCCGAGTGAGGTTTTTCTGTAGCTCAATCTGATGTTCATAAAAATGGCTCAGTTCTTTTGTCATTCCCAAAACACACGAAAAAGAAGGCATGACCAACACCTGCTTCTAGCACATCTACAGTAGCATTGTAGGCATGAGAAAAGAAAAGCAGACATACTTTATTATTATTATTATTTTTACCTTGGTAATATTACCTTTAGATACCTTAGAGCTCACACGGCACCATAGAAAGAGCAAAGAGGTGACACCCCCATTGCTGCTGCTGCTTCTATGTGGAAAAATACTCCCTCACATAAAGAACATTCCGTCAAATACGTTGGGTATTTAGCCAACACCCCGGTCTCTGCTGGCGTGTTTCAGCAGCAGCCAACACCTAAGTCAGTATGATTCATTGGATCAATAATTCTAAGGTCTGTACCTAAAAGGTTGAAAAATGTGGAAAAACCTGGCAGAAGAGTAATGATGGTAATGTTCAGCAAAATGGTTAATGAGGCTTGGGAAAAGCAGGCTTTGGGGGGAGAGAAATATGTACAGATATAACCTTGCACACAAGCTTCAGCAGAACATTCTGTCTTCTAGGTTAACTACAAAGTCCCCACATGTTAAGAGAGGTCTGTAGTTACTGACACGTTTGCTCTTTCATGGATTGGTCCTTTCCCACTTCCATGCACTGGTTGTTGGAGGAGGATGTGGCCCTTTTTCAGGTCACCATATCCCCAACCATTTCTTGTTGAATGGCTGATGCTGGTAGCACAGTTACGTAAAGGCACAGAAAATAAGGTTACTTTCTGTCTCCTTACCTGAACATTTCGGTTCATTACTGCTCTCTGACCCCTGCTTCAGTTGTCATCCTACTTGAAATAACTCAATTCCTTCCCAGCTCCCTGCTTCCTCGTCATTTCACTTCCCTCAGCTGGTGTAATAGCATCCTGTGCATCAGGCACCGTGCCCAAAGGAAGCTCAATAGCAGTAATACCAGTAGCTAAGGGTAGCGACATCACACAGCATTAGATTACTTCAGGAAAAAAGGACACTGCAGCTGCAATCACCCATCATTCCTCTCCCTCTCATGACTTCGGAAGAACTATTGGGTCCATAAACTCATTTTGCCACAAGCTGGAACACATTTCAGGATGTCTGTGATGGCACTGCTCTGTGCTTTACACGGGATAGGAGGATGGTATCCATAACCAAACCAGTAACACTAAGATGAACTCACATAAGGAACCATTAATTAAGTGCTCAGAACATCAAAGCCCCATCTTCCTCCTCAACAAAGCAGCCACAATACATTATCACCCATACATTTCCCTTTTCAAAATACAATTTTGCATTAATTCATTCGTCTTCCAAAAGTTGGACAAAGGAAATGCGTTTTTTAACGATCGTTAAATATTCCACAATTTGTCTCCCATTTGTCAGTTGGCATTAGAAGAGATCTATAACTGATCTCAGTGCCACCAATGACACTGCCTGCTGCACACTCCCTCCCATCCACAAAGCATCATGTCCACAGTGAAGACAATTAGATGCCTCTGATCTCTTCTCCATAATTCACTTTCCTATCTAATCAACAATTATCCATAATGAACTTCACACTGCTAGCTCAAGCTCAGCAGTTTCTCTTGCCTAGTGCAAGACATAAAGGAAAAACTGGTGGCAAACGACATAGCATGTTTTATGAAGTGATTTCTGAATAATCACACTTTAAAATTAAAGCTGTTTAACAGCCCTAGCAAATGGCAGACAAAAGAACTGAAGTGAGGAGTGTGACCTATGAAACTGATGAAAATTCATTTGGAAAAACCCTTTATTAGAAAAGGCTCTTCTTGTCATAGGCCTATAAATCACGTGGCAAAAATGAACCTAAACTGTAGGAGCAATTGGTTTTACAGTTCCTTATCTTTGCAGTGATCTGAGTGGTGATGATGGTGTAAGTAAAAGGAGATATTGCTGTCCTGGCTGAAGTCACCTGAAAAGCTGTGAGGTGCTCTGAGTTTCCTCTGCTCTTCATAACTGCTCTGGCAGACCCTGTGCCAGGCGTGTGTAGAGCACTGAGCAGCAGTTCAGGCTCATGGTCAGCCTGCTCCCCCTGGCCAAGGAGCATTGGGACCTTCAGAATACCTCAGAGAACTCCTATGGGATCTCTGCTGGGCAGGGAAGGCGGCCAGCTGAGCAGGGACAAGCACTTCCCATCCTGGCTGGACTTCCACACAAATGCACACGGTCTCACCTCCAGAACTTCACAGCCTTCAGTCGTGATGCAGCCCGGAGCAGCCGCTGTGAGCCCAGTGCTCCTCCAGGTGTGCAGCTTTGAGCTGCAGGAGGAGCAGCAGCTGGAGCTCACCAGGAAACCAAGAGCCAACCCTTACAAAGCACCCTGAGCCAAAGAGAAGCTTCCAGCAGCTTTGCTGTTGTGACTGAAGGAGAACGAAAGCAAACAAATCTGAGCAGAAGTGAAGATGTTCAAAGTAATGGAATAAACGGAATTCCTCAGAGACCCCCTCCAAAGACCCCATGCATTGTAATGCAATTACTGTGAAGAGTAATCCATCAAAATGTACTACAAATATTAAAAATTTTTATGAGTATGGGTTAATAAAAAAAAAAATGGCATAAACTACTCCTTGTATGTATTTCTCTTCTAACACACCAAACTGCGCTCTCAGCTCTGTCAGACAGGCTCAGACCTCAGGATTATCTGATCAATAGCCAACAAGAATGAGAGTATTTTCAGTTCACTGGATAAAAGTCAAGGAACAGAGAAATAATAATGGAAGCAGCGATTCAATCAGAAGGAGCTGTAGTAGGTGGCACAAAGCTATAGGACAAATGTCAAGCACACAAACAAATAGCACTGCTGAAGTGAAAAAGTGTGAGTTATCAGAGTGTCTTTTAAAAGGGCTCCGTGGGTCAGATTCCTCCTCCGCCACTGGTATCACTGGGAAAAAATTATTCGTGGAAGTAAAATCATGCGAGGCCACAACATTTGTCAAACCTGTGGTCCCAAACTTCGAGCCACGGTCACACCGACCTTCCCATCATTTGTAGACCTGAAAGTGAGGGGAGAGCAGGGACATAGCAGCCTGTAAGAACAGCCACTGCTGAAATCCTGGTGGCTGCAAATAGCTCTGTGCTTCACACACACACCAAAAACTCTTCCTGGAGCTTAAGCTAATGAAAAGACAGATGTGTTGCAACTGATGGGAGCGTGCTGACAGTCTGCTGGGAATATCAGACGCTGCGGGAATTGTTCATTCTTTCTATTGCCAGGCAGATAGACAAGGCAGAGGGAAGAACAGGCACTTTTTTTTTCTTTTTTTTTTTCACTTTTTAATCAAAGTCTCTCCTCAAAATATTGCTTTTGCCTTTCTTAACCAGAGAGTCAGTTCAGCTACGCATACACTGACACACCACACAGGCACTGCTGCAGCAGCAGAACCCAAGCACGGTGTTGATGATGGGGCACAGCTGGCTGCAGGCAGAGGAAGAGGAGGGGGCAAGAGGATGAAGGCTGTCTCAGGCAGAGCAGAGCTCTGGAGACATAGGCCAAGGAGAGAAGTGTTGCTCGGCTGCAAGAGTAATGAAAAATACATAGTGATAAGTGCCTGGAGGGGTGAGGGCTGGTGATAAAGCACAGCAACACTGAGAAACGCTCCAACCGAGAGTGGAAATGATAGGAACAAATCCAGAAGGGGGCTGCAGGGTCCTGCATCAATGAGGTGGGACACAGCCCCAGCCATGGCTCAGCTGTGGGGGGCTGGGGGCCATTCCAGAAACCTGGATGCCTGTCCCAGCCCTCAGCACCAGCATTAACAGTGCAGATGTTCCTGTCTCTGGTTTTCACAGGCAGCTGACAGGTTGTCAGAGCATCACAAGTGACTCAGTGTGTGATGTAACTCCCAGGTCTGCCCTCCAGCTCCTCATCCCCAGGCCCAACAGCTCACAGCCATCTCTCCTGTGCCTACCCAGTGATGGTACGTGATGCTCAGTCTGTGATGGTGGGTGACCCAGCTCCTGGGCTCCTCCAGGACCTCCTCCAACCAATATAGTTACAAGGGGTGGGAGAGCTGCCTCTGTACGAGAGTGGCAGGGTAACATAGAGAGAGAAGAAGGGCTTTTCCAAATTATAAATGGAATTCAATCATGGGAAGTGCTCCCTGGGAAGGCAATGGAGTTCTGCTTGAGCAAAGGCAGCAGAGTTAAGATAACCATCAATAATTTTCTCCTTTCATATACTGTAGAAGGGCAAACACGCTGCTGTGAAATCACATGCTGAGAAGGGAAGATCTGGCTGTAGGTTTGGGCCACTTTGATGGGCAGCTCCAGCTCTGCCGAGATTTAAAAGGGAACTTTGCAAAATTCACTCTCCAGGTGGTTATCAGCCTCTCCTCTTTGGAGAGGCTTTGGATTGGTTCACCCAAGTCCTCCTGGGATCCTTCAGAGAGGCAGGGATGTAGGTGGAGGAACAGAAAGCCTTTGTCCACACCTGTTCTGATTAACATTCATTTTGAGCCATTGTGAGCAGAATTGTAAACAACATCCTACATGCACTGGTTAGCATAGCTGCACTGATATTCTGCTTTATATGCAATGATCAACTCAAATATTCAAATCATTCTCTGCCTCCATCATCTACCACTGTAATTTTCCAGTTATGGTAGGAATTTTTCATTTCTAAGTACCAAAGTGCACAAGCTTGTACTTTTTTCTTATTATTATTATCATTATTCATCTTATTTTCATTACTGCAGTCCTCCCAGTCATCTCCCTCCTCCTGTACACACCAGACCTTCTCTGCACCAGCAGTACCTCCCTGGGTTGTGTCACTGGCAAATCCCAATAACACATGGCCAACTTAAGTGCCAGTCTCAAAACTGTTCCTAATGAACTCTATTAATAACTCCACTCCTACAGGGTAGCTCTTCTTTTAGCACAAACTGCACCTAATTAGCTCTTGCTGCTTTCCCACTCATCTTACAGGGTACTAAATATAAATTACTGAATCTAACAACTTGAAGGTTCTATTCATTCTGGCACCGTTGGCATTTTCCAGCTCTCACCAACAAGTGGGAACGGGACCCTCTCTGTGTCCTCGGCCTCTCACAGCACTGTGAGATAGCAGCACGAGGGGCAGCTTGGGCCAGGGGCTCTGCAGTGTGCCAGCATACAAACCACAGTGTGGTGTTGGGCTGCAACATGGACAGTTTTCCATGGGGCCAAATAAATCGACACAGTTCTCTGCACCCTGGCAGCAGAGCTGGAGGTATAGAGGAATGTTGGTGTAACTCAAGGCGAACTGCTTTGCTCTGTGCCTAGTACGAACCATCACGCTCAGCCCAGCTTTATTTTGAAAGCTGGGTAGCTCTGTTAATGCACTCGTATACCTTAAGCTTTTAAAGCATGTATGTATAAACAGGAACTGATAGCACTTCCTTCCCACAGGAGCCAGGCTCCTGCAGTGTTTGCTGCAGTGCACTCTGCTTAACCTGCCCCAAATACAAAGTTAGCAAAACCTAAAAAAACTCTTCCAAAAACCTCCATGCAGAGCCCAGCCTGCTGCCTTCCCTGCTGCTCCACGGCCTCCCCCCAGAGCAGCTCAGGACCCAGGAACACCATCACCTTCAGACATCACTAGGGATGCAACAAAGCACACCAAATGCACACACCTTTGTGCAGCAGACAGCAGGCTGTGCCTACAGTTCACAGTGTAAAAACAAGCAGTAAAGGGCCAGAAAGCCACAACTGCTGGCCCTGATGCAATGGATTTCTTTACCACAGCCTTCAACAAGTTCAAAGTTTAATATTCAATCATACATTGGTTATAATCCAATGCAGAGCACTTAGTAATTCACTAAGTGAATTTGAGTGTTATTCTTTGGGACAAATGGCAGTACTGTCACACACACAATCTCAAAGCACCATTCCCCCACACCAGTACAGCTGCCCAAGGAGCTCAGGAGTGCCCACAAACCTGAAAACCAATGTGTTTCCTTTCACATGCTGAAAAGGCTTTGGCAGAACATAGTTTTTTCTTCTTGAAGAATTTCCTCTCTTCTGACAAGTGAATAAATGGCCAAGTTAATGCTCATTTTAGTGTTAGCAGGACAAAGAAGGAGGAGAACAGGACGGAAAGAATCTGGAACAGGTTTGGTGAATGCTAGTTATTCATCTCGTGAAGCACCACAAGGATACCTTATAAACTAATCCTGCTTTACGGCGGCTGCCGTGCTGCCTTCGGTTTTGCGTTATTGGATAATTTGTCAGTTCTGGCATTTTGGCAAGTAATAAAGTAAGGAACAACTACGGGAAGCATAAGCAAATTATTGAGTCTGATTCTTCTTTCTCCTTATTGTATTCTAAACATGAGCTGATTTTAAACAAAAGAGTGTTGGCAGAAACAAAATTACTTCTGGTATTTCTGGAAGACGCAGTACTAAAACGAGGTGGTTGTATTTAGGGCTTTCCTGATTTTGCTTTTGGTTCCTCTCCCATCAAAACAGATCACTTTCCATTAAGTGGTTTGAACTAAATGTGAGGAACCCTAATCCCTACTCAGGTAAAGCTTCAGTTTGTGTAACTGGCGGCTCTGAAGAAAAAGAACATCACAGTGACTTCAGCTCAGATGTGGACCACTGATCACAGCCACACAGATGCATCTGCACCTTTTTACAGTGGTTTTTCTGGAACCTAAAATTAAAACCTTACTTAAAAATGCACCTATCTGCCTTGTCTCACTGCATTGCAATCCCCTGACGTGAAAGGGGCAGACGTTTTCAGTGCAAGATGTACAGAAGAGAGTTCCTGCTCTTGGTAGCAGACTCCTTCAGAGATCCCATTCCTGCAGAGGAACCAGAGCCCAGGACAATTCTCTGCTGCCTCTGCAGCAAAAGCTATATGTACATGGCATCCTGGTTTGATGCGAGTTCATGGACTGTTCACAAAACTAAAGCCTACTGCTTGGAGAGCGAGTTTTTCTCTTCTCATCCTAGAAACACAGTAGGTAATAATGCAAGATTGAACATACAAAATGATCATGAAAAATTAGGAATTAGTTCTCCTAAGAACAAGAAAATCACCAAACAATAACAATTCCGCATCAGCGTTAGGTGCTGATTTCAGTCCTCATGGCTGGAGTGCATCTCCATCTGTTGCTGCTAACAACAAATGCAATGAGCAAATCCAGAACACAGACTTGGAGCACGTCACCACGTACTGCAGGTCCTTGATTAAGGAAACAAATCAGTGAGCGTCCAACATGCGCGGAATTAACAAAGAAGCAGATGTTTAAATGTGCTAGCTTTAATTTGATGCCAAATTAATGTATACATTCCCTAGTACTCATCAATATTTCACCCTTTTAAGTCTGTCACTGGCAGCCAACAGCAGATAGGGATGTTTTTCATTAGTGCCTCTGAAACTGTAAGTTTCGTTTTAATTTAATGATGCGTGTTATTCAGAAAAATCAGTGCATATTTTAAAATTGAAAATGAGAACTGCAAGAACAAGACAGAATACAATCCAGCTCTCATCAGTAAGCTGGCTGGTTTGTTTCATTTTGTTGTTCCATAGATTCCAATGACAATGGGTATTGAGCCTTGTTTTTTTTATGAAAAAGCCACTGGAGGAGTTGGAAACATCGCTTCGATGCGGAGCAGATCTTTCAGCACATGAAGGCTCTCTCATTACCTAGAGCCCAAAACTGTAACTGTGATCAGCACTTTGTTGACTGGAGGGGATGAACTATCAACTCTTAGAAATAAAAACTGAAGAGCAGTACACTCTGCTTGAACAGGGACTAAAGAAGGAAAGGAGCATTCTTGTTATCTTATCTCTAACTCAATCTATGGACAGGCAATATCAGTGTAACATCTGTTCTCAAATTGTCCCATATGTGAATTCAGACGAGAATACAAGAATACTTCTGAAAATACTGTATAATTAATAAAACATTAGCAAAAGAGATGTTTCACATGCTGAAAGACCTATTTCATTTAGCATCAAACTCTGCCTGCTCCTCTAACCCTCATAGTTCTGATTTCACTAAATTGGTTCAGAAGAAAATGACATTTCACACAAAATCTGAAGATCCCTCCACCACCAGCAGACACACGAGGGCAGGAGGAAGTGAAAATTTTGTGCAGAAGTCATTGTAAAGACAAAACCAACTTAAAAAGTGCCCCTGTGCAGAATTTGCTGCTGTGAACCTTGTCCAACTGTATTCAAAATCTTTCCTGAGATGAGCATTGCTTCTCTGCATTATTTAGTGACTGGATTTGAGCAGAGAGATGAACACAAACCACCAGGTCTGGATAAGGCCTCCTGTCCCTTCTGCTCTGCCCCATCCTGCTGTCCCAGGGACATCCTCCTGAGCAGGGCCCTGGACCCCCTGACAGAGAAGTGCCCCTTCTCCTTCACACCACCAGCAGAGGTGTATGGGACAGGGGCAGGTCCCAGCAAGGCTCACTTCCCACTTCTGGCAGATATATCCTGATTCATCCCTTAATTGTAAATATTCCTCCCTCTGGGGAGCAGAGGAAGCCATGCTTTGGGTGGAAATAGACTTCAGACAAAAATCTCCCTCGTCCCAGCAGTGATCCCAGTGGATACAGCCTACCGCAGCAGCAGGACTTTGTTTAAGGCTATTTTTAGTCTCTTATTCCTTTCCTTCTCAGAAAATAATACTCACTTACCTGTTTCTCTTGGAGGCACGATCTGTGATGACAAAATTGTGGGTTTTAGTGCGTTCTGAGGCAGGGGTTGTAGCTGTGCTGCCCAGTGGTCTTTCCTCCCTGATGAGCCTCTCCACTTGCTCCAGGACATTTTCTGGCACAACCCATTTTTTCCTCTCTGTGCTGTCCCAGCTGTGCGGGGTGGCATACTTAGTACATAGAGCCAGAGCTCTACCGACATATAATGCTTTTCTACACACCTACACAGGAAAGGCATTAATGGTCAGATGGGCAGCTGCCCAGGTAGTAATGGACAAAGCAGCGAGAGCAAAGAGCAGGGGAGGAGATCTTTAAAGTCCATTACTTCCCTGCATCATTTCACCCCTAGGGATGTGATTTAGCTCAGAACACTTGGTCATGGCCTGAGATTTTACTTTCAGACATGGATTATGCAATTTTGCCTTTAGAGTTCTCTTGCATGTTAATGATTCCACGTTTGCCACTAATGAATAAACTCCTCTTCACCTGATAGTCAATTAAAAAAAATAGATAACGGATCTCACTTAAAATATTTTTGAGAGGAGCATATGAATGTACAAAACCAGCAACGGTTGTGTGGTTCCAGAGTTCTGTACGGACAGATGGTTCATGGTTTGGTGGCCGTTAAAAACTACTTGCTGAGAGGAGCAGGAAAGGACCATATAGCTGTGCAGGGACAGCCCAGAAGCCAATTACACACCCAGACACCATACATTGTCGGGAAATTATATTCCACAGCTTGGCACCAGTGCCTGCCAAGCAATCTCTACATGAGCATTGACCAAGAATGTCAAGGTCACTGCTGATCCATGTGGAGGTGGAAATGGGGTTGAATCACTGCAGCCAGAAATATGGCTGTGTTCTGACTATTTAGTAATAGAATTGCGTGGAGATTATGACACGACTTTTTGTTGCCATTCAAATCAAGAATAGGGAAAGTACCATCAGGAAAGTGTGGCTAGTGCAATAAGACAAAAATCCCCACTTCTATGTGCATTATCAAGAACTTCAAAAGATCCTGCTATAATCCTTTTTTCTTTATTATTTCTATTTTGCTACTGCTTATTTGACAAGAGTGGTAAGTAAAAATCTCAAAACTATCCCAGTGATTTTCCTCAGCAGACGAGAAAAATGAATAGCAACAGAAACTGAATTCCCCTAATAAGTTTGAGCACCTACAATAAACCAAACCATCCAAACAAGTCCAATAAGTTTGGTGTGAGCCAAGTTCTTGGCAACCTATTGCCATGAGATGTTCACTGAAATGCTGCAGTACAAGTGCAGCGGCAGCTCAGCCCCAAGAGCTGATGGATGGAGCTCAGGTCACCTGCCAGCCCCTGGGGACAGCTGAGCTGGCAGTGCCCACAGCTCCCCCCGACCACAGTGGTTCTGCAGCTGCCTCATCCCCATCCCAGTGCACTTCCATGTTCCTGCTAATATTTCACTAAATATCAAATTGGTATTAAGATCTAATGTAGCAAAGTGATCTAATCAGAGAGCAAGGGTATCTCAGTACACCACTCCAAACAGCTGACCAAACTGCAGTCATCCAAAGGTGCCTGGTGCAATTAAGCTGCAAATCAGTCATGATAATTACAAGAAAACATTTTTAATTTTTAACTGTGGAAAAAAAAAAAAACCAACAACAACAATGTCTAGCACCTCAGTAAAAACAAAGCCACATTGTAATCAAGTGAATTTGAGCATGAAATGCCAAAACCAATTGGTGGTTCTTGCCTGCAGAGGCTGGGGAAGCACAGGGGGACCTGGCAGGTCGGAGAAGCCAAGCTCTGCACTGCCAACAGCCAGCAGCCATGCTCCACATCCCAGTGTGAGGCTGGAGCTGGAGGCATCTGACCTCACCTCCTGCCCCAACAGAAATTGAAATGAATACCGACCTTCATAAGCTTTCAGCAGAAATAACAACGTTCTTATCCTTGCAACATCACCTTTACTGACCAAATGCTGATGAGGGCCTCATTGGAAGACTCGGTTTCCAATTTTCCCACTCCATTTTTTATTTTCCCATTTCTGTAACAGTATTTCTGTTCTATTTCTGTGCTGTATCATTTTTGTCTTTGTGCAAGGCACAAGCTGCTGCTGGAGGTGGAGTCTTTGCAGCACCCTCAGAGCAGATGAGTGGAGCCAGGAGCAGCAGCACAGCTCCACCTCTGCTGGAGATGGGCACCACCAGAGCACTGGTGAGACTGAGCCCAGGCACTGCCAGCATGAGCAGCAGGAAGAAGCATTCCTCAGTTGCTCTTTTTGGCATCTTTTGCCCATGCTTGTTTGGCAAAAAGAGAAACCACTCAGCTTCAGCTAATTACCTTCCTTCAAAAAGAAAACGAATGCCTTGATTGTTTTTAATATTACACTAATGGTGGCTCTTAGTAAGAGTTCTAGAGACAAAGAGAGATGAAGAATAGGGGCACTGTTAAAATGAAATCCTTTCTTAATCTTTAGAAACGTCACCTAACTTTAAATTCTTTTCCCATATCTTAATATGACCTTTAAACAATATTTTCAAGCACAACTACTGCATCTGTTTCTGCTCCCAAACAAACCCTAAACAAGCACAATGATTTCAGGTTCTCTTCTACTGAACTGCAGTTACTCCAGTGCTGCTCCATGAGACTGCAGCTTTGAAAAGACATCTCCTGGTATCTACTTTTTGCCAGTGAAATTATACTGAAGGAATGTACTTGTATTGTATATTCACCCCATTTTTCTTCCCCTCAGTTTATCAGAGATGAAAAATAGACTTTTAGAAGAGGCACTGAAAGACAGCAGCTTTCTCAAGATTGTGCAAGATCCATTTTCCCAGTAATTATGAGAATCCCAATCAACCAAACCGAAAGCAAGATATTTTGCTTACCTGGACACCTGTGCTGCCACACCACTGACTAAAGGGAAGAAAGTCATCTTGTTCCTGAAACACTTACAAGATGGAGAGGGATGATGGGATGCTGTCTCAGAGCTATTGATTTAAAAAAGCCAGCAAGCACCATCCCTCCAAACACACAGCAAACCCTCAGATCCCAGATGCAGAAGTCTGGGATGGTATATTAACATACTTCTATCTGTGTTGGTTGTGTTGTGATATCTTCAGTGAAGAAGGAAAATAAAACAGTGTATTATCATTGCTTGCAGGTCCCCATGTGGTTTGAACCAAAGTGTTTTAAGATCTGAATACTGAATTGTCGAAACCATCATGACATTGTCTGTAAAAGAAGTGAAACGTGCAATGGACTTCAAACAGATAAAGCTACTCTGTGGCTTCAGCTCTCCTCTATATCCCAACCTTTAAAAGGAGTTTTGGGGACTAAAAAAACCGTAGTCATTAGCTTCAAACTTTTAACAAAAAGTAATATAGATCTTAAAACTTCAATTCTAGCTGCAGCTTCAGCACAGTTGCCATAGAAATAATCTAATCTCCTCCTCCTAAAACGTTGTTTGTCCTTGACCATTGTTTTTCTTAATTGAAATACTTCAAATACTTTGAACAGGATTGCTTTGTAGCACAATATATTGCATAAAAGTTGCTCAGTTTGTAACCTGCTTGTACACTATGTCCTACATTTAAACAGTTTTCTGGGAAGCTCCTTAAAGGCATCTTTAATTTTTAATAACTCCCTGGAAATCTGAAATGGAAGCAAAGGTAGGTCATACTTTTGGGCATCCCACTTTTGAGAGAGCTCTTTGAACTGTGGAGTTGTGATTACGTATACGTTCTCTGTGACTTAGATTCCCATCTAATGAAATTTTAAAAGCAGCAAGTCTAATTCCAGGAGGAGTAACTGATTATTTTAGCATTTTCTTAATTATAGTAGCCTGTGACTTATGGAACTTCCTTTCATGTCAGAGAGATAAGTACAACACTGCGCCTCTTTGCAGCCCACATTCCTGCCCCAGAAACCCTCCTGCAGTGGGGTATGAGGGGTCACTCCATCCTCAAGGGATTGATTTACTCTCAAATCAACATTAGAATAACACTTGCAAATGCATTCACCTGCATCTGGGATGCACAACTTTTGGGGCTGCTGTTGCCAAATGACCTCTGTGTACCCCAAAGCCCATCCTTGTCCCCTTTCCCTCCTGCTTGCTTTGCCCCCTGCATGCAGTGACAGCACTCACACAGCTGCTCTGCAGCAATGCTTAATTTGTAAATTGAACCACTGTGGAACTGCAGTCTTAGGGATGAAGTTCATTTCTGGCCCAAGACCCGATTAATGCTAATGGGATGTGTGACAACTGGATTGAATCTGCAGCAGCTCGAGGAGGGGTGATTAAGAGAAGAAACTGCTGAAGAAGAACGAACAGAATGAAAGCTGTGCCTGTATAAGGGCTGTGTGGGATCCTAAAATGCACGTTATATTAACAGACTTATAGCCCGTTTATTTTAATAGGTTCAGTTTACTTATAGACAGCATTTGGAGGCAGCACATTTACTGTCAATTTCTAGCCCAAAGTCTTACTAATTTGCTAGCACAGATGAAGCTTTTTTCTAAGATTATCCTCTTGTCCTTCCTCTGTGTGTGATAAATTTCCTCTAAAGCAGCATGTGCATTACCAACAGACACAGATAAACTCAGCAGACAAGAGGGCATAAAGCACTAATATATTCCATTGGGGGTGACCAGGCTGGTCCCTTTGCAGTGTTCCTGCAGCAGCTAAAAGCCATCCATCCCTCTCAGCAGCATGGAAAGGGAGCTCACACCAGCTGGGCACAGCACATTTTCTTTCCCTGCCTGATCCACTCACTAGAAAGCATGTGCTGGGCTCAGCAGGCATTGCCCCTGTACAGTTTGCACTGGGCAGAGGAGATCTGAGTCCCAGTACATCAGTCAGTGTAATTGCTGCATCTCAGGAGTAGATTTTCAGTGAGTTTTGAGGAGCCCAGTGTGCCATGGCATCACCCTTCCAGCAGTGACAGGGTATATCACAAAGCCTCTTGATATTGCCTTGAAAACCTGCCTTTGTAAATGGTCACTGCAAAGATTTTTGACAGCTTCCTAGCTCATTTATTTGGCATTTGATCACAGGTTTAGAGAAATTAGAGAAGTCCCCTGAAGGCTGTGCTCCCCAGAGCAGCTACAGAAGATTCACAGGCTTTCATCTCCAAAGGTGTCCTATGAAAAAGGGACGAGTACATGAGAAAGAACCCTGCGTGCTCTGCACATCAGCACTGTGTGTGCCCACCGTGATACAGCCCACCAGAGCACAGGGACATCAGACAGCCCTGTGCCAAGCCCTGACCCTGGCTGCCTTCTGCACCACCACTTTCCCAACACCAGCACCATCCCATATCACCACAGGGAGAAATCTTTCTGTACCTGCGCATGCATCACAAGTGAGATCCAGTGCCACTGGGCAAAACCATTCCTAGGGAATCATTCTCTGTCAGAAGGTGCTTTCCATAGATTGTCACCATGCTGCACAGAACTCTGATTCTGCTCATAGAAGTTAGAAGATTCACGCTGACACCTTTGAAAAGAGAATGTGTTTACATGACAAAACAGCAGTAAGTGGTTGTATACTTTGATGATGAGCACATTAGATAACCTGTAACTTTTCAACTGTTTGTTGTTATCTGTTTACTAAGATATATACAAACCAAACATCAATGAATGAGGGCCCAAGGAGACCTGTGATCTGCCAGGCTGAAAGCAAGACTTGGAAAAAAAAACAGTTATTCCCTGCTCTATTGCTTTCAATGCAAAGCACACCTTCAAACCCCTTCAAAGCTGTTCAGCCTTCTCTTTCTCTCTGCCATTGTTTTCTTATCTGAAATGGAGATATTTGATCTTTTTTAGCCCGATGACATTCCAACAGCCCGATGACAGGATGGGTTTAATACTTACAGTCAATCATGAGAAATTTACATCAGCCACTGTGACACTGTTTGTGAAAAGAGCACATTGGTTCCAGCAGGGAATTCTATATATAAATTCATAATATAAATGACATTCTCCGTTTTCTCTCTGTAAAACATGTGAAAGTCTACAAGCCATGCATGAAACGGAGCTTGAGTTCTTGTTTGCTTCGCTCTTTCCCTGGTCTTCCTTTAATTATTTAAGCCAATTTATTCCCTTCTCATCTCCCTCTGATGTGTGCAGGAAAGCAATGTTCACTGCTGAGCCCATCGACACAGCTTGAACACTGGATGAATTGCAAACTTTCAGACTAGAACTTCGGTGTGGCACGTGTGGCTGCAGTGTCAACATCACTGGGATGGCACCAGATTAAGATCTGTTGTCTACCATCACCAAAAGTCAGCGAGCAAGAGTTCCTTGCATTACCTCTTTCTCTGACCACCAGCAAGACAATGGGAGAATGCTGGAGATGCCAGAACACACAGCAAGGATGGGGAAACGAGACAGATGAGCATCTGAGAGACTGCAGCAAGAGGTAAGGGAAAGAAACACACTTCCAAGGTCAAGAACCACCAGTGCTAGTTTCAAAACAAGCAGTCACTGATGTATGGCTGAAATGAAGCCAGAGATGTCCTGAGCCGTGTGTTTCCCCACCAGTGGAAGAACGGCCAATAACTGCAACTGTGTATTTACTGATGGCTTACAGACTTAATAAACAGAGAAATCCATTTGTTACATCCCAAGGTATACAGAGCTCAGGGCTGCAGCGTGAAGCTATCACACAACTAATTTATCTTAATTGCCTTTAAGGGGCATGCTTGTTAGCATCGCTCCTCAAGAGCCTTGCTCAGCTGTGTTTGCTCTGACAGGACTTCCCAGAACCACACAGGGGCTTTCTGTTGCAGTCTGTTGGACGGAGCACAAACGGTCCGAGCAGCCTCCAGCTAGCAGCTGGGGCTGGAACACCCACCCCAAAATGTTGGGGGTGGGGTGATCCGGACCCGGGCTGAGTACATGGAAAACACCATTTTAAAAAGATTCTATCCATATCTTTCTTTCAGTGACATTTGTGCCATGTTCCTGGGATAAGAAAAAGGACAGATGCAACCAAAAATTTCAAGCTTGAGTTAAGCACACCTTGAAAAGGCAAAGCTAGAAGCTCACATTTTCCACTTAGAAAGCTACCAGCAAACCGTGAAAATTAATCCTGCAATGACTGTGAAGCACACTTAAAGCAGTAGGGGTCTGGCCCTGATGAAACATTACTCAGCAACCAGGGTTTGCTTGTCTGGGCAGAGGGGAAAGGTCTGACTTAGGGACAACATGTCCCTAAAGCACAGAACAGGCAGCCCTTATGGACAGCCAAAGCCAGCTCTGGAATTGGAGCTGCCCTGACAAGGAGACCCAGACATCAACCAATTCTTGACCAAAACTGGTGGGATTGCCTGTCAACATTCAAGGAGAGCATGTCAACATTTACTCAAGGACTCACATCTGCAGCTCTGAACAAAAGCCTCATGTGACTGAAGTAATGGGGAAAGCCAGGTAAATAGCTAGGAAACATGGTGCACGTTATGGAAGAAGCTGTTACAAAAAGAAGTGGAGATAAAGAACAGGCAAGAAATTGTGATTAAAAATTGAATGTGATAGGGACAAAACAGGCTCAGGCATTGCTTGCGACATCCTGCAATTCAGTTAAAGAAGGCAGGTGAGTTTCTCCTTCAGACTAATGCTCATCTCCCCATACGTGCACAGCAATCACCCAGCACTCACTGTATGCTGTCTGCACTATAGCTATATTCCAACCACATACTTCTATATGGAGTGTTTTAACTTTGCAGCTTCTTCACGTTCACCACACTAAATTAATGAGAGTAACAGCACACTGCAACTTCACATACCCAGTATTTTTGATGTTGAATATAGCAGGGCCCAGAATATGACAGTATTTTCAGATGCTTAACAAGCAATTTGGGGAGCCTTGTATCACTCAAAGTAGCAACTTCCATAAGAGCAATCTTCAGCTGTTGAGTGAGAAGTGTACTGGCAAGTCTTGTCTAATGTATTCAAAGTGATCTGCAGAAGATCCCAGTATCACTAGAGATGATACATGAATAGCAGTGGGTAATATGATGTAATTACAGGGATTAACCCACCCCTGAGACAGAAAAAAAAAAAAAAGTGAAATTTAAGCACTCTTTAATCTCACTGGGACAGAATGAACTCAATGATAACCATATTTTGTTCAAAAGAATTACTCGTACTAATTAAGAGACGAAGGTGGCAGTTCAGAATCTATTCCTGATTGTCATTTCAGATGTCACATCAATCTATTCCACAGAGAAAATAACAATCAAAACACTCTCTCAGTCCCAGCAAGCTAATTTGTACTACAAAATCACTTTTACACAGCTGATTATTATGGTTTCCTTTTAGGCACTCCAGTGAACCAAGGTTGTCAACCATACTGAGTAAAGACAAACGTATTCGTAAGGAAAAACCATCTTTACATGAACTGTGTATATCTACTGAAGTCAGATGCACATTATAAATTGCAACGCATTGTTGAAGAGCCAGAATGTGAAACAGCAGTATGCATTTCCAAACGTTCCAAATACACAAAGTGCAAACACAGGGCCAGGTACCTAAATCCCAGGGCGTACTCATCTGTACTCTTGGGCATCTCAATGCCTTTGCACATCTCTGACATATTCAAAGAAAAAACCCACGTATAAATGCACGAAAGGATAATACTTCTTCCACTGACCTTTGGCTGTGCTGTTTCCATAGTGAGAAATGAAGCTGTGCTCTCCAAGCAGCCTGTGGAAGTGGCTTGACACTTCATTGCGACGTGCATCCCCACCACTGACACAGCAGGGCCAGTGCACAGCTGGGTGCAGCGAGAGCACGGAGCTGGGATGGTTTGGCTCAGAACAATCTGACACGTGGCAGCTGTTTTCATCTGTAGCCACACACACAATGACCATTAACAATAATGATGTCAATCCTGCAAGTGCTATGAGCGGGGAATTCTGATCAGTCCCTGGACAAGCTCGGGTTGCTGCTGCAGTCCTCTGTTGACAGTGCTTCTGAAGACAACGTATACAGAGATGCTTATTCAGTCATAACAATTCCTAGAATAAAACTGAAAATGAAAACTATTCATAAATATTTATCCACATAAATACAGCGACAAAATGATATAGCAGTCACAGTGTATTGATATAATAAGTGCACCTGCAAACCAATGAGTGTACATAATCAGCAGCATTTACATGCTGTCTCCAGTTCTTCCATTACCTTACCTTGCATCTTGCCTTAAACTCTCTTACAAGACAACCTGGACTGTATGTGCTTAGTTCTTAGTGAAAGAAAAATTGCGTGTCCTGTTTTGGCCTCTTGGCATTTCTGTAGAATAAGAATTTATGCCAACGTGAGGAGGTGTGACATGCATTTCACATGGCTGAAGTCCCTGTGTGCTTTAGCTCAGGGATTGCATGAGAGAAATAAAATAAAATTCTATTACCAAGTAAAGCATCCTGGGGGGAGGCAGTGGTTGCAAGCCTAAGGAACCTTTAAGCTCCTGCACTCCTACAAAGCCAGGCACATATAATTGAGTGGATAGCTTCAAATTACAAATAGAAATCATAAATTCTGCAAAAGGTTGTCTTTCAGGCTCATAACACCCGGAGGAAATGGAAAGAGAAAACTATGTGCTTTTTAATTGCACTCATGGGGTTCGAGGACTGGCTTGATGGAGCCAGTCCACATCACTAAGCCAGGATACTCAGACGGGGCAGGTTTGCCACCTGGACAATTTTTTTTTTGTTACAGCTAAGACAACCAAGAATGAGCAGGTTGTGGGGGCCTGAGATATTCCAAAGCTGGGAAAGCACAGCCCTGGAAACTTGACCCGAAGCCAAGTTTGCATCTAAGTCCTCCCCAGTTCCTTTCCAACCAACTGTGGGTTCAGTGTCTCAAACTTCATCAAGTAATATCATGATATGAAATAAAAACTGCCCTTAGTGACTTGATAATGTGATGAGGTGTGAGCGGTGCATGAGGAAATAAAAGGATGAAGTACAATAAAGGTCACAGTACTGGTAATCTCAATGCATTACAGTAGAGTACAGAAGAAATATCTAAATTATAAGAGCAATATCCTTATTTCTGTAGAAGTCAAAAAATATTAAGGATTTTCTATTCACCAAGATCTAATAAAGGTATTAAATAATCTATGTGAATGTGAACCATACTCAGTGGAATGGAAGACTGATGCTGTTTTTGTTTTTTTTTTTTAAAAAAAAAACTAAGGGAAAAAGCATCGTCCAAAGTTTTGGTTGCTTTTCTATAAAAAAAGAATTCATCCACCTTGATATAAGCAATGGGAGTCCCATGAGAAGGCTCGAAGACATAAGCAAGTCTGGTGGAACATTGATCCTGACTTTGTCAAAAATCAGACAGACAAAATCCTCAAAGCTGTCAGGAAAGAAAAAAAAATCTCTTCCTATGAGCAAATTTGTTTGTCAGTGGCAGGGGGCCAGGTTGGATGGAGAGCAGTGTTAGAAGTTTTCTGACCATTTTATCACCCCCTGAAATGTCAAACTATCCAACTCCCAGAGGCATCTTTTCTGGCAGTTGCTAAAAGAAAATAAAAGCAGAACAAAAACAAACCCCACAACCAAACCCTACAAGCAACCAGAAAAATAATGGGGAAAAAAAAAAACCCAAACCTTAAGGAAAGGAGCAGCAGCTTCAGTTATACCAATCCATTTTCCCATTCCTTACTCAAAGCTAAAACATGGTCACTTCTCCACACATCTTCTTTTCCTCTCCTAAGTCACCATCTGAAGGACCAACAGCAGATTTTATTCTTTTTCTGCTCTGATCACATCTATCACACTTCTGGAGCTTGGTTCTTTGTGCACTAGTAAAGAAGCTACCAAATAAGCACAAAACCTATTTGCACTTGGTTGGAGTAATTATTTTAATTACTGCAGAAATACATATGGACAGCCACGGAAGCTGTGAGTAAAATAATGCTAAATTGGTTATTATTTGAGTGAAATAGAAATAAAAAAATAATGAATATGATTGCTGTTCAGTAGCATACGAGCTATCTTTCTCCCTCCTTAAATTCCCAGGGCCATATAAAGTTGTCAAGAACATGATTTAGTAGACAGTATCCGTATATAATTACTTACCCTATAAAATAACATCGGTGGTTTATGAGCAGATAAATGCTACCATTCACTACTCCATTTCACAGTGGGGTTCAGGTTCGCTGCACATACAGATGTTAAAGTCGCAGTGCAACGCTCCCTATAGCTTCATTGGGTAGAAAACAAACGCTCTCATGTTCAGCTTTCCAGCATTAATATTCAAGCTTGAGTTTCCAGTTCACTTTCCATAAATATTCTCTGTTGTCTCCTGTGTCTACAAATATTCATCCTGGTAAATTCATTGGCTTTGAAGAAGGCAATTTCATGAAAAGTCATAAAACAAACTGTACTCTTCCTTAAGTAAATACCCACTCAGAATACTTGCCTCAACTTAAGGTACTCCCATCTGGTTGTGGTACTTTGTAAGTTGTAGTTGGTCTAGGGATGTGCTCATTTCTCGATGTGGAAAGGAAAAATGTTCTGTGATGATGAGCATACAGAATGCAGTAATTAAATGATTCTGTGTTTTAGTTCTAACGCAGTAACACAATAGTTATCAGATAACACGGTCTTCAAAGCTGCTTAATCCTTAACACAAACTTTTATTGAGTAGAATAATCACCCCCAATTAAACCTTTTTCTTCCACAAGAACAAGTTGGGAATATTAGGCTCTAATCAATCTAACATGATTAATTAGAAAGAAACAACTGTATTGATAACTGTGAGCAGATTTTGCCAGTTTTTAGCATAAAAATTAACTCACAGAGTACAGATTGGTGTAAGCCACACTGCTAAAAGCACTGGTCAAAGGGATGAGGAGCAATGAGGACA
Source organism: Odontophorus gujanensis (assembly GCA_013399175.1). Lineage (NCBI taxonomy): Eukaryota > Metazoa > Chordata > Aves > Galliformes > Odontophoridae > Odontophorus > Odontophorus gujanensis. The sequence continues at coordinate 469,938 of VXAB01013773.1, forward strand.
CCTCTGGCATGGACCAGGACATGGGACAGGTGATGGCTGTACCACTCCTCCCTTTTCTCCCCTTGTTCCCTCTGCACCAAGGGAGGCACAAAGCTGATTTGTATGTCATCCTCCTTTTGCAGCATTATTGTACTGCATCTTCAGTCTTTTATTTCACTGCTACATCCTCTGTTAATGTTATGTTTTATTTTGTTGCCCTTATTAGCACTTTTTTGGTCTGTACCAGTAAAAGCTATCAATTCCAGTTAGCAATTTGGTACATCATCCCAATTTCTGTTCTCAATAACCTCTCCAACAGAAGGCTGTGGGTGCCCCATCCCTAAAGGAGTTGAAAGCTATGAAAGGGGCCCCAGGCAGGCTGAGCTGATAGCTGGTTTTGTGGTTGGCAATGACAGAGCCTTGTTGTGATGTCAGAGCTGGGGGTGCCAGCAGCCTGCTCCTCACAGAGACTTCTCTGATGGCATAGTTGAGCTGCATTGGGCTTCTGCAGAGCCTTTGAACTAGAAAATTCTCTTGAAGGGAGGCCCGTGGGGAAGAGCTACCTGGCAGAAGAGCTCGATTAATGTCACTGCAGAAGCACACAGATGGCATTGATTCCATGCATCTCCAAATAAATGATTTAAAGAGGAATTGCTTGTGATTGACAAAGGATCTGCACAGAGCTGCCTGCCCGGAGGTCCTCTCCTGAGTTTGTCTCCATGGGAGGGAATGTTCTGCTCTGCTGCTGCTCCATGCAACCAGATAAATAAATGTCTACATGGATCCTAATTAAGACCAAAACTTAAAAGGAAAACATGGGGCAGGTGAATGCTGCACAGATGTTTAGAACTAGTTATGAAGGATTGCAGGAGGAACACCTGTCAGAACATTTGACAGAAATGGAACTAAAACCTCCCTGATCTAAAAGGCAAGGAAATATAAAAAGATAAATCTCGCCCTCTTCCCATTGAGACCTGGATAACACTAACATAGGGCAGAGACAACACAGTAAAGCATTTTCAAAGGAAACAGCTGGCAGTAAGTGTGGTGCCTATTTAGGCAGCAAAAGTACACATGAACTCTGCCTCCACATTGTTCAATATGAACAATACCTTTTTGTTCTTGTGCAGGACCTGTTAGGGTCACACTTCATAAACAACTCTGCTTGAAACATTCAGGGGATGCTCAGAGGACTGATACAATCTACAGCGACAGATGGAAAGAGAAGATTAAGACTACTTAAAAATGAGAAATAATACTCCTCTATGCTCATGAGCTAGCAAAACTGTTAAATCTCAGTATCTTTATTAAGAGAGTAAAGTTGACTCAGGAAAAATAAGCCATTAGAACAACCAGAATTCTATAGAGAAGTGTGTGTATGAAATAGCGATAGGGATCTGCTGAAAAGATTAGAATATAGAATTTTAACTTGCACACACAACCCAAATCAAAGAACACATCAACTGGGCTCGTGAACAGAGCATCCCAACAGTGCCCACAGCAATGGGATGCACCTTTCCTCGTACCAACTTGAAGCCAATACATGAAAAAATAGTCTATAGGAATATGTCTCTCTGTATCTTATTATTTGGTTCAACAGCTATTATTTTAAGTGGAAAATATCTGTTGGTGCAACACTATTACAGCTTTAACACCATATTCCCTCGGTGAGTTCAGATAAACACCAAAATCTAAGTGAGATTTAACCACAATGCTGAGAGTACACACAGCTCTTACTATTGCACCTTTGCCTGTGACAGAACCTTATTCGGATTTTAATTAATTCCACTTAACATTTCAGCATCCTATATATCAATAAACATGAGCTTAATTCAAAGTTGGTGCTTATTAGCAAGATAATCATACTTACTACTTAAGCATAGTGCCTCACTGGTGTTCAGTCCAGACCAGACCTTGCTCTTGTTTGTATCTGCACAGAAGGATTTGGATCAGTTTCAACAAAAGCAAGTGATTAACTAATTAGGAAGAGCTGCACCCAAGCTTCCTGACCCCACCTCCAGCCTGTGGCGAGGAGCTGAAGTGGCCCTGCGTAGGAACCAGGAATGTGAATTTCAACAGGAAAATTTAACACTCCTGGTGCCATCATCACACATTCCATGTGGTTTTAGGTACTGAAAGCGTTCATTATTCAAAATAAAGAGTGGGATACCATCACACCATGCTGCTGCCAGGTTTCAGAATAACTTAAATATCCATTAAAGTGCAATATTGTCTTATAGAGGCAACATGTCCAAAAGGGCATAAGGAGAATCTTACCCAGAAGTCAACTAAAGTGTTCTAATATATTTAAGTTACTGGGGAGATCACAAAAGAATGAAAGAAAGGCCAACCATCTTGCACAATTGTAACTGCATCCAAAGTACAATATTTCCCAGTTTCTAAGGTTTTCACAAGGAGCTTTTACTGGATAATTTCTACATGCTGCATTAGAATCAAGTGCTTTAGTTCCTTTTACTGCAATGTTGCCCAAGAAGTCCTGAAGCAAATGCTCAAAATGCATCAGTAGTTTCTAGGATTAACAGTCTGGTATTTTTACACACAAAGTGGGAAGGGAGGAGGAGGGAAGGAAACTTCACACATGTCAAGAGCGCCCGGTTTACAAACATGTGAAAGCCCTTAAGTGTTATTTCTGAAAGGGTTGGTAGCCAATATGCCAGCTGGTCAGAGCTCTGCCTCAAATGGTTATTTCTTAATGAATTCTTGAGAGAAAACTCTGAAAGACTCAAAACTCATGAGGAGAGCAATGAATTCAGGGCTTTATCCCGTGCCCACGACAGTGTATTGGCACACGTCCTTACAATATGTAAGGAGTAGCATAGTTCAGTAGTTGACTGTCGTTTTCCTATGCTTAGGATGGTTTCCATAGCTAAAGAAGTCTTAAATCACTATACACTTTAAAGGTACATTTCATTTGTGCTTTGTTAAAATAAACATACCGTAACCTTGCAAAAAAAAGAAGTGGTTGATAGATTGTGCTGTAGAGCTTACTAGTGTGCACTATTCCCCATTGAAATGGCTCTAATTTGACAAACAGATCCAACATGTCATATAAAATGAGTAAACCATGTAACCCAGAAATGGAGCCCAGAACTTCACCCTCTTATTCTTCTTTCCTTTGGTGGCTGGTAAAACAAGACCATATTATCCTCTCCAGAAGGACAAAAACAAAAGCAAAAGCAATGTGATGTTTTTTCCATTATTTATTTTCACTTGCGACTCAGGTGCATGTTGATAAAGGTCCACAGAGTTTGAGGAAATTTGCCTTCCTGCCAGTTGTGAACACTAAGAACCATCTGCTTTTGAAATGAATCTTCCTTTACCTCTTCAATAATGAACTCCTGGTGATCAAATGCATCCTTCAGTCTGGTCTGTAAAGGGGAAAAAAAGAAAAAACTGCACTCATCCATCAAAGGAAAACACCCTGAATTTTTTTCTTTGTAATTCACTGCAGCAGTCAGAGTAACAGAGCTGGACCACCAGACAAGGACAAATATCCCTGTACATGCAATGCGTTATGACCTGGATTAACATGAATTCCAGGTGTGAAATGGTTTTCACCCCCCAAGGCCAGCTTGAATTTATCACTACTTTGCAATAAAGACTGAAAAAAACCTCAGATACAACTCCGGGTGTTTCACAAGAGATCAGACCTCACTGAAGAGAGATCTCAGTGGCACAAACAGCCCCACAAATGGTTATTGGCTCCTCACCACCTCTAACCTTCTGATCTCAAACAGTTTCTGACAAGATATATCTGCATTATAAAACAGCTGATTTGCTCTGACGTCTGTGAAGATGCCAAAGTTTAACGGGTCCTTGGAATTTTAAGTAACAGTTTTTCTGGGTCAAGATCAAGGTGAACAAGGTGTGGAAATAAAACCTGCCTGTGCTGTGCCTAAGTGGAACACTAAAAGGAAGGTTGGAGGACTGGGAAATCCCAGAGCTGCAAACTTCTGAAGGCTGGGAAAGCCCACAACTGTGCAGTGACAGCCTTTTTCTTCTTACAATTAACGTACTGAAGCCCTCATCTTTTATCTTCTTACAAATAGAAAAATCTCCTTTTGGTTGTTTCAAATGGACTGACATTCAACATTTTTCTGTTGCAAAGCTTGTCACGAAGGGATCAGGATGACTGTACAGTCACAGGCTCTGAGTGCATTAAATGTTTCCTAAGGAAGGCATCCTGCTGGCAGCACGGTGACCATCATTAGGCTCTTGAGCTTTACCTTCCATAATTAACCAGAGATGTATTATTTACAAGGACACAGACCTAAATAAATGCAAGTACAGATATATCCATATATACTCAGTAAGTCCAGTATTTTTAATAAAATTAATTAACCTTCAGGTTAAAAAAAAAGTGTTATCCAAACACACACAAAAACAAATCCGATTGGACATATAATTGACCTTGCATCTTAGTTAAATGGATGAATGTAAACTGGAACACAGCAAGTTAATTATCGTGCATTTACACCTCATCGTATTCACCTTAACCCCCCCCCCCCAAAAAAAAAAAAAAAAAAAAAAGCAGAAGAGTTTTTGGGGTACTAAAGTGCAGTATTTGTAATACACATAACCTTGACCAATAAATCATTGGTGAGGAAGGAACTGAAACTTGACAACTCGGAGGGAGCTCTACATTGCACCACATTGGTTCTGGTAGTGCTGTGTTGCACTGGGGTCTGATTTCTGAAACACTGACTGATGGCACACTGGAAAAATTCTACCAACACTCCCAATGAGAACTCCATACAATCCACAACTAACAGTATCTGAAATCTCTCCCTGTGACACCTGCACTCTGTACTGCTGTCTAATGGGGTGCACCGCCAGCCCTGCTTATCATTAAACACTCTCTGTTCAAAGACCTGGTAACCACACATCTGTTTGCCAGTCTGGAAGCCAGACCCTCACCCACACCCCCACCATGTCCAGAGCAACCCACTGCCCCCCAGGCACAGCTCAGTGGTGACACGGGTTGAGCCCATTTTCCACAGATGAAGAGTTTAATGCAATATTTGCTCTTGCCCAGTGCCTGACCCCATGTGAAGGATATGGTACCCAGAATTTACAGATCAATTACTTAGGCAGCTCAGAATGACGTACCCTTATTCCACATAGTGTAATTCACAAAAAAAATATTTCCCACAGTGATTTGCAGAATTGCATAATGCAGTTATAAAGTTAAAATAATGGCAAAGGGAAAAAAAAAGGAATTAGAGTCTATAACCACTGAAGAAGAAATATGTTTTCAAATGTGATTTGCAAATAGACGGTGAATCAATGAGGCAGGGAAACTAGAGGATGCTTCTATGGGAAAAATAGCTAGGGAATGAAAAGTGGGGCATTTAACAAGGCATTGCACTCCTTTACTGCTACTTGCATGGACTGCCTGCAACCATGAATCTACGAATAATTCACTGCTGGATCCCCAGTAAGGTTATTAACACCAGACTTTTTTTCTGCTCTTTTTGAGCAGAAGTACACCATGCACTCAGCATGATGTACTTACAACAGTCAGAGGAATACTGGCCCACGTCCCGCAGTGATGGGATGCCACACAGTGACATGACTCCTTCCAGCAGCAGGTGCACCCAGTCAGCTTGACTCAGACACACCTCACCTGCTCACCTGCATAGTTATCTGTGTGTGTGACCCTGACTTTCCAGCGTGTGTTTCACGTAGGCAATTACTGGAGGCTTTCTTCGTGCACAGGAATGCCCTTTGAATACACCTGGACTTTTCCTGTGCTACTTAATTCACAGTGAGAAACTCAAGATGTACCCGTTGTGTGCTAAAGATAATAAGAAACACAGATACTTCTGGTGACAGAGCCTAAATAAAGGTGATTAAGGAATACCAGTAAGAAGATTAATTTCAGCCTGGTCCTTGTGAAATGCACTGCAACAACTTAAACTGGTCAAAGGATGCTTTTAGAAGGAAAGTGACATCATTTTAAGACAGACCGAGAAAACCTGACCCAAACCTGCAGGCTGATGGCTGGCAGGAGGCCTTGGAGCCCTCTCTTGGGGAAGGTGTATGATGAAGGAAAGCTGTGTTGCCAAAACTCCAGAAATCCAAGTCACTTCACTCACCATACTTAAAGCTCCATACACCTTAACCAGTGTTCACTCCCCTTGGAGTCAGTTTAGTACGGCAAGAGAAAGAAAATGAGAGGCAGGGTAATCTCTGTCAGAAGTGTGCAGAACCACCCTGTGTGTCACAGACACTGAACTGGTGGTAGTCTAAAAATAAAGGCTGATCTCAGTTTCTGTCAAATCAAACCGACACAAAAATCTTGGATACCAATGTAAGAGAAAAATCGATGTCAATCCATTCCTTCACTCAAAAGCAACAATCTAACAAGACAGTTGGGGTTTTAAGACTGAAAATGATTTCTATACATTGTGCTAGTACATTTTGGAAGAAGCTGAACCAAATAGATCACGCTCAAAAGTACCACTTCCTAACCAAAATTTCCAAAGACAGTAATTTCTGCTATTTCCAAAGACAGTAAACACAGAACAGCAACAAAGCCCACAGCTAAAATTGCTTTCTGATAAGGAAGAAAGTAAGAAAGAGTGCAACTGATGCAAGTTCGAAAGGCCTCGTTGAAGTGTAGAGTACCCTGTAGGTCACCTAAAAACCCCACCAGTATTCTTAGAGCTACATTCATTTAGAAACAGCAGGCATAGTTCATCCCAGGGAGAGCAGCAGAAGCATTGCACGGCTGATGGAGAAAGGCAGGCACCTCCAGAAAGTATTTCCTTCATCCATCAGATGAGAAAGCTAAGACAAAGTTCAGCTCAGATGGATGAATCCAGTCTGCAAACACTCAGTAAGGTCTCAATGATGTGACTCTGCAGCTGCATCAATCTTAAAAACGACAAATGCAGTATGAAAAGCAGCAACAGAGAATAGCAGTTTAATAACGTAGTGAGTGTTAAGGACATTAGGAAAAACCTATTGATTCCCTGAGTTTTAGAGCAGGTCCTGCTTCAGCAAAACTCAGGAGACATTCAACAGTCACATCTCCCCAAATCCTCGCGCTTTTTGAGTTCAGACTGCTTGTATGCACGTGGAGAACAATTCTGCCCACACTGAGAGCCTCAGCTTCTCCAGAATGAGTGCACTGCTCTCAGCAGCTGTCACCACTGAGCAAAGCTCAGCTCCAAATATCCCATGGCACTTTTCCCAAAGGAAAACACAGAGGATTGCTAGATACTTGTCCTAACTCTTCAGCTACTTCCTGTAGAAGGAGAAACCTTCAGTTTCACCAACAGACTTCATGAGTGGTGAGACAGCAGAGTACCACCACACACAGCAGGACCAGCAGACAGGGCCCCAGTGACTCCCATGGCACAGAACCAAGTCCAGGCTGAATAGTGCTGAAGAATGCAAAAGTAAGGAGGAGGGGAAGGGAGTATTATTGATTGGGCAAGGCAAGACCTTTAAAACAGGCATTTCTGTACTTACTGGGTAAAATTAGGTTGAGCTGCTGAGAGCATACGCATCCTTGGGGCTTCCTCTCCAGCCATCCCGCCGTGGTTCAGCGTGAATCACTTCCATGCTGATTCACACAATAGCTCGCAGGCTGAGGTGGCCAATAATTCAATTAACTGACTGAATGGAAAGTTGTATTTTATCTCCATAATGCAGCAGTTTGGACTATAATAGTTTCCTCTGACTGCTGAAAAGGAATTGGTACATAATAACACGTTGAGTGGTCAAAATAGAAAAGCGATGTTTAAGTGTGCTACGGAGAAAGCCTTGTACAGCCAGGACACCCGTGTTTGCTTTAGCCCCAAAAGGGATGTAATGCAATTCAGCTCAGTCCCCTCAAAAGGACCACAGTGCCAAGTGATGACATAGAATCTCATCTTGAGCCTAAGCCTTTGAAGCTGAGCACACAAGCTGCTCTACTGTTTGATTCGCAGGCAATAAAATAACAAGTTGGAAACACCAAGAATCATTTGTGTGGCTGCACTCCAGTAAAAGAAATGGGAAATTCTGAAGAAACTGCTCACAGCCTTATGCAGTATCGCTGGGGCCTTTATAAATCATTTCTTATGCCAGCAACAGGCAAGGAGGAAGAGAAAACTGCAACAGTGCCTTCCAGCTGGCCAAATAAGGGATACCTTTAATTGCTTTGTCGGTACAGCAGAGCAGAAAGCTTGGCATGCCTCAGGTTGAAGGCCCAGCTCTTTAAAGGTGAGCTCCACTGCACACATCATGTCAGCTCAAATACAGGTCAAGAAAAAAGCACTGGAAAAGCATCCCGCTGCTGTCTGCTCTGTCAGAAAACACTTTGGGTGAGAAGCGGCTTGAATTCACCTCGTGTGTATTCACATCATAATACCAACTCATCTGATTATTTCATCTTCAGATCTAAACGTGACACCCCGTAGTGCTTTGAGACGCAGAGCACTGTGCTGCCTGGCTGTACTGAAGTAGTTTTTGATCGTATATTTTGACTGTTTGTTTCCAGGTGGGTTATCAAAAATAATATGGGGGTACGTTCATGAACCTCAAGAGATTGAATTCAAAGTCCAGATGGAAAACAGAAATGGTCAGAACATTTGTTTTTATCTAAGATAAGAAGACATGATTACCTAAAAAATTGCTTTAAATATGTATGTGTGTACTTTAAAGACTTTCACTAAGTTGATTTGATTTCTGCTTCAGAATCTAGCGTCAATCAAAGTCGAATCAAAAACTCCAAACCATTCTCTGCATTGGGATCCAGACTCAACAAGGCACAGAAAAGCCCATGCTGAAATAACCGTTAGCTCACATACTCCAGCTATTTCAAGTAGAATATACATAGCTGGAAAGTTTCCCATCTGTGTTTTATGTTAAGGATATACGTAGGCATCATGCTGAGCTGCAATCTAGCTTATATTCCTTATTCAAATAGGTAAAGAGTAATACTGAACAACTCATCCATTTTTGGAGCGGGACTCGATGACCCTTAGGGGTCCCACTCAGCTCTGCCTATTCCATAATGCTGAGGTTTAAGTGGAAAGGGGAACACTTACTGAGATGCTGCTCCCAGCCAAGTGGCCACAGAGCTTTAACCAGAGGCGATGGTGACAAACTGCTCCGAGACCTCTTCTCACAGCTCTGTTAAACACCGGAATCATGAATAAGCAAAACGCACAGCAAGCACCCTCCCCCCCCCAGTAGGATATTGCAGACATATCACTCCTGACAGGGCTAAACGATAGGTGATACTGATAAGCGGGGTTGGAATAAAATATGATTAAACCAGTCTTTTCCATTCTGCCTTGATTTAAGAGTACAAAGAGCAAACTATTCATCTTCTGCCTAGAAGCAGTAAATCAACTGATAAAGAAAAGTGAGAAGTAAGTGCAGTGCCAGGAAAATCAAATCATCACGTGCTGGAAAACTGTTCTTGGAAAGCAGGAAAAGAGGATTAAACAACAATGCAGAAGCATCAGCCCCAGCAATCATCAGGAGCTTGCACGAGGTTGGGGCAGGCACAGAAATCAACAGCAGAGGAAGGGATACAACAAATATCAGCAGGGCCAAAGCATTAGGAAACAGCCAAGTTCCCTGTCCCGTTCTGTGGCCACACTGCTCTGCCAGGCCATGCACCTGTGGGACAGGAGCACGGTGCACGGACCGCAGGCATGTAGGTAGGAAGGATTTCACCCAAAATAAATGACATTTAAAAGTGCTCCCACCTTATCAGCCCAGCATGGAAAGCAGGCCAGCCCCCCACAGAACTGCAGAACACCTCTCACTTTGCAGTGCTCACTGGTTGGGCTCATGCTGTACCAAATCCCACAGTTAAAAGGAAGGGCTTTGCAGAAGTGGCAGGAACCAGGCTGCCCTGCTGTCTGCTCTGCCCAGACACTTGCCTCCAATTACCGTGTGGTTTTCTCATGCTCGTTATAATGCCATCCAATGCTACACCCATCTGCCCTGTGCACAAAGCCTTTCTAATCTGACAATCACCCATGGCTGGTCCCACTTTCTATTTTTCCAACAGAACATTTCTTTCCTCTTTCTCAGAGAAGTTTTTAAGGAGGAATTCAACTGAAGAGCCTGTGTGCTGCCAGGTATGACACTGCTACGTTCCCTCCTAAAAATAATAGTTCCACCCAAACACACTGCATTGTCCCACAGCACTCCTGCTTCCCCCCCTGCTGCCATCATGACATTGAATGCAGACAGCAACACAGCAAAATGAAACATGTTCTAAACTTGCGGGATGAGAAAGTCTTAGTGTTTGAATGAAATCATTATCCCAAGGTTAGGCTGTAACACTGAACCACTGCGGGGCCTCCTGAGGAGGGATGGAATCATGAAGCAGAATTGGCACCCTTTAGAGAAACAGCAAGGCAAAATGAGCTAGAAACAAGCTGAATGGGTGAAACGAAGGGGATAATCCTGCGTTTTTCACAAAAGCCTACAAGGAGATTAGTTGCCAGCACCAGCTATATTCTTGCAGCTGTGGTTAAAAGGAGTGCTTGATGAGTAATTGGTAATTGTTCATCCTTCTCTAATCTTGTAAATCAGTAGTAATAACAGAAGTCCCCATACCACCACTGCTGTATGATTAACAATGATTCTGCCTCTAGATTTTAATGACTTCACAAAGTAATTATTTGATTCCTTAATGGCAGCTGGGATTGGTGGGACACGCCAGGGGCCCAGGCAGCAGGAAGGGTCATGCTGGAACTGGCCAGACCACACTGCATGGAAGCAGGAGCAGAACTGTCTTGGCAAGTTCTCATGATAGTCCCACAAGGATGCAAATTTCTCAACCTGCAGACCTCCTTACCACTGGAAATAACACAGTGTTAATGGGGGCTCGCAGTCCAGGGCCCTTCTCTCTGGCACAGTACAAAAAAGACTCCCAATTGGCAGAGTTGGACCAGAAGCAGAAAAGCTGGAAAGAGTCTGCCTTGGGCACTGCCTTCTGCCACCGCTACTGACCCACTGCTGGCATCAGGCAGAGGATCTGACTGCCACAGACACGTCCCATTGCTGCAGCTTTCCCCACGCACCCTGCAGCACGAATATGAAAATAATCACACCAGCTCTCAGTTCAAAGCGACTCTTTGCTCCTCAAAAAGCCATTTCCAGCAAGCAGGGTAATCAGCTCCAAGGACAGGTCCTGCACATTGACACACACCTGCACAGAGCACACAGACAGTGCAAGCCCCACAGACAAGTGCTTGCACCTGCAGCATGCAGCCTGCAAGTGAGACAGAACAAAGAGATGAAAACGGGGTGTTGGAAGGTGAACAGAGCCCTTTACATCTCCAGAAACTTCTGGTTGAATAATCCTATCCTAAAGCGCCGCTTGTAGAGCACTTGGCATTCATTCTACATGCACGCTGCTATGAGTATTCAATCAGAGCACTCAATTGCACAGCAACAGAATGCTGACACCTACTGCCACACAACCCCCGGCTGTGGCCTGGAGCATCCCACCGGGACAGCACCGTGCTCTCCAGCAAAGCAGAGCTGCTGCAAAGCTGGTGAAGGAGTCACACGTGTGTGCATCACAGGCACACGGACCGTTACTCATTTTAATAAGGTCTTACAAGGCAGCCCTGGCTCCGGCTGGGAAACCTGAAGAAGCACGATGATTCAGCCCTGAGAGTCATTCAGCATTTCATACATTCATTCAGGAAGAAAGTTTTTCCATGATGTACATACTCAAGAGGCTTTTAAAACAAATAACGAAACATTAATCTTACTATCATTAGTCTGGATTGGAGCAAAACATCTGTAGATCTCAGTCCATAACCAGCAACTGCAGAAAACCTTCTGCTGAATCAAGTCATAGTAAGTACTTGAAGATAATTGCAAACGTTTCTGATTTTACTGAGTTAGAATTCCTTTCCTCCGTAACGTACCACACAAAGAAAGGCAGACTTACAGAAAAGCACACAAAAATAAACTTTGAAGTTTTAGAGTGAAATTCTGATTCGCTGACTTCTGGGGGGGGGGACAGAATCACAGAGGCAGATGCACAAAGGGCATTATTTATCTGCACACAGAGCAGCTGTGACCCAACCAGTGAGCTATTGAGCTTCATTCAACTGGAGGTAAATAGCAGAGAAGTACAGAGCACTCTGTGCTTTGGTGCAGTACTGGGAGCACTGGTGCCTCTGGACTCCATTTCTTCACAGCCAGCTGTCTGAAGGAGGGGGGCAGAGCAGTGCAGATAAGTTGAACTATTACAGGCACCCTGACCAAGGTTATGTGGGTGCTGGAGCCATGTGACAAGTACATCCATTGGAACCACCCAACAATTGCTTCTGGATTGCCATCCCTGGGCCACTATGAGAAGGAACTGAAAGCAGTAATGACAAATTATTAGTGCAGGAGGGAGCACAGAGTTGGCTGTTACCTCCATCCATTTTGGCTGGAATAGAGGTTTGCTTTGGGAGGAAAAAAAAATTACTGTTGCATTAACATTAAAAAACAGACTATAACAATTATTCCATATTTCTGTACAAGTGTGCAGCTGCTACATGGGGTTTTGCTATTTCTGTAAGCTGCACGCTCTGACACTGAAACATGCACAGATTTTTTATTTTTTTTTTTCCTTCTCCTCCTTTCTGGAAATAGAGCATGGAAAAATCCCTCCGTTCTCTCACACCTCCTTAGCAGATGGTGCTGAAGTTGCACACCTCCCACAGCCAGCTGGAGGGAGTGCAGGAGGAAGGCTCCCTGGGCCCAGAAAGCAGTGGGGATGGCACTGTGCACCCCCGCACCGTCCTGCCCAGGACAGCCCCCATCCCACTGCACAGCTCCACAGTCAGCTCTGCTTCTCCTTCCCTCTGTGCCTTAACACCCTGAAGTCCCATTAAAGCTCACTCTTCTTTTGCCAGGAGTTTTCTTGCATCTTTCCAAAGTGACAGCAAAGCAATGCCTGCTGGCTCTGACCTCTGCATGACTGAGAGGAAGCCTCATTCGAGTCTCCTCTGAACCATCTTACTCTGAAAATGTTTCACATTCCATAAAGCATAAAGGATTTCAAGCCAGTTATATCACTTGCCTTTGGTAATATCCATTCATGAACACAAATTATCACCTATGCACTGTTACTATGTAAAAGCAACTCCGATATAACCAATAATTAGAAATCAATTATGGGGCTTGAGTGCAACAGAATTCTATTGTGACTTGGGTGCCTCTATGCATCTATTTGCAGCGCCTATAAGTGTGGTAATCTGTCTTAATTCTTTATGTGTGAATAGAAAAGTGCCTCAGGCCTTATTCAATTCCCATTTATGCCCAAGGAAACCTGCCTGTTTAAATTACACAAGTCTTGTTCCTCCCATAATGCACTTTGATGCAACTCTGTACAAATCCACGTTAGCCATAAAATAATCCCCATTTCAAAGCAGGTAACCTAGTAATGCCACTTACTGATTCAGGCCCTGACACCAACTCTGCTTTTGTTTTTTTCCAAGATGTGGTTTATGATTGTTCCCTTTCTTACTAAAGAGTCCCAAGGAACAAGATGTGGACTGGTAGTGCCCTCTCTCAAGGCTGACCGTGGGTCTGCAGTGATGGCTGCTGCAGTGGCAGTGCCATATTTCAGCTTTGCACTCAGCTCAGGACTGCTGACCCACTCCTGCAGAGGAATACATCAACATTCTCTCAGTTCTGTGCTCCACTTCATTCTTAATTTCACATTAGAGAAGTATGACTGGATGGGGAATGCTGGAGGACTGAGCAAGGCTTGGCAGCTTGTAGAGATGTTTTTCCACCTTTAGCTGAAAGCCAGGTGGCAGGTGCCACCTCACCCCAGTGCCGATGCCCTCTGCCTCGTGTTCTGGCACTGCTGGGGGAATCCCTGGGCTGTGCTTCAGGAAAACCACGGCCTCTTTTCGCATTCAGTTCAGACATATCCACAACTTACACGCAGCTCTTTACCACAGTGCATTTCTACGATGTCACAGTTACAGCTAAGTGCTCCTCAGACTCCAATAAACAACAAAAGATGCGTTCCAGCTCACTTTTCAGAAACATGGGCTACTGTCAGAGCGGTGGTTTTGAATCCAAGAACAGCACAAATTCTGAAGAAAAGCATCTCAGGACTTAATTGAAAAACAGCCCAAATGGATACGAAGCCAGTAAAGTTTCTTCCTCCCACCAACCCATTGGTCACACAGCAAAGCTGAAGCACACAACCAGCACTGCCTGCTATTAAAAAATGAGACCACATCACCAATAACCACGTCTGAAGGTACTCACATTTCAACAACAGCAGGTCAGGAACTAACAAAACCTTTATATGAACGCCATCAAGTTGGCTTAAACGACTGTCCCATCTCCTGAAGCAGTGCCCGAGGGGCACAGGGCTGCTGGGAGCTGGGGCAGGGCACAGGCGAGAGTCCAGAGCAGCTTCAGTCCAGCAGTTTGATGAGAAGAGACAAAAACAAAGCAGCAGCAGGGTCCAGCACCTGCCTTGGAACTGATTCAGGAAAAGGGATAATGCACGAACACAAAGTATCAAGGAACACACACATAGGCACCCACCTGCACGCTCTGCCTGTCTCAACAGCAAGGTTTTATACAGCGCAGTCAGAAATTCAGCTGCTCTGTTGCTAAGTCAACTCTCTTTGACACATCTGAATGATTTTAGGAAAAAAAGCACCAAACCCAAACCAACAACCTCACTTGTATCACAGAGCCAGTGGGAGAAGCATCCTCTCGTCATTTGCATGAGCCTTGCGCCAAAACCCTCCTTTATTTCTACTTTGGAGCAGACTAGTAACAATTAGCAAATCATTCTCCTGAATTATTCAAAGGCATTAAGTTTCTTTTTAGGTGCTTTACTTATAAAAGATGCTGGAAGTGAAAGCATCTAACGGGCCTGCTGTCTTCTCTGCTGTCTTCACTCTGCATCCTCTCAGCCACCTTTACTTGGAGGTATTGTTTCTGGGGGAAAACTTGTGCATTTACCAGTATCCATAACCGAGATAAAGTGCAACTGAAAGCTCAGTCAGAACTTGGAATTATGCTGTATAATGTCCTCTTCAAATAACAAACCTTTAATGGGAATTAATGAATGGTCTTCTCTAGATTTGAGGACAAAGTTGCAGTAATAGGAAAAAAAAAAATGTATGAGCTGATGGATTGCCTTATCATTGATGAGGATTAGATGCTTCTATGCTGTTCTGGGAGTTTCGTGGATCTGAGTAACCCCTTTACAGTGATTAAATGTCATAGACGAATGTTCTCAATTCTCAAATAATTTTTCCTTCTTTCCATCCAACTTCAAGCCAGGGAAACCTAACTGATCAAGACAAGAATCAAGTTAATATTTTTCATATAATTGCCTGTGGGAGTGGGAGAAGCCACTGGATGGTACTTCTCAGAGCAGCATCCTCTTCAAACCCCATCCATGCTCAAACCTGAAGAAAACCTGATGTCACCCACTAGAAAGAGCCATCCCTGGATGTTATATGCTGAAAATAACATTACTTTATGTCAGCTGTGAATTTATACATCATTTCCCTAAAATCATTACTGAGAATGGAAAGGATTTGAAAGGTGCTCAACAACTTAATCAGCTGCAAGGGAGCACTGTACACAAACAATCCTTGCTGTCATGCAAGCTTCAGGATGGTTGCTGGTGAGTTTTTCTTTGCTACCCACTATTTCTTAATCATCCTGGGCATTTTGTTTTGTTTTCACTTTGGTTATGGCCACTGCTCCCTCTATGACATTATCCACAAGCAGGCAGGTGATAAATCTAAGAAACAGTCTGATGCATGTCATTTTCAATTGATGTTTTCCTTAAATGTGGGGAATGCCAATAACTGTCTAAGTCAGAATATTAAAAAAAAAAAAGGATATCAGTTCTAGACTTTTCTTCCAAATAAAGAAATGCAGCATTGCTTGGCACTCTGTTAACCACTAAAAAAAAAAAACTTCAATCACATTTTACTGATTTCAGCCCTTGGATACTAAAATGAATAACATCTGTGGGTGCCTCTCGAAGTTATTTAACTTAATATGTAATCAAATAAAAACACGTTTGCAGTACTTCAGAGTGCACTCTCCTATGCTAAACATCACCTGGTCAGGACCCAGCCTGCCATGAGGCACATCCTCCCCAGCCCTTCCCCAGCTGTGGGGAGCAGGCAGCTGGCACACAAAGTGAGGGTGCTCTACTGGACTTAAACACACAGGTCTGTATGTCACCATCTAAAAGTCAAATCAGCAGTCTGGTGGCCTGCCGTGCCTCCGAAAACTCAGGAGAGCATCGTCACTAAAACAGCTAATTCAAAATGCCAAGCATAAGAGGAATCGAGCAATTATGGCCATGTAGTATGAAGGAAAAACAAATATATTTTATCTTCTGCAAGTAATGGAAAACTACAATTCTTCCCTGTGCTCCTTCCACTGGTGACTCAGCCATCAAATCATCTATGCCAATCCCATAAATTGATACAACATCTTTGCTGGAAGTAAAGAGAAAGCAGGAGTGCATTTTTAAAAGGTAAAAATACGATTTCATAACAACAGTAGTTGTTTTACTACCTCATTAATAACTCCACACTGTGCAGGAACACAGCAATGCACGGAGCAGTTGCACTTCTGCAGCTGTGACAGCACAAAGGTGCACTGGGAGGAGGTCTGCAGGACAGGCAGTGTGTTGCATCAGAACAGCTGACACAGCCAGAACAGAGAGGCATCCAAACCTCCTGGGTTTCACTTGGTTTTTAGTTCCTTTTCCAGTCTCTTAAGATGTACTACTCTCCTTTCTGCTTTTCTTAAGGATACATATGCAACGGGGTGAAAGCCTTTGCTAGATCACTTGCAATTTTCCTAAGCACAGCCTTGGGTACAGATCCTCAGTGCCCCCAGACGTCCTTCCTTGCGTCCTTCTCCCATTGTGCCTCTGTCTCCCCATCAGTAAAACAAGGCCAATTTTTCCATTGCCTTGCAAGGTACAAGTACACTTACAATGTTGCAGATACATTAGCAAATTACTTTCTTAATGAGATGCTCAGATATGACATTAATAAAACCTGACATCAGATGGGGAAGAACAGTGGTGTTTCAGAATTTTTAAGAAGGAGATGGTGAAGTGCTGAGCAAACTGGAGATTCCCACAACAGCTCAGCTGCCCTGCTCCTGCAGCACCTCCAGGAGCTGGGTCCTCCCAGCACAGCTCAACCTGCTGCTCCCTGCGAGTGCAGGTAAGTACTCATAATCCCAGAAACACAGGGCTGGAGGGGCTGCCTGGGGGACATCTCCTCAGTACACCAATGGGGAATGAGCCATCCTGAAACTCAGCAGGGAAAGAGATCTCAGAGCTTCTACTCCACAAAACGTGCTATGAACTTTGAACGCCATGGACTCAGAACTTCTGTGAAGTTCTCCTACAGTCCTGAGCACAATTTATCACCACAAACAGTATTTTAGGAGTATTTGACAACTGGAGAGTATTTACATTAACACACAAGAGAATAATGAGTTCATGTAAGTGGTCATAGTTGACTGAACAAAATAACCTCAGTCAGGTACATAATTAATCCTTTTATTATTCTGATGAATCAGCCACTCTTATCTGAAACAAAAACACCCTTCATCATTACCTTGTGCTGCAGAGTAGACCATATTATTTGGATGGCACATTCACATGGAGATCAAGTACACTCACCTACAGTACAGAAGTTACTTCCAAATAATTCAAGCACTTTTCCCCACTTAAATAGAATTTCATAAAGTAAAACCTGCAAAACACAAATGTTTGGTGCAAGCAAACAGAAAGCAGAGGACAAGTTGTTATCTAACCTGTGCATTTCCACTACATGAGCCATTCCCCAGAATCTTTCTTGCCAAGGAGAATTCAAGAACTCCAAGGAAAATAAAGGAGGAGTTCATCAAACAGTTCTACAGACGGCTGAAGTTAGTTAGCAAAACACAAGGAAGAACTTTTCTCAGACCACTTGTGGGACTACAAAGTCATCAGATGCAGGCCAAGGAGAAGAATACAGCTACAGTGAAAATCTCCCTATACCTACAGCAGTATATAGATATATAGGAGTATCCACAACAAACCTCATGCTGCTGCCTAGCAGCCCCCAGGCCTGCCAGACTGACATTACAAATCTCTGGTGGGTACTACAGCCCAGAGGATTTTTTCCTATTTCCCTCCTTTAATCCTTTTAAAGAGCTCTTTCATGGAGAATAGACATCTGCATTTATAGTAAGATCATGTAAAATATAAATATATATATTATAGGAATAAGAGAATAAAATGCTTTGCAGTTGGTCTATCTCTGGCTTGGGCAAGTGGCCACAAACATGTGGCACCACTGAGCATTTTCTCTGAAATTTCTACCAAGCCTCATCACCAGCACAGCAGGCAGCCCTGTTCTGGGGACAGCTGCACGCAGATGGAGTGGCTGGAGCACCAAGTCTTGACATGTTTTATGAGTTAATTTGGTGTTATTTAGTGTGCTGCACAGCAGCACTAAATCTTCACATCCTTTTTAGTGCTGTAAGTAATGCTTTAACTTCTTGGTAACCGTACAAGCTGGTGTTAATCCCCTTATATTTATTTGTTTAATACCCAGGGGAGCTGCAGAGTACATCATCTTGTGCTGCAACCACAAGAAGGCTAAGCAAACTTAAGTCTTTTTTTTTTTTTTCCAAGGCACATTTCCCAGTCAACTGGGGATGAGACAACAGGAAATAAGGGGAAAATAAAGGATTTGGGGGTTTCAGTCTTTAAATGTTCATGTTTCAGTGATGCCTGGCTTTTTTTTCTTTATTTTTTTGACAACCAAATTAACAGCAGGCAGCATCCCTGTGCACTCAAATCCCATATATGCACTGGAAGAAGGGCAGGCCACTCCTGGAGCTTCCCCTGCCTGCTCCTTATCTGAAAGCACCAGGACTAACCCCCCTACAACTCCCTAACCTGAAGAAGAATCTCTTTCCAGATGCACACGGGTTGGTATGTGCTAGTCAGTATGAACAGGTCCATGGTAGGCGTAGCTTCAGACCTTCTGCTCAGAACACTGTGAAGTGGTACAACTACACAGGGCATGGATGTAACTCATTAAGCCACACTCTTAATAAATAATACAAACCAAGATCACATCTGATGAATCACAGAAAACGTTCTTACATGTGAACCAGGAAAATCTATGAATACTACAAAATATCTCTGGCATTTAACAATGCCGTTTGAAGATTCACGTCTGAAGCATTGCCTCAGCCAGGGAACATTGCCCATCTGTTAGTCCATCTATCCAGAGAGGTCCATCAAGTACATTATCAGTTGCCATCCCATGAATGGCAGGCAGCTAATGTAGCACTCAAGGGAATTTTCCACCCATCTGTTCTTAATAAAGCTACACGATGATGTTCTGAATCTAGCCTTCAGTCCCACTGTTAGGGATAGAGCTGAGAAACGTATCCTGAAACAAGCATGGTTTACAGGCTGTGAGGAATGCGTGACATTGCTGCTATTTGTTAATTAGACAATTCCCACCACCCACTTCTCTAATGTATTACTAGGAGTTATTACACTGGAACAATCTTAATAGAACAATTCCCTTCTCATACTCCTAGCAGCAAAACTCAGTATTGGTGTTCAGTGCCGTCGGTCTTACACTGGGGAAAGTACTGATGTTACTCTCACCCAGGAAACCTCAGTCATCTCCATCACATACGTCTCTGCACACAGTGAATTCCTGTGGTTTTCTGGGGGGCTGCCTGCCCCCACACAACTGGGGGCAATGTTATCTTAATTCATCAGCTGCTCTCTTGATGTGGCACTAAATCCCACAAATAAAGGCTACATTCTGTGCTTCCTCATTGTACCACTGTGAGTGTTTCCTTGCTCGAATGTGAGGAAGTGCTTAATAAAAATCAGGGTCACTCACACGACCCAAAACCACACATTTCTGAGAGCAATGTCAGGGATCCAATAGCCACACACTTTCATTAAAGAAAAAAAGCCACTGAAACATCTTTTAATTGAACAGGTAATGATTTTCTTCCTAATAGGTAGTGCAAGACCTAAATATCCTGGTCAAATACTGTCAATTAAAAAAGCAGTCTATGTTTTCTTCTTTTCTTTTTTTTTCCTCTAATTTATAGTCCTTCACAATTACTCCTGTTGTACTTCAAGAAGATCAGACAGAAGAGTGCTGCCAAGACCAGGTTGGGGCTGCATGAGCAGCCATGCTGCACAGCAGGAGGAATGGGAGCAATGCAGTTTTCCCTGGTAACTGAAGTATGAGAATGGGATTTAATTGGGTCAGAACAGGAGTTAAGGTTTGCAGAGCTTAATTCACAGCTTCACCTAACTGCGTCTCTGGTGTTATTTTTGGCAGAGCAAATATCTGTTTTCATTTATATCCCATATCTTCATTGCTCTCCTGACTCCCACTCAGCTTACAGGAGTTCCCCTGGCTGCTGTCCGGACTCAGGAAACCCACACCTCAGCTCCCCCTGCCCACAGACCCTCGAGCAGCAGCACTCTGCAGACCCTGGAGCAAATTAACCCCAGGACTATGGGGATGCTCACTTTCAGGAGGTGATTAGCTCAGTCTAGCTTTAACAAAATCACATCACAAGAGGCAAAGACAAAACCAGGCACCCTGAGAAACAGAGAGGTAACCAGCAACATGCAGGAGCAGCTTCAAAGGCACTGATCCTTCACCAAGTTGGACAGATACCTTCTTGGATTCATAGCCCTAAGTCAACATGAAGAAAAGACTGCTTTTCTTCTGACCACTCTGAGACGGACCCAGAAAAAGCTAAAATGAGTTATTTGCTTGTTTGGGCTTTTTTTTTTTTTTCCTAGGTCTTTGTTAGTTGCAAGTTGAAAAGCATGCAAATAAAACTGTGATCTCATGAAGATTGTGAAAATATTGAGAGGTAAATTACACCATAGAAGAGTGATTCTAATTGGTTTTAACTAGAAATCTGCAGTAAGTTTCCATGGATTAAGTGAGAAGTTATACAGTTCCTAGAATGGGAAAGAAGTGGGGAAAAAAAAAATATATATATATATATCCTCTGTGAGCCAAAGGTGATATTAAGCTTCCACACTGATTAAGCTTTGTTTCTCTAATCTATTAGTGAATAATACTGAGAGTAAGTGAAGAATACTGATGCATTATGGAAAACTCAGGACTCTACAACAGCAAATACGTGTCTTTGGTAGGGACATGGGTAACACACTGAAATAAAAATAAATGTTAGAAAAAGAAACAAAAGAGTTAATTGATTCAAAATTAAAGGTTACTTTCCTGCCTACTGCACCACCCACCAACAGAGAATTAAGTCACTTGAGCAGAAAATCCTACATAATTTACCCAAACTCCATGGTAGTTTCAAAGCAGGTTTGAAGCATCTGCAGATTGAAACCTCCACGTGAGCTTTGGTTCCATGCCAGAGGAACAATAACTCTGTGCCAGGCCCTTCATTGCAATCAGCAGCATAAAATTATCTTCATCTTAGAGAAGGTAATTGAACATGAAAACATTACCTTAAAATCTAAATAAGACACAGTGGATTCCTGTTGGGCAGGAGGCAGTCAGGGCACTTCTGACACACGCAGGTTTAGCACTGGCACTCAGTGCTCCTTCAACATGTGTTACCTGAATTCCTCTCCAGAAAGCTTACAAGGATGCTCCTTCCCACCACGGTATGCTACCTGTTCTATAAGCATGTTAAACCACATAGAATGTTAAGACATCTCGGGAAAACAGGACTCAAAGTGCTTACAAAGTCTTCAGGGACAGCTGCTGGACAATTACTGTTTATCAGAGAGGATTCTGACCTTTTCCCAGTGTTTCACAACGTATATATTTAGATAAATCTAAATATTTTCCTACCTACTTTTTTCAACAGGAATTTTATGATTAGCTGGATAATTGTTTTAAAATATGCAATTAAATTTTCATAATGTATTCATTACTCCCTTAATATAGTATTCCTGAAACATCATTTCCCATTGAGAACTTATTTCTATATTAATTTCCATAAGACAGTTTTAAAAACTGAATTAATATACTTAGTACGTACTATATTAAAATAAAAATCTCCATTAAGTCAGAAGGAGTAATTTGCAACGAATGACTTATTTGATGGGTTTAGGTGGTTGGCTTTTCTCTTCTTTCTTTATACCCAGTCACCACCCCTTGAAACTTACACGGTAAAAATATGTTCATGCTCACCACTTAAATTAATTCAAATCTCACCTGCAAGTCTTGAAAGTTATGT
This sequence comes from Odontophorus gujanensis, assembly GCA_013399175.1. Lineage (NCBI taxonomy): Eukaryota > Metazoa > Chordata > Aves > Galliformes > Odontophoridae > Odontophorus > Odontophorus gujanensis. The sequence continues at coordinate 492,195 of VXAB01013773.1, forward strand.
TATGAAGAGCTAAAAATATTCAGGATGGTTTTCCAAGGCCTGTGCAGCACAGAGCCACCTGCCCATGGGCACTGGTAATGCTGTGAGTGCACACCCACCACCAGCACCCAGTCCAGCCACTTCCAGCACCAGTCACTATGAGAGATGGGAGAGGATCCATGAAGGTGGCAGTAATAGTGACCAGAAAGTGATGAGTGGATCTGTCCTCCTTATTTTGTTTCTGACATGGGAAGCAGGGAGCAAATTCATTAATTCCTCAACATTTGCTGTTTCTCCTTTAGCAGCTAAAAATAATCCAGCACTCTGGAGATTCTCAGGTCTGACTGTAAGGGATTTCCAAAGGAGAGTAGAACTTCATGAAATGAATACTTTGTGAGTCGTTCTTACACACAACACCAATTTTTCATGAGAATATACATTGGAAATGACATGTTGCTCTACCACACTGTGCTGGATGTTTCAAGTACCGTTGCTCTCCCAGTAATGGGCTGCAGCACCTACAGCAGGAAGGTTCACTGCAGTTCTGACCAACATGCACTGGGAAAATTGTCACTGCATTGCCTGAAGCTGGGTCAGGATTTAATATACCATCCAGAGGATAGTTCTAAGACCTGCATAATGCCTGCAACTCTAAACTCTGCACCCAGTCCAAACAAGCCCGGAGGCAGAGAGTGTGCTCTACAGCATAAACACCAGACTCCATCCACTTTTATAACCCACTCTGTCATTTCAACATACATCTAATTTAGACAGTGTCGCCAATCTGCAAACAGAAACCACATAAAAAGGAGTCAAGCAAAACGACCGACACATTCCTAGGTAATAAAAATCAATATTCATTTAGAAATCTCCAAAAAGTAATACTGGAAAGATAATCAAAAAAGTTACATATAAATATATATGATGTATAAATAAATAGGCTTCTACTGGAAGCCACGCTGGCTCCATGTGTCTGCAAAAAGATAAGCATTGTAACAGTTGTATAATAAACTATTGCCAAAAGTCTTCATTTATCAAGCCTGCATCTCTTGTGAGGGAGCACTTAATGTATTTAATGTTCCTGCATTAAACCTGGAGTGCCACCTCTACCTTAGATAAGGTATGATGTCTTAGTGTTGAGTCTCTTGCTGTGGTCAAGAGTTTGCTGGACCTGAGCTTAGACTTGGCAAAAGGCACCTATGGGTGGTGAAGGCTCTTGCAGAAGAACACATACGTATGATCAAGGTACACACTTCTATCTTTAGACATTGGTTTCCAGTGTAATTTTGCTCATTTGGAGGTTAAGATCTAAAAAAAGATCATCTGTTTCTGTGCTTTTCAACTCTGTTTCTTACAGAACTCCTGCTTATTTTTATTTGTTCCTAAACAAAGCCTAGGAGAGCCATTATTGCAGACACTTGAGGCAGCCATGGCTTCTCCCAGTCTGCATCTCCCAAGGATGACCAAGCAATTAACTAGCCTTTGTCCCTCAGGTCAGCACAACCTGCCTGCCTTCCTCAGAAAACCACACAGAAAAACAGCAGCAAGAGAGGAGGTACGGGAGTGGGAATATGAAGATATATGAAAGAACAATTCTTCATACCCCATAAGTACTGCAGACACTCTTAACAGCACACAAAGGCAGAACACTGGGACAAAGTGCTTTGATAAGGAACTCCAGGCAAAGTCCACTCACTCAGCCAGCACCAGAAGATGAAGGGAAGGGATAAAAGGCAGAAGGACGTGGCTGTTCCACCCTCACCCACCATCAGCATCCCAGGAGCACAGCCAACAGCCACGCTTGGAGCTTTGGCCTGTGTGTGAGGTGCACTGCCCCAGAGCCTCTCCAGTGCTTCGTAGTTTAGCACTGTTAATACTGCAGAGCTGCAAATGACATTTTGCACAGGCTACACGATTTGCCACATAATATGGACTGGTGCACACGTAGTACTGTGATAGCAACCTGTTCTTTTTAGTCAAACAAATCAATTGCTTTATTTAAGTATCACATAACTGGCCAAGAATTTACAGGTATCGCCACTAGGAAAGAATTTCTCCCTTGCCTTTTCTTAAAGCACAAGATGCCTGCTCCAAAGCTTAGAAATAATAATAAAAAAATGTGTTAAACTTTGCCACCTTCCATTTTCTATATTCATGCTTTTAAGATAATTCAGGAAAACCTCTTTGCAAGTAACTGCTCTGCATTTCAAAGCACGGTACTCGTAAGCTACAGCGCTCTGCAACACAAAAGTGCATTAAGTAATTCTCATATTACACAATAAATTGACCTGGATTTTTCAAACCGATCAGATTTACACTCTTCTGATGACACACTGACTAAAGAAAATCTATATCCTTCACTTTTTAGTAGCCCTGTTATATCATTCATCCTCAGAAGCGACGCAGTAGCTGAACCAAGACATACCAGATCCCAAGATTTATTTGATGCAAGCGTGTGAAGGAACAGAACGATGAGCTGTTAGCTTCTGCGTAATGCATTATTGAAAGCATTAACAGAGACCCATAATTTAGAAGACTTAATTTGCAGAGAGTCACAGAAGTTATTGATTAATGCTAGCAAGGCATAATCACAAGTTGAGTAAATATATAAAGTCTCAAAGATCCAAATATCAAGATAGTCTATGGAGCAGATTTCAAAAGAGCTCAGAACTCGCTCAGTTCAGTTTCAGAGAGTCAAAAGAAAGATGTTCAGTGCCTCTAGTCCTTGCTCACAGCTGCTCTCAATTTTAAGACTTTAATATGAATTATATCTAAACCCAAGCAATTCACCACTAGACTTCAATGAGATATTTTCAAAAACACCAGTACTCTTTCTTTCCCTATGTCTCTCTGATTTAACTTTTTATGCATCCATGTTTACTATAGGCTGAGCTCATTTTTCTTAGCGCAAAAAGCAAACAGAGGCCTGCCTTAGTTGCACGTAAACAAATCTCCCTTTCTGTAGTGGGCAACATATGTCAACTGGAAAACAAAGTCAGACCAGGTTGTATCAGTGATCAAAGTAAATAAGATAACAGTAATGCTGGCTGACATAGCACAGTGCTAAGTGGTCTCATGGGCTGGGTTTGATAGCATTAACTTGATGAGCAACAGTAATCACTGCAAGAACCATGCAAGGAAGGAGAAGGGGGGAAAAAAAATAGAAGGCAGCCATTACTTGCAGATGTTATACAGGAACTGCTCAACCTGCCTTATTTTGCATACTTTTCTCTCCCCACTGCAAAAGCACCCAAGCACACACTTTCCACATTTCTTCATAGATCTCCATGTACATCTGTAACACACAGAGCTCCTCTGTGTGGCAATCAAACATAAGAGACCTCTGCTTAGGAATACTAAAATAGAGATAATATGTACCTATAAAAAGTGGAAGGCGAAGGGAAGAAGGAGCTTGCCAAAGCATTTCAATTGCTATCAAAGTTATATTCTTGAAGAAAGCTGCATCTGCCTTCTTCAGAGAAGGCACTTCAATGAAACCCTGTGCCCAGGGGCAGGCAGCAAGGCTGAGGAGGCTCAGCAGGCAGTTCACAGAGCAAGCCAAAGGCTGAGCTGTGTAGAGCTAGAAGTGTTAATTTACTCAGTAATGGAGGTGTTCTCCAAGGAGGTTATGAGGAAATAACTACCGTTGGCAGCAAATTAAATAGACTGGTACAGAAACAAAATCTGTATCTGTTATGGACAAGAGGTCTGTCCAAGAGATAGTTAACTTATTTACAAGCTCATCTAGAAGGTATGAATATCAGAGCCAGCTGATGATGACTGTAAATCCCAAAATACAGGTCATGATATGAGTCACATCCTCCATCATGGTATCATACGATGAATAAGATCTAGTGACAGATCCCACTTGGTTTTAGCATACAGCAGCTGTTTAGAGAGTTCACACACACAAACTCAGCTTTGATGCATAACTGGTTCCGTTTGGGAATTCTGAAAGATGCAATGTTAAAAATAACCACCTTACAATACTGCATCAAAAGCACGTCACTGTTATTTCTGGCTGTAAGCACAATTAAGTCAAATCAGTAATTCAATTTTGTGACTCTCATAAATGCTTCTGCTGATCTGGAGACAAAGCTTAGGCTTGCTGTCTTTCCCCACTGCACTTAGTCAATTTAAGCATGAAATGGATATTCAGGTATTCTCTGCATCCTCACTTTGTTATACAATGGGCTGCTCATGGTCCGTTGGAGCCAACACAATCTGCCCCTCTTCGGACTGGCCAGGAGTTTTGACTCGGATCAGAATGCCTACAACTCCACAACATGCATTCAAGGCTTGAAAAGGTACTGTAGGTACAATAGTGAACTACACATCAAATAATTTGGGGAAAACAACAACACTGATACAAACCTAATGTTTAAATGCTTCCTAGGAGAAAAACACACCAATTCCCAGACACACAAAGTAATATTGAAGGCTAAGTTCTCAAGATTCTTTCCATACAGGAGATGATAATCAGTATGAAATGTTGTTTATTAAAGTGGTGGTTAAAACTAGGAGGGTAAACAGATTATTTGTAAAAATAACTAAATTGACATCTTAAGTTACTTTTTATTTTTAATATATCTTAGGCATACACAAGTCTTGTGAGAATATAACCAAATTAAGAAGAGATGTTCATGCCTTCATGTCAAGATATGCCTGTTCTTGGAATAAGCAAGTAGAAATTCTGCTCTGTAATCCACTATTTCAGTTTTCACCAGTACTCAGTGACAGGAGTTTCTCAATTCCTGAAGTCCACGATCAGTGTATCTTTATTTTTCTCCTTCAGAAAAGCACACTGTCTAAAGCTCAGTTACATTTTACATATTGTACCATAGTAACTGAAGTTTAAGGCCACGTATGAAATGAGAGGACTCATCATGTTGTGCCTCTTCTGTTTGTGAGCTGGGTTGGAGCACTCACCCTCTCCCTGTGACAGCACTTCACCCCCTCCAACTTACCAACTTGGTTGTCATGGGGCACAGCACTCAAAAGAAGAATGTTTAACAAAACACATTTATGTTGGCTGACTTGCAAGATAATGTGTTCAAAAACAGATATAAAAACGTTGACAGCTTGAAAGTAGAAAAGGGTTCTAAAAGACAGAGGCATTTCTTGTGCAGTTCTCAGAACTCAGTAGAAAGATTTATAATTTAAGTCAAGTCAAGAACATGATGGAGCAAACTACTGACAAACATAATTTATTCAGTGCACATTAATGGGATTTCTGGAACTAAGGAATATAACAGGAGAGTTCACCTCAGACAAGCAGAATTTTACCAGATATACAAGAATATTTTTACTTGTCATGTAAGGCAGCCAATCTCCAGATATATTTATCACCTGGGTCTGATTTCCAATGAAAACCACTCATTTCTTTAATAATTTAACTATGATAGGACTGGACATTCTCTTCCTTCTAAAGCTTTTGAAATCAGCATCTGACCTTAAGAAGAACAGCTCTGTTATGATATTTTAAATATATGGACATTTTCTTCAACTTGACATTTATTTCAGAGTTTCTGTGAATAGCTGAAAACACAAATATAAACAAAAAGTTCTCAGGCTTATACAGAATAAGCTTTTTATTTTTCAAATTAAATTGCATCATCTGACTAGAAAGGTGGTAAAGGCAGTCAGTACACCAAAATATATTTTGTGTTATCTGTCCTTAAAGATGTGGAGAAAGTAACTGTTCCTGAAGATACGATGACAGGACAAGTGAGGGGACAAGAGGAGGAATCTCAAATTCCAAGGCAGAGAGAGAAGTCAAACTCTGAGATGTTTGCACAAGTTTCCTAAGCAGTCCTCTGCAGCTTAGCTCTTCCTGCACCTATTTTGAAAGCTCTTGGTGTTGATGATGTGGCCCACCCACCCAATCTGTCAAATACCAGGGGATATGGAGTTCCTATAATCATCCTCCTCAATAGCTTGACTAAGTCAACATCAAAAGGAAGGGCTGGCAGCTGCAAACCAAGAACTTCCTCACATCAGCATCTCCCTCTCCCAACCTCTTTATAAGAATACTGGGTTCGATACCGGTTGAGCTCACATGGACTAAAGATCCTGGAGACAAATTAACCAAAATGTCAGTGGCCCTGTCAATCCTTATTATCTCCTCTAGGCAGGGCAGCAACATCTCTCATACAGGAATCAGTTACGTTTCCATATCCCTGGTTATTTATGCAATGAACAGAAATATTTGCCAAAAGCAAGCCAGGATAAAGAACAACATATTTGGGTACATGAGCAGGGCATGCAGGAATGAGCAAATCCAAACAGGGGAAAAAAAAGAGAGCAAAATAAATGCGCTCACTAGAAATCAAAAGCACACGGCTCTTCTCTGATGGAGCTGAAATCACCATAAGCAAGGAAGGAAAAATACCACTTTAGAAAATAAGATTTACACTTTGAGTTTCTCAAACACACAGAAGACAATTGCACAACACCAGAACAAACTGGCAAAAAAAAAATTACAAGTTCCAAAAGCATCTTTTTTATTTTATCAGTCTTTGGATTCTTCATAATCATGGCACACAGTGAGCATTCTAAGTGACACCATCAGACACACTGAAACAATCCTGCACCGCCAGACAGCAACCTGTGCACTGTGCCAATATGTCTCCTTCACAGCAATTAATACACCAAGCAATAAGTAACACGGTGACACATGCACGTCATGTGGCTGGAGACAGTAAAAAAATCAGAAGGAAATGTTTAATGATGAATTAACATCTAAACTGACATGTCAGAGGGAGATCCTAGCACAGGTTTTCGTGATTTCATGGCTGGTTTCATCACACAGCAGTGTCATAAAGAGTGGGAACAGGGAGCAATGCAAGCAGGCTGTGGGGGTGGAGGAGGAGAGCACAGGACAAGAGCCACGTGCTGAGCCCCAGCACAGAGCAAGAATGCAGCTTTCTGTAGAGATTTCTGGGCTGAGAACCTGGAGTACCATTGATGATGCAAACTACATCTCCAGCATTCCACATGCCCACTTGTAAGAATATGATGAGATTATTGTTTTATAATAATGACTACAAGTCCCTTTAATTCCACGGCCACAATCTCAAAGAACCCATTTTTGGTGGCTTTTCAATTATTTCTATTATTTTTCCTAAGGAAACATCGTGAATATGCATCCTGCAGAGCACACCAGTTAAATGAGAGTTTCCCACCTTGTGGGAATGAAGCTGGAGCCTCAGAGCCAGATCCACCAACCAGAACTTACATGAAAATACAAAACCATTCAGGCAGCATTCAGGTTCTAAACACAACAAGAAATCTGTGGTAGCTGAAAGCTTTGATCCATCTGGAGAGCCTTACACAGGCTTATGCTCAATATGAAGTTCAAACCCAACTTGACCAGCTTTATGTGCATTAACAGGATGCGAAGACATGGCCAACCAATTAACCACAAAATCAGAAGCAGTCAGCATGAGCAGGCCCAGGAGGTCAGACACCTCCAGGAGCACCACAAGGATGCATCCCACCTGCCAAATGCTGCACCAGAGACACAGCAGGCTTCCAGCAGCTTAAAATTAAACATAAGACCTTTAAGTAATGCCTAAACTAAGCTGGCTGAAGTTACACTGACTGTCATTTGCATCAAAAAAGCTTTCTACAGGCTCTGACTTTTCTGCTCCTTTTGTTTTTTTTTCAAAGCAGTACGTTGCTTTCACATACAGACTCCATAACCCTCACCAATACATCTTAATTATTGAGACGCTTTTATTATATTAAACTACATGCACCTTCGGAGGAGGAAAAAAAGCCTTATTGCCACTGAAAGAAAGGATGGCTGGCAGAGCATGACTTACAGTAATTAGCAAGATTAAGAACCGCTATTAACTGCAATTAGCCAACAGAATATTAAAGGACAAAAATTACCATGCAGCATGTCAGTAAATAAGTACCTGGATGATGCAGTTTGCTCCAGATGAAGTAAAGCAGAGCTGGGCAGGCTGAGTGACAGCCAGAGCACGCTCCCATACCAACAGCAACAATATCTGACAGCACAGCACTCAGGGCTGCTGTAAAAGCCACAGCCATACCCTTCCATTTTGCCAACATGACAAGAAGTTCATAGGAAGGGTATTTCTTCCACTTTGCCAAACACTAGAAGATATTTTCTGAAGCTGATACTGGGGACAAACCTGCACAATCTGCAGGCCGAGTGCAGAGCCAGCCAGCCACAGCAATGGCATTCATCTACATGGCAAATAGAGCAGCCACCACGTTGTGCTCAGGTTTAGGGCAAAGCTTCACAAATGCAACCACGAGTCTGTGAAATAGCCCTTATTTACTTGCTCACAAGAGTCTGTGCAAGGCACATCTGAGTTTTGACAAGTCAGAAAATCAGAGAAGAAAAAGATGTGCTACTTCAGTCACTCCCCACACAAGGTGTAAGACAGGGCCTCTCAGAGCTGAGAAGAATTTCTGTTAAACATCAGGAGCTCATCAGTTAGAAACGAGAAGAAATCCAAGAGTGCTCTGTATAGAATGGGAGCTTGCAAATAAAAGTTAAACTCATTACACATCATTTTTTCCAATAGGCAAAAAGGCAAAACTTCATTTTTTAATCACATGCATAGTTTTTGGACACCGTTGCTCAAGAACAATTAAGCACAAAGTATACCAGTATTGCAGAATACCACCTGGATGATCCAGAAACGGTAACAGTGCATGAAACTGAAACAAATACTGTTACTTAACCTCACAAATTAGAGAGATTTTGTGTCATGCTGTAAGACAAAAGATAGAAAAAGAAAATGCATTCAGTTAAAAACCCAGGTTGGAAAAAAAAATAAAAAAAAATCAGACTAGCAATCAGAAAAGTTCAGCTCTGGAATAACCTTGTATCTCTCCCAAGGGAGAGAAGAACTGAACCAATTTCATGAGCAGGCTTCAGCATTCCTTGAAAGAAACCATAGGTTTGTGCTGGGCTCTGGGGAGCAGTGTGAGCTGGGGGCAGACCATGGTGGGCAACGTACACTGGAGGCATTCAGGCACGGATCAGGGCATTTCTTCCCCACTTTGTTTAGATTCAAGCTATTTTCATACATGAAATAAGGGTTTGTAATGATACTTACAAAGGAGGAATAGAAAATACAGTATAACTACATATCAAAGCAGAGAAGGGAAGGAGATTCTAGAGCTATGGATTGAGCAAAACACTGGAGGTTCCTTGATGTTAAACCAAGAAATAACGGCTATATTGTACCTTTAGTGACAATTTCCTGTCCTGGGAGCCATTTCTGGGCTGATAGATGAAGGTTCTCACCAACTATTTCCCTCAATCATACTGAATATATCATTCTAAAACAAACATGCAATCACCTACAAAAGGCTGCTTTCTCAAAGCAAACAGGTTGTGCTCAATTACCTGTGTTTCTGTTCTGATGTATGTCATCATAAAAGATTTTTCAGTAAGGCATCAAGGAGGCAGCCCTGCCAGTTTCTTAGTTTTACCCTCTTCCACAAACCAAGTACCTCGTTCATCTGAATACCACTGCACACACCTTCAGTTACAGGTCAGCAAATGATGGCCTTGAGGAGCAAGAGCACAGCTGATGGAGCAAGGTGTGGGCAGGAGCTACTTGACACTGGCACCCAGTGTACATTGGGGGCTGCTGTGCAGCCAGCCTGCCTGCCTTCCTTCTCTGCTACAGCATCCCCTCAAGCAGAAGCATGGTGCTCCTCAGGGTGGGGAAGCCATCTATCTGCACCAGGCTAATTAATAAAAACTCACTGTAAAGGGATTCAGAGTCAGCTGGAGCAGACAGCCAGAACATCTTATGAAGATATCAAAAAGTTCCCAAGCTCTTAAATCAGATCAGAAAACTAGAACAGTTTGACTATGACTCTCTACAGACCACGTGCAAAAATGTAGGCAGAAAAAAAAAGAACACCTTTTTAAAATAAGAATGAAATTACCTCCTTCAGACCTTTATCCACTCCCATTTCAGCAACCTCAAGAGCCCCAAAGCCTCTCCTCTCCTCGTGTCCCTGCTCAGAGCTCTCTTCACTGCAGGGCCAGGCAATGTGGAGCTGCTCTACCATTTAACGAGAGGAGCATCGTTCCCAGGAGCACCGGGGCTGTAAACGAGGTTGAGTTCCCAGGAGGTGCTGGCAATCTGCAGCACTCCTGGAGCCCTCCCCAGCTGACACTTTGAAAAATGATGATGATGTGCTACAACCCGGCTTAATTAATTGAACTGCTCAGCCCCTCTCCTCCCCCACATTAACTTACCTGATGTGTAGGATCACTGATCTCAGTAATTGCAGCTGTGGAAGAATGCAAGAAAACACACAAGAACAAATCTAAAAAATCTCAATGAGTCACCTGTAGGTGAGAGCTTTGGGTGGAGTTTAACTCGTAAACCCTGCATTTGTTGTTTCTAATGCATACACAGTGATGGCACACGGGCAGCTTGCAGCACCCTGCTCTGGGGGTGTGACAGCCCTTGGAGCCAGGCCAGAGAAAATACATCGTTTTCCAAAAGGATTTTCAGAACCCGTGAGCTTAATTTTTTCTGTGAAGATTATGCTTTTGATCTTTTCTTCTCTGAAAAGATAAGCTTTATTTAAAATAAAATAAAAAAATAAAAAAATTAGAGGACACCACAGTGTTATCCCCGGGACTTTTCCACATTAATTCTTACAGACAAATTCCCAGATAACTTAATGTTTTAAATAGCATACTATCTAACAGCTTGAATATCACAGCTAGAAAGCTTGTTTCAGATAAATGAAAAGTAGTGGCAATGAATAAATGGAGGGAAAGCAATCAGTACTGACAATAAGGAGCTCTCTGGGGTTTGTAAGCACTGGGCTAGACCAGGTGCTGTAAGCCCCTCGAGTTTTACTTACTTTTGGGTTCACCTGCTCAGCACTCACTTGGCTGCTTCTCTTCTACCATGAGAGGAGGAGGAGCACCCAGGGCGTGTGCAGCTCATGGGATAACCTTTCCTCAAGCTTCTCCTTAGCAGTGCGGAAGCTCAGGATCAAGAGAAGGTTTTGTGTGCAACGCCTAACTCAGTCTCTTTCAGTTCAACACAGAACTGTTTGCTACAAGCAATGGGCAAAGCAAAACGTTTTCTTAGTGTTGAAAGCCTTTTGGCAGAGAGCACAGCTAGAACATCTGTCAGTGCATGGCCACACTTGTCAGAGTGCACCTCCTAAACCCAGAGCTGCTCATCCTGTTGGGCCCTGCTGGTCCTGCTCAGATACAAGTTTTGATTTGTCACACAGAGCTTTGCACAGCAGAAATGCAGCTGTGGGACCTATTGTGCACCAGGCTGAGCTTGCACAAGCAGTGCTGCCTTGAACACCATCCCTCCTTATGGAGCTGCACCAGAGGTTTGTGCAGAAGTGCTTCTTCCCCCAGGCAGGCTGATGCTTTGTTAGAGATAATAATAATCGTTATTATTATAATAGATTATTATAATAATAACGATTAATAGATAATAATAATCGGGCTAATAATCGTTGCACTCAGCAAAAGTGCAAGCAGAGATCTCATTACCAACTTGAGATCACAGGGCTTTGTGCTCCTCACAACAGTTTCCAGTTTATTAAGTCCAAATAGATGTTTCAGTATTTAAAAGCTTGAAATTGGAACCCGAAACAATTCGGAGTCATCAGAAGCATCCCACTTTTAATTAAACACCTTTCTCTGCAGCTGGGCTTGCTGCTGCAATGGTTTAGCTTGTTAATTATGTTGTGCAAGGAGCACCATGCTGCACTCCTGGTGAATGATTTATGAACTTCAGCAATAGAAAACCTCCATAGTGCTGGCACACCAAAGACAAAAGAGGTAATTACTGTGCCCAGAGCGCTTCAACTTCATTTGTACTCTGTGCACTGTGAGCACAATCAGTGCCCTAAACCACAGTGTTGTTATTTAGTCCTCTGCAACCTTTGTACTGGGAGATGTTTGCCACGATCCTCTGCTTACAGCCACTCTGGGGCAAAATCTGATGTCACAGACTATATCTGCAAAGGGGACCTACAATACGTTAATTACAGAGGGACCTACAATATGTTAATTACAGAACTCATCACCATCTCGGGCTTCAGCAGCAGTTCTGGACGACTGAATGTCATCTCTTTCTATGATTACAGGATATGCTATGAGATAAAGTAAAAAGCGTTAAGAACTTTCCTCCATTCTGCATATAATTAACAATCTATACTCCTAATATCCACTTGCTCTTTTTATTTATTTATTTATTTTTAACTCTTTTCAGCTCTGAAAAGTCTATGAAATAGTAGCTTCTCTATTTAAATGGATGAGTTTCCCCAGATCTGTCCCTGGCATCTTCCAGATACCTTTCCCAAACCAACAGATAGAACACTCTTATGCCTTGGAACAAAGGCCTCCCCAGCTGTGTGTTGTCCCCCTGTCTGTGCTGGGTGGATGTACCTCAGCTTGTCTGTAGTGCTCACCTCTTCAAACCCAATACAAAAAGACAAAACTGAAAGACCAAAAAGAAAAATGGAAGTTGTAATTTTAAGCTGAAGCACAAACATCGACAAAAGCATTGAGCAGGAGTTTGACTGCCCCTTCCCAGTGCCTCTCCTCTATAGAATACAGATGTAAACCTAACCCTACCCTAACCCTAACAGAAGGAGCCCCGTGCCTTTCTCCTGCAGAGTTTCTCTGTCACCATTTCTCGGTGTCTTCAGACTGTCCCCTAAAATTAAACATAGGTTCAGTGTTATCTGGTTTTCTTGGAGGCGGAAAATGAGTATGCATTTTTCTAAGATGATGTAGTTGAAAATACCAGGGCCATTTTAATGGTCTGCAGATAAGCAAAACGAGCATTCAACAGCTAATGCATTGCCTATCCGAGCAGTGCATGCATTAAGATATACTGTTTACCATCACCTCGGCCAACCCTCTTTGTTTATTCCCCAATAACAGTCATCTGGGAGAGCTTCAGTCTGGCACAGCTCTGCCCTGGATTCGACAGGTTACTCTCCCACAATGTCGAACATGCTGTAGTGAAGTTAATTAGACATAAGTAGCATATTCTTTTTATAGAGGATGTAATTGGTTGCTTGGCAAGCTGTGTACATCGTTCCAGATCTAATAAACAGCCCGAGAGGTGTTGAAATCTGGTAGAATGGAGGAAATAAGTGTAAACCAGAGGGGAAATGACAGCAAGTTTTCCGAGACTGGAAGATAGGCTGCTTCCAACAATAAAGCACAAGAGTACTTTTCACTCAGATTAAGCAGAACTAAAATATATCCTGGGAAAAAAAAAATCTGTGACAGCTCTTTAAATATTGTAGAACTGTGTCACTTCGTATCAGCTGATGATCTGGTTCATACACTTCACTTTAGGAAAGGACTTAAAGGATGGATTTTGCTCAGGAAATCATATCTGTACTTCCATTGTGTTTTGTTGGCCGTTAATTTATTTTCCAATGCAAACCCAGCCATAAGAAGCTATGTTACAATGTTACTTGGCAGTAGCAAATTGCTCCTATTAATTTTATTTACTATAGCTATTTTGATTTTGAGATCCTAAGGACTGATTGCATCAGTGTAGGTCACCTCAACCTAATCAATACTAACCACCTACCAGGCTTTTTGGGAACAGAATGCATCGCTGCACTGCCTCATTCAGCCTATATTCTTTTGGCCTGCCTGAAAAAAAAAACACACAAAAAAAAATCACAGATAATTTGTACCTATATATTTGGTTTAAATTGAAATACATCTCGTTCAAAAGGAGAGGAAATAATGGGCTGCATCAGCTAAGGCAGCTCAGTAATTAGTTTATCACTTGACAGATGATGTTAAAGGTTGTATTAATGAGAAGCATATCTTCTGTTACCTTGATACTGCATTTATCAAGCAAAGCTGTCTGTATAATTACATTTTTCCTCCTCATCAAACTCCAATCTGTTGGTCTCTTTTTTCTCCTTTATTGTTTATAGTTGGGACTCAAAAAAATGTCAAGGTGATGGTTTACAAATATTGTGCAGTGGATGCAATAGAAAGCAAAGTATTTGAAAAGTACATTCTGTCCTGTGAGATCTTGTGCCTGGTATTTACTATTCAAGGCCTTTGTCCCTTCAGACACTCAAAAAATAAAATTCCTCAGTGCCCTTCCAAAATTTTCCTCTCCTACTTTCACTTATTTAAGCAGTTCTAATGTCTGTACACCTCTGCAGATACTGCCCACTTAATTATGCTGCATTCAGGATGACAGGTCCCTGGCACCCTGACAAAGGATTATTAATAACGCTCTCCAGGAAAGCAGAACCAAGAGGAAACAAATGGAAAAATAAAAAAATATAGCCAATTCCCTTCTTTTCCTCCTCCTCTCTGTCCTACAGGGGAACTGGTAACCAACCGTTTTAACAAAATATAGGATCACAGAATCATCAGGATGGAAAAGGCCACTGAGATCACCAAGCCCAACCATCAGCCCTTACCCACCATGCCCATGGATATGGTCGCATCAGAACTCACTCAGGTTAGAGGTCTAAGCCCAGGACTGGTTGACCAGGGCCTGCCAAGGTTTGAGCAGCCCAGACCCTCAGCACCATCCCCACCACAATACTGACACCTGTGGGAGGCGGGGTGAGAAATCCAGAGAGGTGCCACCACCAAGGGTCTGCCACAGTGTAAGATCTTCATGCATAAAAGGAACGATGCTTCATTATTTCTGTTGCTTGCTGGCAGACATTGAGAGGCGTATTACTTGGAAGCTCTCAGAGGATATATTGGGAAAGCAGCAAGCTCCACTCCTGCCAACAGCTCTTCCTGCACATCTCACTGGAGGGCGATGGCTGTAAAGGGCTGCAGGCATTGATGGAGGGATAAACGCACAGCCTCTGGGTTTTGGGTGAGATAAGGTGCCAAAGCAGCTCTTTGCTCTGACATTCATGCAGAAACGGGCTCTCTGCTCTGAATATTTTATACCTACATGAAAAATAAAAAACACGTTCATTTTTTATGGACTTAAGAATAAAAAGTATAGAAACTCTTCCAGCTGCTTAAAGCTGAAACCAGCTCCAAACTTTGGTTCCCTGCCCCTTTGGATTATGGCAATTTAAGCATCATAAAGGAAGAATTGGTATTATCCCCTCATCGCTCATCTCCTCTACATTTTATTCCAAATTGTAGTATACTGTGGTGATGTTTTTCCCATGTCAGTGCTGTGGTGTGCTGATGCCTCCTGTCCCCTGCTAGAGTATTTCCTAAGATGAGAGAGAAGCAGTATGTTTAGTAAGAGCGCCCGAGACAGAGGCTGAGTTTTTACTGTTTGCACCAACGCTGAATCCAGCACAATTTGGTCTGGTTCCTGCTCTGTCCCAGCAAAGCATGGAGCAGGGACTGGCTGGGTTTTGCTCGTAAACCTGCAGGATGTGCAACAAGCTGAAACACACAGCAAACTAACTCCCCTGCCCATAGCATAGGATATGTCTAGTACATTTTATATTTACCTGGCCTTAAAAATTAGGTTGCACCTCACCCGTACTTAAATGGCAGGAGAGAAGAATTCATCTCTGAAAAACCCAGACCAGTATCAAAGCTGTGATTTCAATATGCTGTTTCATTAAATATACAATAGGAAACGGAACACAAGAGGTACAGTGCTGCCTCTAACACTGGTGGTAAGCAGCTAAGAACAAGTCTGAGAATAATTTTCTCTCTCCAAGTGGTTCAGCTAGTGTGAGATGAAAGACAGGAGAACCTGGAACAGGAGAAAAGGGAAAAAACAGAGGTGTGGAGAAAAATTGAAACTACTTTTAGGGATAAAAATGAGCTGGAAAGGTGTGAATTCACGGGAAAAAAGCCCCACAGCTGAGGACACTCTGGGCCCTTCCTTCAGCAGAACATGGTGTGAAGGAAAGGGAACCGTAGGGGAAAGTTAAGCCCAAAAATGACTGCAGTGTTTTCAAGCAAGTGTTTTCATTGCAGAGCATGATGCCAAAATGGACATTGTTTATGTGCAAAGCCTGGCATAAAAATATGGCCAAACCAATAAAAACAGGAGCCTGAAAAATACTTCTCATTTTGAAATAAAAAGTTTAGATTCAAACCGGATATGGTTCAAAGTTCTTTGAACTGTCCAGCTAATGAAAACAGTCACTTTAAGAAAAGCAACGTTAAAGAAACAGCCTGCCCACCCTAGTTTTGGATGAAATGGCTCTGCCCATAAGGAGAGAGAGGGCTGACCAGGTTCATGAATACCCCTGGTTAGTTTAAGGCAGAGTGACACGCAGAGATCCTCAGGCCGTCATCCCTTTTAATGAGGATCAATATACCACAGTTATCCCAGAAATACTGGCACATGATGATCCCCAGAATGCTGGCACTCTAACCAGTGAGAATCCATCTTAAACTGTGTAGCTAAACAGCATGATAAAATAAACCTCACAACTACTTCACAGCTTTACAACTTAAAACTATGTGAGAGCTTTTAAGAAGCTGAAATAGGTCTTGGAATTACTTCACAATTGTATGAGAGAATGGAGAAAGAACAAAAGTCAGGAAAATGGACAGGAAAATGATGGATTACAGGGCTATCTTGCAGTTCTGTTGCGAGGGCTTTGTGTAATCCCACAGTGCTGGAGAAGGGATGAGGGCTGAGCAGAGCTGTCCAGGGGTTGTAATCTTGAAACTGGTGACAAGCAATGATAATCACCAAGAAGATGAAGAAGATGACCTCCCAGGGTCCCTCTCATCTGTCCCTTCATACCTGCTAGGTTTGGAGGTACACCACGCCAAGGTTATAAAAAGTGAGTTATTTATGACAACAAGTTTGTCAGAAACAAGTCTGAGGTCAGAACTTTCTTGCAGGAAGGGTAGGCACGTTTGTCAGCAAGCAACCCAAGAGAGGATGGGTTATCAACCTTGCTTACATCAGCCTTCGTGGGCTGTCATTGAGTGGGCCCTGCTCCACAAGTGGTAGAGATGTACCCAGCCCATCCCAGGAAATCAGAAGTGCTGGTTTTGGTCTGTTATGGGTGCCTGAAGTATTACACAGGACAGGAAAACCATTTTGTTCACAGGTTCCTGAGGGAACCAGTAGGAAACCAGAGATTCAATTTATAAAAGCAAGAAAAGAACACATTGTGATATTACCTTTGGCTAGGAAAGATATAAATGAAAGTAAGTCCAGAAAGAGAACAGTGGCATTCAAACGTTCTTCCCCATTTTATGGCCGACACGTAAAGCAGTTCATTATGCTCCCCTGCCATGCAAAGCCTTCTCTGGCAGGGGTCAGTAACAGTTAAATGCCAAGGTACAAAATAGAAGATGTGGAATATGAAGCTCTGCGGTATATTAAAACCCTGTCAGGCTGCAGTGCTCACAGGAAGTTACATAGGCACTGTGAGATGGGTGTGTGCAGCAGCTGATGTTCTGACAGCAGAGCTGGGAGTAGGAAGTGTCTCACTTTAGCACCAGTTTGGGATGTGTGTTCATACCAAAGCAGTGAGAAGGTGATGGGAGATTTTACTATAGTTACTCAGAAGATGAAATGATGTCAGAGCAAATGTCCATGCACGCAAAGGACTGGCAAGAGAGCTAGCACCAGTGTTCTGGGACATGGAGCTGCCAAAGAGCTGAGAGGGGTGGGCTGCACAAAGCCAGAAGGGTGTGTGCAAGATGCGAAGCTGTGCCAGCCTTCATGAACTCAGGCAGATCTTTTCAGCACTGTGTCACTGTCTTGCTCTGTGCCTCACTCAGGACGATGGACCCCCCCCTCTGCACCCCCACTCAGAGTTCACCCAAACAAACACCCCACGGCTGATCCCATTGCTACCCAGTGTGCTCTCACATCGACTTCAATGTTGTTTCATCAAAATCATCTTCTTGATTCTGGCCTGGTGATTTTGCTTGGCTTGCTATCTCGTTTTGCCTCATCCTCATTTTGTGGTATCTATTAAATCAGCATGCAAGTAACATTTTCTGTCATACTAAAAGATTAGCTGTAAGAAATAGAGAAACAGAAAAGTTCCTTACTGCTGTACAGATTTATCATGTTCTGGGAGGACATTTGGCATTATAAAGGAGATCATATAAATTCAGAAAAATGGTAATGAAATACAGCTTGGAATTGCTATAAAGGATCCTAGTTTCACCACAGCAAAAATGTAAGCAAAAAATAATGGCTGTTGGAATGACCACTGCAGCTTCTGAGAATTATGCACGGTAAAGCAGGATCAGGCTCGAACAAATAACACATCCAAGGAGGAGAACAGAAGATGAGAAATATGGTCATTTGCTAGCTTTTTCCATGAGATGGCTTTAATGATGCTGCCAGTACTCAGTGCTAAGGGAGGCCAGGAGAAGAAACTCCATCCTCCCACTACCAAGAGCCCTGGGAAGCAGAGGAAGCCCTGTCCATCTAACAGCTGGCCCAGAGCCGGCACATCTCCGTGCATGGGATGCTGCTGTCCCTGCAGCTCTGGGGAAGAATGCAGGAGGAGGCAAATTCAATCCGTGAGAGCTGGATTTACGTTTGAGTGAAGTCTGGGAGAGACCTACATTTGAGTAACCCAACCAACATGTGAGCGTGATATATTCTGCACCGGTATTACAATAATGAATAAAACATCCTTAAAATGTGAAAGTTTTGTGAAAAATATTTCAGCGGGTGCAGCTCAGGTAACAACAGAGGCGAATGACAGCACCATGTTTGTCTATTTCTGTCTAAAAGTAGCCAAAACAAATAGCTATTTAATAGATATTTAGGAAAAAATGTCACTTTTACCCACACGTGACTTGAATTCCATGAATGAATCTGTCTATTCCGGCATGCACAAAGCAATAAGGCTTACATAAATGCCCTACATCATCCAAGTAGTCACTTTCTGATCTTCGAAATCCAACAGAATTATTTATAACTTTGTATGAAATATTCATGGAAAAGTGTCCATTGCCTGAAAATTCTGCTTAAGAGTAATTTAACTTAGTTTTTTGCATTTCTTACTCTCATCATAATTTAGGTCAGGCAAGAGCTAACAATCTCATTTGTTAGACAAAAAAAAATTACCTGCAGTGGTCACCATAATGACTTCAGATTTTTAGTGAGCTTTTTATGCAATATCAAATGGGCCCAATTCAAGCCAGCTGAGACCAACAGCAGTATTTCCATCTGCTTTACTCTAGATGAAGTCTTACAAGCTACTATTTTTAATTGCACCAGTCATGTCACTTCTTCACACTGTATCCAGAGCTGTTGCTACAGCACACCTCACTGTGCAATAGCATGTATGTATTTCCTACAGCTGCTGATAGAGCAAATAAATCTTGACACATCTCCCTCCCACTGCCTGCAGCCTACGGTGAGGTTCCCTCCAGTTTAAAGCCCTTAGGATAATGAGCACAAAGTTGTGGGAGCTACACAACTGGTACTCTAGGGCTGAATGCTGTTAATGCTGTAAATGATAACATGGAGTAACCTCAAGTGGGCCAAATTAAGGAATCTTTATGTGAAAATATTTCATGCTAACTTTCATTTCACTTCCTGGTTGAATAAAGATTACTTTTTTCTCCATCTATGGTATTTTACAGTTTTTTTCCCCTGAATATCGTCATCCCTAACTCCACACAGTAAATATGCAAAAGACCAGAAGCAACAGATGCCAGGGAACACACAAATCCACTATGACATATAGATACGCACATATGAATGTATATACATAAGGTGCAAATATGTGGGTACGTACATATGTCTTACAAAGAAGAATTTTCTCCAGGAGGTTTCCAGTTACCAATTCCGCTTTCAGTGGCTGTGAATTTATGACCACCAGATGTCATAAAAACATCTCCATTCTCACTAGCAGGAGCTGCTCTCGTTCCCATTCTCCACGCTTTGCAAGTGCTTTTTTTTTTTTTTCTGCAGAAGGACATCTCTGGAGTTAATTGGATGTCATTAGTCTGGTGAGGTGTCTGGTGAGGAAGGAAGGGAACTGAAATGCCTCCAGCAGCTGAAGCCGTCCAGGGATGGCTCCTCCTGTCTGCTCCCAACCTCCATACAGATGGACAACAATTGTTTGGCAGAAGCCCTCTGCTCCACACACCCTCAACACAGTCAATAGAATCCTCCTCATTGCATACAAACCCACTTCATCCACTCCTGCTCCCTTGAACTGCATTTGGAAGAACATCTCAGAGGAATATAGTGCCTTTTGTTGAACATATCATATGCCAATGCACAGAGCTGGCAGGATTGTAAAGGGGAGTGGTATTCCCACCTCACAGAACGGCTGAACAAGGGCTGTTAAAACCTACATGGAAGGGTCCTAAATGCTCTCTATAGGATAAAGTTCTGCATCTAAAGAAGTTATCTATATGATAAGAAGTTATGATATTTAAAATGTACCAGGGAACGTTATCATACCAATTCATTTTCAAAACTTACCACCACACATACAAGAGCAGTGGTTTCAAGGCACAGAATTCAAGTTCCCACTCCCTCATCATTCACATCAGCTTTATCTTTTTGTATATTTTATAGGTATTTATATAATTAAAAGCAGCATTTGCTGCACAGAAAGTCGTGGAAGATTTTATGTATTGTATAGCACACGGACATAATACTTGCAGAACAGAATATGTTTACTTCACCTGGTGAAAGCCATTTGCACATGATTAAATGGGACAGAGAACAACATACCCAAGTGTCAAACAGGGGAACACGAAGAATGAAGAGTTACCTATTTTTCACATCAGGTTGTCATTACCACTTTAAATAATACATCTCCAGAAGAATTTTTGTGGATAATTGAAAGGAAGAAATGTACTCAGCAAGCAGGTGTCTTCCCATTGCTACCAAATAATTTAGGACAGCACATAATATTTTGACAGCACATATATATACATGTGCGTGCGTGTGTATATGCCAGCCAGAAATGTTCCTCGAAGACAAGGGCTCTCTGCAGTGTGCAGTATGTAACAACATCAAAGCCCCAAGGAGGACTCGCTGAGTCCAAAAATGGGACACTAAGAATCACATGGAAAATACCATCTTTGTTGCATTAAAAAAAGGGAGAAAATTAGTGGGAATTCCCAATTCTGACTTCTCAGCTTCAACAAAACATACTTAATGCAAACACCTGGCAGCTGGAATTGTTTCATGGACAAGGCATTGAGAAGATGTGTTTCTGATTTAGGTTGCCAGAAGCTGTATGTTCCACGTTTGGAAGCTCTGGAATCTGAGGCACCCTTCAGCTGTCCTGCAAGGGGCCAGCTCAGACCTGGGGATTCCTGACATCAAGTGCAAAACAAGGTCAGTGTAAGCAGGTAATTCTTCTGAAAGGGCAAGTCAAAAGCTAGCAGGGAAACTCAGATCAGCATGGGCTCACTAAGTCAGACCTCCAGCAGGAGCACACTGTCTAACCTTGGGTGGCATCGCTGCCACAGATGACACTGGCTCAGCTCCATGCTGTTCCCTTGGGGTTGGCCTCCACCACAACCACTCAGCACTACTCACCTTCCTTCTGAACACTGCAGGAATTTTCACAATCAGGACAGAGCTTTGGTAGCACCAACATCCAAGTGAAATTAATTCCAGTGAAACTGCATTCCCAATATTCCGATTCTCTTCTTTCTGCCTTCTATCCCCTTTCTTCACCATACATCAACCCAGAAACTCAAAACCACTCTCCCCCAGTTACATGGAAACCTAAATTCACATTCTTGTGAATTTTTATAACAATTTGTGATAGGACACTTTGATGCATAAAACCCATAGTTCCACAAATTCAAAATCGTGGTCCGGTGTGTTATAAAGGGACAGATCAAAATTAGGAGACAGTATGCTTCTACCTAATCAAGGGGACAAACTCTGGACAAACTCTGTGATGAGCTTGTAATTATTCAGTAGAAGTTGTATCATAACAGGAACGTGTTACAACTCCTTACATAAACACAGTGTTTCTGCCTGTTCTCCCTTTGCCATTTATTTTAATTTATTATTATTATTATTTTGCATGAGAGTAGATAACCTCTGTGTTGAACTCTGCCTGTTCAAACAAAGGAAAAGTTGCCATTAAATAAGTGAAGGCTTTCCAAAACTTAAAAACAGCATTCATGGCAATATCATGAATGCAGGAAAGCAGTTCATCCATTTTTAAGTCACCCGTTTTACTCTCAGATGACCTTCGTGATGCATCCTTGCATTGCTTTGAAATACAAGAAAGGGAGATCTACCTGTTTGACAAACCAGACTGAAGGAGTCGCAGCCACCCCTAGTTGGAATGCTAAATGTGAAGTCAAAGAGAACCTCAGGAGACACAATTAAAACAAACAGGAAAATTCTTATGTGGAACACAACATCCTTTTCCGTCTCTTTTCAACATCCTACTCCCCCCCTCCCACTGTATTTTGCTGTGTTCCTTGCAGTGGATGGGGGCCACTTTTTATTTTATTGTTATTATTTCCTTCCAATAGCACAGATCATGCAACATTGACCCAGCAAAGCAGAACAAAAACCCGGATTTTGAGGAGTTTGCTCAGAAGTCTGAAGTTGAGGGTTCTGCATAGCAGCAGTTGTGTGCAGCCCCGTGCTGATGAGAACCAATATTACTACCTAGAAAGAAACAACGCACCGGGCTGGAGCATTAATTAAAGCATAGGAGACTGAATGTCCACAGAAAAATATCACTTGCTCAAAAACTCCTCCAGCCCACCCTGCCAAAGTGCACGATGGTCTGAAAATGGTCGTTTATAAAACCAGAAGAGAGGAGAGGAGGGAAAAAGGGAAAAAGACACAGGTCACAGCAACAGAGGGACAGAAGTGCTGCGGGGAACAAAGTGCACAGGGAATGCACGACACATTGCTGCCCACCAGCTCAGGATGGATTTCTTTGAGTTTGGTCCTTTGAATTTAAACATAAATTTTATGGGCTCAGAACACAAATGAGTTACAAAATGCACGCGTTATTTCACAGTCCCTTCCAGCTCTAATATTCCTTTGTTTGCAGGATAACAAGGTGTATCTGAATGTGCCTCAGACCAGAGCATCTCTTTACAGTACAGTATCACTGCAAGCCCCAGATAAGATTCATCTTTCCTTATCCATCAGAGCTGCTGGTCCAGAGCAGCACACCAGGTGTTCCTGTGCTCCTCCCTGCAGAGCACCAGGGAAGAGCTGATGAGATGCCAAGCAAGGAGGAGCCAGCAGGTTGATGCTGAAAATAAGAAAAGAATGGGTTGTTTACACCACCGGGAAAGGAGCCTGTTTGGTACAGCTTTCTGGGAAAACGACTGCTGCAGAAATTCAGCGTTCAATTCCCCAGCAATTCCTGCTGACCTTGCGGACAAGGATGGCATTTGGATTATTCCTCTTGAGTAAGTGGCTCTGTTTGGAGAGGCAGTGCTTCCTCCAGGCGAGTGGCCAGGCTTCAGCCCCTCCTGGCACTGCCCTGCCCAGATGGGGTGACCTTCAGCAGTGCCATTTACCTCTGATGAGAAAGGAGGCTGCAATCGAGGCAGAGCTGTGAGCCCCATTGCTGAGCCAGAACCAAACAGCACATGTGGCATCCCATGGCAAGGAATCAAGCATTGCATGGGACACACTGCATACACGCCCAAAGGCAATTCCTTCTGAGAGGGCAAGCATCACACTTTGGAGATCTTCCTTCTCTGGTGCCCTTCCTGAGATCTGCCAGAGCCAACAGCTTAGCTTTCTGCCCCATTCTCCACTGTACAGAAGGCAAAAATCAACAAAATGAGCATCCCAAAGAACCTCAGCAGAGTGTGGGAGGAGAGAGCAATGAGCCCTGGCTCCTGGTACACCAGCACTGTGTGGGAGAGGAGACAGCAAGTCTGTGCCTCAGTCCGGGTCAGGCCTGAAACTGCAAGGGCAGCAAAATGCAGCTTTGTCTCCAAGAAATAGAGGGCACAGATTAGACATAAAGAACAGGAACAGCACATCCAAAAAAACGAGAGTCTCATTAAGCCAAGGGGAGAAAAAAACAGTGACAAATGCACTAGGCTGCAAAGGAGATAATGGAAAGTATAAAGAGAATGTACATTACATGCAGGACTTTATAATTCTTTACACCACTGAGTTTGCACTGTTTGGGTGAAATAAAAGAATCCCCCAATGAGTGCTGCTTTATCCACATAGCACGGGGAGAAGGTGGCCTCATGAGCACTGACTCCAGGCTCTGAGACTCCAAACTACATAAAACACAAAGGGAACAGAAAAGAAAAGGGGATCAGACTGTGAAATATGACACTATTAAACAATATTATGATACTTCATAGTGTAAAAAGAATACAAAGCAGAATCACTGAAATGCGAAAGTTCTTTCTTCAGATAAATACTGGGTATGGCATTACCTGATCTGGGGAGAGAAAGCTCTTGCTTGGATAGTTTTTCTAATTTACTTGATTACTCCCAGTGGGACTCGGGTTTAGAAGAGATGGGAGCTGCCATGGTACTGTGCTGAGAATCTGGTCTTTTCTCTTGGGGTATGGAAAAGATGCACCACAGAATGAGGATGAATTGCAATAAATCATCTAAGATAACCCACAAAACACGACTGAAAGATCCTCAGCCAAACATTATAATCACAGCCATGTTTTAAGGGGCCCACGTCCCTAGGAGTCACCTTGAATAAGCCTTGAATAGCCTCTGTATTTCCACCACTGTGAATCTAAACAAATAAACAAAATGTTTTCCTAACAGCTTTTGAAATTTATTTGAAGAAGGTCCCAGCTAAAATAAAACATTCCTAATGGGAAGTAGTAGACCAGAATGCTTAATACTGGAGCAGTGTGAGCATGAGGGAATGACACAGCAGCTCATTAGGAATGGTTCACAGAGCAATCTTATCAGCAAAAAAAGATTTTCTCACTATATTTTAAGAAAGCGTCCATTTAATAGGAAAATTAATTCAGAGTGTTGACTAAATGAAGCCTGGAGACTTTTGGCAGAGCTACAGCAAACTTATTGGGTGCTCAAGCCCCAATTTCTGCCCCAGACAAGTCTGACATGACTCACAATGAAAACACGACCCCACAGCTCTCCCCCATCAGCCCAGCACTGTGCAGGGCTGCCCCAAAGCGCCGGAGCCTGCAGGGGCTGATGTCCACCCTAGTCCACAGTGGCTGCCCTGGGTTTCCCATCCAGATTTACAAATTGTTAAATTGAGCAATGGTGCATGATGCCCCCACAGCCTCAGCCTGTGCTCAGCACGCAGCCACGCTGCTGGAGAAGGAGAACCAAGACTCTGCATCTTCATTGGTTCTGCCACCGTTTTATCCCAGGAAGGTGCAGATGATTTTTGTCTGCCTTGAATAACACACGGAGTTTTGCTGTAAGTCCTCTTTTTGGACAGCACGGCAGTTTTTAATAATCTACCATCAGATTTTTTAGAACTGAAATAGCCGCACTCATTTGAAATTGAAAACTGAAACATTTCATTTTCTTTCTTAAATATGGGCTTTTGTGGTAGTGATGGGATGGCTCCAAAGGGTTTGCAAGTCAGATTTTCATTTAGATAAGCTTGCCTTGGTCAGAGTGGTTATTTCTGCTTATCCATAGCATCAGAAGGTCTCCGCTCAGCTGCCCAGGTCTGAAGTCCTCCTAAGAGGGCTCTTCTTGCAGGATTCACCATGTCTAAATTTTGTGTCTGTTGGGCTATGGGAGTAAGGAGATTTTCTGCTGTGCCAGAGCCGCCAGGCATGGAGTAATTCCACTGCCATGACCAGGTTCCTCTGAAACATTAATCATAACAGAAACCGAGGCATTTAGTGTATCGCTGTCCCACACACCGTGTGAGGACACCAAGGCACGCTGCACATAGTCCTAATAACAATAAATTCAAAAGTAAGCACACCAACTAAAGTCAAACAACTTTGCACCAGTTACTCACTTTCCACTGATTCTGAAGTTGCTCCATATGGTGCCTGAGCTCCAGTGCTGAATGTCCCACAAGGGCAGAGAGCATTAGAAGCCCACGGCCACATGAGAGATGGTGGTCCTGCTGTGGGCCCACTCATGTGCCATCAGCAAAGGACAGCATCTCACTGTAGGCTCACACATTTCTTGCAAGACTATTGCAGGTATCGAACCAACTTTGCCAAAGAGTTCTTGAAATGCCTGAGCCCCATTTTCAGATGCTCTGGTACATTTCAAACACTCCATTTGGTTCCTTAGTAAGAGCCCTCATCCTGTCTTTCATTAGATCTAGCCAAGGAATAAATATTACACAAAGAAATATGACACACGCAATGAGATTGTCATTTCTACACAGAGATGCACTAAAGCACTTTAAAATAGTTCTCTCTCAATACTTATGAACCCCATTTTAATCCAAAATTGCTCTGACAATAATACTTTCAACCTCGCCCCTCATGGAAGCTCCTATTTTTAACCAACACAGCAGAATCTCATCCAAAGTTAATTAAAGTGATTGGAAACAGCATAATTCAATCACTACCGTTTATGACAACACTTGAAGTCTCTATCTACATTTCCATTAACATCAAAAAGAAGAGTGATCCACTCACTGCACTGATTTCCTATTTCGCACTTGCTTCAGGAACTTACCCAGCTCTTCCACGCATGCCATATGTCCATATGTCTGCCTTCACTGTGACTTCTGCAGAAGAAATTATGTAAATGACTACGCCAGTAAATTCTGTTGCAGGCCTCTGTTCAGCCTGGTTTGCAATGAGTGATCAAATTGTTAGCCCAAAAAAGACAGAAGTTAGGAAGACAAACCAAGCAAAAACAAAGAAGCAAAGAAACCCAAAACAGAGGATCTCCAGTTCCTTCAGCCAGTTCCTGGATGTGCTCTTGTTGGCAATCCAGGTCCTCCGTATCCCTCCGTTTCAAATAACACATGAAGTGTGCAGCCTTGTAGCACTAAGATCCATAATTAAGTATGCTTCGCTAAGCAAACTTCAGTGCTCAAAAATGGAAAGTAAAAATAAGGGGATGGAAACTGGTGAGGCATACAATAAACACATAATAAATCCCAAAGCTGTTTGACAAGCTGGAAGAAAGTCGGTTAATGTTGCGTAAAAGGTACACATTTATTCCTAGATTACCATCAGTCCTTTGGATCATGGCTCAAAGATTACACAGTGTAGATGGATGTGATTTGGGTAGACATTTTGCATGGTACTTCCATTCTCTGACCATAGTTCTACTTGTCCTTGCTGCTCTGCTGGTTATCATCCACTGAGCACAACTGCTGTAGGAAAAGCATTGCAACTCATGACTTTATGACACTGTTACCACTTTCTTTAAAGAACGTTAAATTTGTGAGGAACTGGAGGAAATTATGCTCCTTAAATGTCATTTGGTTTCTCTATTTGTATGCAACACCTACTTGTAAAGACTTCCTTAAAAAACAATAATTACTTCTGCAGCATTTTTTCAGTGTACTCGTTTCTGCATGCATTTTTATTTTAAAATCTTTATCATTATTATTCTGGCATGAAAGGAAGAGTTATTTTGTATTTAAGTGCTTTTATTGCTAAATCTCTCATTTTAGGAAATCATATGTTTTCTGCCCACAGTTGAGGGCTTGTTCTGTTTCACAATGCATTTTGGAGAAATCTTTGGCTTTAGACCAAACTATACATATCAACATTTATATAAATCCTATGTATTATCCACTAAAACAATGAAAGCCCTTCTGTAATGGTTTATGGATAAGCTCTTTTGATCAAGAAACTTTCAAAAACTGCACATTTATATTCATCTAGTGCAGTTACAACAGCTTTGTATTATTCATACAATACCTGTTACGAAGTAGGTTTCCACCAGCACCAGCTCTCCACATAGCAGCTATGAGGAAAATAAAAACAAAAACAGTCAGTTCTAGCCTGTGTGACTTTATGCTCCCCCCTATGGAAGCATTATGTGCACTTCTCAGCGGACATTTCAGCTCATAAGGATGGAAGAGGAGATGGTATCACAGGGCAGTACTCTTTGCCTTCCTTCTATGTCTGGTCCACCTCTAGACCTCCGGGGCTGAGCCTTCTGCATTCAGTTCAGTGAAAGAAATTGGCTTTGTTGTGCCATGTTGGGGTTTTCTGCAAACACAGCCCAGAAAGGGGTCAGGAAGCTTGCCATGGAACAGGAGTAGTCATAAAAGAGGACGATTCAAAGAAAGTTCCCTAAAATCTTCTTGCATAGGTACTGTTTCTAGTGGGTCAGCTGGGATTACATTATCTCAATTGCTTATTGCTGACCTTTTTGAAAATCTCTAGTGATGCTGCTCGGCTTCAACACAGTTTGAGTTATAAGAGGTCATTGATCGTTTATGGAAATAGCTTCTGTAATCACATCGCATAAACACTTTCAATTCCTGCTAACACCAGAGTTTGCAAGACACATTCTTCCCCCAAAACTACAAAGACAATCCAACTCCCTTCACATCCTGTGGGTATGAATTCTTACAATTCAGTGCTGTTACAACTGCTCCTAACTCACTGTGAAGCCTTATTTTTTTTATTTTTTTTCTGAGAACTAGATCCAGAACTCAACCAGAATTCATCCACAAAGGTATTAGTTTAAAGAGTATGTCCCTGGGTAGGGAGTGTGGCAGACTGAGAACCAGACAGTTGCAAATGTGGAAAAATGGAATAAAACACAGAATAAAACATGTAAAATATCTTTGGGATATTTGTATCAAGAATCAGCAATACTGGAGTCTCATAAAATCCATCTCCAACTCCAGTGCCACTACTGGAATTAAAGCCAATAAGAGATTTCTACTCCTAAGGAGAAAAATAAGGCTTAAAATATATATAAAATATAGGAATGGCTTTATTTTGATTCACATCTAGTTTATTATAGACATTGCTGGAGGAAAAGAAAGAAAACAACCTTGAGATAACTAAAAATAGTCTTTAATTAACACAATGGACACAATGTTGAACTTACAGCATGATGAATGATGATGTGAACATGGTCCCATGCTCCAGTGTAGAGGTGATAACGTAACAGTAATTACAAGAGCACTTCCAATGGATCTGTACCCTGAAAGAATTTCTAAGGTAAGACATTTTCCAAAGAAACCTGCCGGGATTCTGAAGCCAATGAAACTGAATTTGTCTCCAAGAATTAATGTAGAGGCAAATTTTCAGTAGTACAGATGGCATTTACTTTTCCTTTCTCTTTCCAACTTATCTGTGCTTTTTCACTTCCATCTTGTTATTGTTGCATATTAAAATGGAAGAAATCTTCAGGCCAGCCTTCCATTTTAATTAAAGTGTGTCAGCAACAGCTGTTTGTCACAAAGCTGAAGTTCCTTTGGTGAAGGTGAATTCTACACAGCAAAAACAAAACACAAGTAAATGTGACTCATTCCCCATCTATTGATTTTGGTGCACTACAAATAGCCAAGCACTCAGGTTAGGGCTGAAATGCTGAGGCCGCGTGACACGTGAGCACAGATGGCACTTAGGAGCTGATGAAAGAATTAATTGCTTTGGCAGCAGTGTCAGCGACAGGGGTTGGTTCCATCCTTAGTGGCATGAGGTAGCTCAGCAGCTCAGAAGAAATGCTGAAAGTACGATGTTCCCCTCCCAGACATCAGTATATTCAAGATCTTTCCACCAGGTGCTCCTGGAGGAAGTGCTCACAGCCCGGTACAGGGCAGGGGAGGGTGAAGGGTGCAGAGTTGTTTGTACACTTTTAATCTCCAATTCCACATGAATTAATTACACCCTGACAATAAGCAAGAGTAGTAATCTAATTTTGCAGGAAGCTAGGGAGAAAACATCCACAAAATGATAGGGACCTCCCTGAAATGAACTCCTGTTTTTTCCTCCATGTTCGAAACTACATTTCTCTCTTACAGGAGGTCTCAATGCTCAGCTAAATCAGAGCAATTAGAGCTCATTCTTTGATGTGTATTTCTGTTTTTATTTGCAGGTGCCAGTCATAATTTAAAAGTGGTTCTGCCTCACATCAGCAAAAGTAATGAAAAGTTACCTTTGATGCCATATTTACCATTTGTTCCTATTGTAACAGAAGGTCTGCTTGTGCTTGCTGATTTTTCTTGCAAGGTGACTGGTTTCTGGAAGAAAAAAAAGATGAATGCAAGACACAGTTACTTCAGAGGGCAAGAAAAGTCCTCTCTTCATTCCTTTTAATTAAATGTTACAGAAATTAGAGGCCAAGCTCTGGCTACCGCATCTCATGGGCTGTCAGAGTGAAGCCCACAATCTTAAAGATCAAACAAATGTATTTATTTAAATAAAAGATGAATATGTTTCATGCAACGGGAGTCAGTAGCCTTTGCAGGGAGAAAGAAATGCCTTTATTTCTGCTGCCCCCCCCCCAGCTTTCAGAGCCACACAACGCTGCGCACAACTGCTTAAATTGCTCGTTGCTTTTCCAGCTCCTCCTGCACCCTCCTTTTGGAAAGAGCCTTTTGGAAACAACATCTTTCAGCATAAAAAAAAAAAAACCCTCAAAACAAAGATGTGGGGAGGAGGTCGTTTTTAAATCTTTTGTGAAAGACAGAGATTTCAAAGTATTGATTTTTCATATTTCTGCTCTTCCCAGTCTTTTTGTCACGAACATGAAATGGAATGGCTCTACGCTTTGCTCATTTTAGCTGTGCTCTGGCCAGATTTCTGTAATCTTCTGAAAGCTTAAGAGCGTGAAAGGAACACCGAAATAAAAATGTACCCCAGAAACTTGTGCCCTGAATTTGCAAACAGTGTCCTACACAGTCAATGTGGTCACAGAGAACTGCAAGTGTCAATTTAGGAGTACTCATGAATAATTATGGCGCAGAGAATAACTTCAAGTTGTTAATTAGCAGAAACATTTGTGGTAGTAACTCAAAATCTTCTTGTATACCTACAGATTATTCTGTCAGACCCCTGAGGCCAACCAAGCACACACTCATCTATCCCAAAGCTGGCCCCTCGGAATGCAAAGCCCACAGGTCTCTGCTCCACTTTTACTCTTGCAGTAAAATCTGAAATGGAAATATGCAAAGGAGAGTGCAAAAACCTCAACCTGTGACTTTTTTATTTGACGTGCTGCAAGCTTCCAACATTTCCTTTCTACTTCAGCCATTTAGTTTTGCTTGTAAAGGCTTTACCTTGCTTCTAAGACTAAATGCAGAACAGAGAAAAAGTAAAGAAATAAAGCAAAACAGAGAAAAGAAACACAGCAGAATTTCAGCATAGAGACTGCAGCAAGTCCATCTGGCTGCCAGTGCCACAAGCTGTCCTTCATCAGTTCAGCTAAAAGATGCTACTGTGTGGCCAGCAATTGCTGGAAAGGCTGGAGTAATGCACACAAAGCACTCTGGATCCATCCAAACTGCCACAGATGAGGGTACCTGCTATAAAGCCCCAGAATGATGGAAGTGAAGCAGAAATGGACTTCATTCAGAGCAGATTTGTGACTTCACTGTCACTGTGGAAATAGCCCAGAGCTCAGCTGGTGATGTTCTTCAACCTGCAGTACCCCTGCATTACTCCCCCAGACAAAACTCCAACTTGGAAACTCACACAGCCTGAAGAAGAGCAAAGCAATTCTAGAAATTCAGTTTAAACAAGCTAAAATCTGTCCTGTTTGTAGTGCCAATTTCTACTTAAACATTCTTAATTTTTTTTCACAAAGGCAATAAGACCAAAATCCAGACCCAAAATTGCCTGCAGGTCTTTGAATGCTAATTTAAGCTTTTAAAATATCCAAGTATATCTACAAGTAAAGCTCAGATTTGCAAAATAACCAGACTTAGCGTGATATTTCTGCATTCTGAGCTCCAGCCCTCCCCCAGGCAGACCACAGGGACTCTATCTGCTCCATCCCTGGAGGAATCACTCTTTGTAAGCAGAGCTGGGGCTGGGCTCATGCATGGCATTCAACATGGAGTATGCTGGCCTTGATCCCAAAGATGGAATGCAGTAACTGCATTCAGGAGAAGTCTGGCAAACTGTTTTCTGCCACACAACCAAGTTTTGCCGCATAAAGCAAGTTTTCAGAGATTTTACAGAATAACTTACAGAGCCAACATCTTCAGTAACATATTTGCAGTGCTGGCACAACCAAATGGGAAATCCAATGGCCAGCAAGTTGAAGCAATGCAGACAGTGAGAACAGTACACAGCTGCCAGCTTCAACAAACTGTGCTGTTTTAGCCATACTCTGCTGCAGTGAGATGGTCAGAATTCCTACAGCATCATATGAACAATTTCATATTGACTATCTTCTCATGACTTGATTTGGGGATATTATGGGAATTTACATAAGTGGTAATGCAAGCAGCCTTTGAGCAATGGCTAACACCTGTGCTACACAGAAGCTTGGGCAGGATGCGGCTAGTGCAAACAGATGAAGGAAAGGCACAAACAGATGAAGGAAAGGTACAAACAGTGTGCCCATTTGGGCTGGATGGGAATAAGGGAAGCCACAACCGGTGTGCCCATTTGGGCTGGATACCCTTCATGCTGTGGCTGTTGACATCTCAGACTCTGCCTCTGGTTACTCACTCATGAAAGCAATCCTACTGCTGGAGCCACAGTCAATCCCACAATTAGTTTTCTGGCAGATACGTATTTTTACAGCTCGCGTGTGACACACAGAAGCTGACAAAGAACTTAGGATCACATTGAAATGTTTTGCACAGCTAAAAACTATGCAGTGCCCTTCACAGCAAAGCGGTTTAAAAGTCTATCAGATATTTGATGGGAAAGACCCATTTTTCAGAGGTGACTGCTTCAAAAGAAGGGCTTGTCTTGCAGCCTTCTAATTGTTTTTGTTACGTACAGGTCTTATCTCCTAGCACTTCGTATTAGCAGTTATTTTAATTAAGCTTCCCAAAAAACTCATTTCAGGATTTTCATTTCATTCCCTTCATTCACTGAAGCAGTGCCAGATGATGCTTTTAGAAGATTTATGAGCAGCTCGCTGAGATTTGTACACCAGTGTAAGCTGCGGAGATACTGAGGTTGCTCACAGCTAACCCAAACACCAGCAAAAATTCAGGACCTTATTTTAGTGACCAAAATCTCCACAAATTTTATTATACAAGACAGTAACCTGCCTGGCAATCAACCAGCAATTAATCACTTCAAGAGACTCACTTGATCGCTGGAGAATAGGATGACTACTCCTTTGGAATGTTAAGCAAAGACCAAAGCTTTGAAGTGGGGCAAGGCAACCTCACAAACAGTTCCTGTGGCTTCAGCCCTGGGTCCTTAGCACGAGCGCCATTCCCATTACTTACTGGAAAGATTGCTGTCACTGGTTTATTGTCATGGTGCTTGGGAGTACTAGTCTTGCATAGCAGTCCCCACACACAGCATGCTTTACAAACAAAATACAACCCCTGCATTACTATTTTGCAGAGTAAATTACAGGATTCGTATTTCCAGACAGACTTTCCTAGGGAGGAATTAACCTTCTGCATTCTGTCTTGTGTCAGTGGTTTTGCACATATAATCGTTTATGAATGAAAAAGCATTGACTTTAACATTAAGATAAATTTGAGTGGACAGTTTGAAGGCTTTGGTAAGCAGGCAAGATATACATAAAACAAATATGTCATGTATCTTACTATTACCGAGCTTTTCTCCCTACTTATTTTGCATTTAATTTTCTCAAGTGAATCAAATGGGGTCAGAACATTCAATCTCTGGAAGTAAACCAATGTCCTTTTTATCAAGTAGAAAAAAAATAAGCTTTTAGATGAGGTATTCTCTGTAGAATAGTTCCTCCATGGGCAAATAAAATCACAAGGAAAGGCATGTTATTGAATCATCTTCATGGATGCAATATTCTTCCTTTTATATCTTCTATCTTAAAATATTTCAAAGTAATTTAAAAATATACAGCGGATTTTTAAAATGATGAGTTAGATACTGACATCTCTATTTAGATTCTGACATTTATATCTATTTTATTAACTCCAAGCATTTAAACTCCGTGTCCTCACCTTATCTCCTTTTGTTAAACAACATAAAAAAGGATTTTCTAGGGTTTAAGAGGAAACATTTAGTGGCAACAGGAACGTCGTACTGACAAATTGTACAGAATTACAAAATGTCTGCATTTATATTGGAAACCAGAAATTGCTGTTAAAGCCCAGGAAAAATGCGTCAGAAGTAATTTTACCTGTGACAAACCAAGGCTCAATTATTAAACAGGTACACTTAACTTACCTTTTTATACATTCTGACACATTACTCTTTTTCATTCTTAACATAAGGTGCTCTTGGCCATCAAATTCTGGTGTCTTGCTGTCCTTCTGTGGGACAGCATGGGCGATAAAGACACGTTCTGTCCTCCTGTGAGCCACAGAATGGCTCTATTCTGTCTCTTTGCCTTCTGGTCTGAAGAACAGGACTAAAATTACTTCGGTCTTCTGGAGCTGAAACATATGGTCACATCAGCATCAGTAAAACCCCTCAGACCCTCTCCAGCTTCCGTGGTAAAAGCTCTCCCTCTCCAAAATACACACCCCTGCTTTACTTCTGTTTCCAGCCACATCTTCTTTGATGGTGGCTACCTGAGTATTCTCATGGTGCCCTCAGCCATGCTAATGTTTGAAGGCAAGGGATGCTCTGAGCCTTGAATGCCACTATCAGCAACTTCCAGTCAGCCAACACAAGCCCTGTGATGATGCCTGTACTTGCTATGTCTGAAGGTAAATTTGAATTTTGCAATTTTTTTTTTAAAGGTATCTGAATATTCAAGTGTACCACAACAGTCTGCTGAAGTCCTGGATGCTTCGGACTACATTCAGTTTAGCCCGGAGCTCCTGGTCAGCTCTCCACCTCCTCTCCCTTCATGTTGGATGCCTCGGTCTTGGGGGCACCATACAGGCACTTTTCTTGCGCAAATTTCACCGTTTGTTTTGAAGCCCCACCAACGTGAACACTGGCACATTCATCACTGTGCAGCCCCCACTGCATTGAGTGGATACTAATAACATTTTCAGTAACTATTTTATCTTTGTATTCAATTACACAACTTCAACAGCAATAGCAATCACCAACCAGAGCAAAGGGAATGCAGAAATCAGAGGTGTGCTTCTTGCAAATGTAGCAGAGATGGAAAACAGAGCCCAGGTGTCTCTCACCCCCACCTTCCCCTCCCCTCCAGCCCAGACAGTGCCATTGCTGCAGTGCCAGAGCCCCACAGGAGCAGCTCACAGCTCTCCCTGCCCTTGACCACATGGTGCTGGCTCTGCCCGTGGGCACAGCAGCACTAAATTCTCTTTTCAGACTACTTGGCAGAACTAATCTCTTTTAATCTGCCCTCTTTATGGCATCTCTTTGGCCTGACAAAACTCCAATTTATTGACTGTCAGGAAAGACCACGAGGCCTATATCTTTCTTCAGCACTTCACTTTCTTCAGCAGTGCTGAGTGGCGAGGGAATGAAAGGTAAAGGGGATGAAATGTAAAGGGAATGAAAAGTAAAGGGAACGAAATGTAAAGGAAGCATTTTCCCCCCTTAAGCCTCATAGGACTGGATAGCATCACGTCAACGCTTAACAATACTCTGAAGCAATAAGACATTCTCATCTATCTGATAAATTAAGGACTGTTTCCTTCAAGCAGTATTCATCTTCGTAGAATCAAAAGAGAGAATGGCACGGAAGAGAAGAGCTGGAAGAAGACCACTTTTATACCGAAATCAATAGCTGCTTGTCTGCCTGCACCAGTGCAGCCCGGGTCAGGCTGGGGATGGGTCTGTTTTGCCTCATTTTATGTAACACTTACTAGAGTTATCAGGATGTGAGTAGGTTTAGCACCCTCCCATGTTTTCCAGGGAGAAAAGACAGAGACATCTCGTCAGGGCTGCGTGACAGCTCCCCAGATTAGTCCCAGGGCTCTGCATGTATTGATCCCCTTCCCAACGCGATCTCTTGTGAAGAAGCAGCTGGATGGAGAGATCGAAAAGGGACCTGAGAATTCATAGGACAAAAATAATTACCTCGCAATCTGAAAATCTATTTCTCGTTTGTTTTTTGTTGTAGGTGTTGGTTTTTGTTGTTGTTTTTTTTATTATTATTTATTTTTATTTTTTACCTAATCTGGCAAGACTACATAACTAACTATCATATCAGTAAATAAGATTAGTTCTTAAAGGTCTTCAGTAAGATACACATTGGCATAATACTGTGAGGGGCAGTAGATAAATATTAACCGCTTTGGCACAAACAGATGAGGAAATGAAGGGAACTACTGCTGACCCAGTGATTCACTGAAGGTCACAGTCTGCAGCAGGAGCATGAAGGGGCCCCCAATGCTTTGCACACCGATTTGGAGCTTTAACCACCAGCCCCTATTTTCTCTCCTAATTCTCCAAACCAATTCTACCAGTCATCACAGGATAGAGGCTGAAATTTAAAAGCAGTTTCATACCCATGTTTAACATCTCTCCCTGAAGGACTGAATGGAATTAACCCGAATATAGTTATCCACATGCATCCAAGTATTGCAGAGCCAGTACCTGAACGAGCAGTGTTTGAAAGCACATCCCCTGCAACGGGGAAATCTCTGGACCACTCCTGCCTGCTCTGTGTTTCTGTTGCATCCATAAATCGTAAACACGAGGCAAAACGACTGCAAAGCCTCGATGAGGCTGGGAGCCGAAAACGATCTGTTTTGGTCTGCTGGTTTGAAAATGGTTTTCTTGATGAAACTCATGAGTCCACCGGAGACTGAGACACAGATGGATGAGCTGAGCATATGATAAACCTGCTGCAAGAGTTTGTAGTTAATTGCCCATCATCTTTTTTGTCTCACCATAAAAAATTTCACGCCCACCTTGCACAGTAAAGGTAACCGGAATGTCATAAACCATTTGTCTCCTGTGCTTTCTTTTCTGCATTATCCAGTCGGTCTTGTTGTTAGAATGCTGTTGAGACAAGACAAATTTGCTGAGTCTTTTTACCAATGAAGAGCACTGCACCCTTTATCAAATGATCTCCATTCTCTAATGAGAAGAAACACCTTCCAGAATCATTTGCATGCTAATATCTTTATTTCTAAAACAATAAGCTGGCTGCAGCTCAGAGCCCTCCGTCAGAATACAGTGATTTCATTTGCATGAACAGAGCATGGAGAGCTCACAAGGAAGACGTGCCACTTGCCAGCGAAATGGAGGGCACCCTATGCCCAGCAGAAATAGCAGCTGGGGTCCAAGGCTGCGAGGGAGCACCCAGCATGGAGGGGTGGGGATCCCACCTAGAGGGATGTCTAGTGGGCAAGCTGCAGAACAAAAGGCCTTGGAAAGGGGAACTGATGCCACAGATACCATCTGTGCTGCTAAAGTGCATTTATCACTGCCTACATTTCTCCCTCTCTCTCCTGTTTTATTATTACTTGGGCAGAAAATATTGCAGAAACAGGTCATTGCAGGGCAGTGCAGCAGTCCTACTCCGAGCAATAAGAAAGACAAAAGGATATCTAACAACAGTACTTCCAAACCTGCTTTCAAAAGCCAATATTTTCACTTGGATGCCAGAAAGGCTGCACTTTCCTGCAGCACACAAGGAGTCAGGGTCTCCTCCTGCCTTCCAGCATTGCTGTGCACCAACAAAAAATTGCCTTCCTTATACCACATCCACCCAAATAATGTGGAAACCCTGTCTGGATCCCAGCAGTGTTGGCCAGCTGGCCACCTAGAAGCTGCCAGAAGTTCTGGTGATGGCAAAGGTCCCCAGAAAACAACTTTTCTTCAGCAACCAGACCCTTTAAGAGAGAAATGAGCAAAGTCTAATGAGCAGATAAAGGAATTAGCCCTCGTTTCCCAGAGGTGCTTTAGATCTCACCATTTAAATCTTTGGCAGATGGATTTTGCCAACTGCTCTCAGCACTGATGCACATACCCTCCACGGCAGTAGACAGCAGAGAGGAATGGAGCACAATGCCCATTGTTCCTCTGCTGAGCACTGGACATTGGAGGTGGCTGAATGGGAGCAGAATGCAGGAGAGGAGCAAGCTCTTCCGGCAGCCTCCATGCAGCCCATCCTCAGGCACCAACACCAATGATCAAAGCAGAGCCTGTATTATTCATCCAAGACTCTGCCTATTTTAAGCACTTGGGAATGACTAAAAATAGTCAACTGCTGAAGTAAGGCCTAGGCTTGAGGTAATGCTGTTAGCATTATTTTACCTCAATCTCTTACAGGTTCCTGTGAAACTGAATTATAGATTACCATTTTTTTCCCCATCGAAATAAGAGGAGCCATTCCACATTATGTATGTTTTCTTCTGACTGTATTAAAACAAGCATTAAATTGAAGGTTTTTTTTTTTTTCCCCATACCTTTCAAAAGGCTGCCACCATATGGGGATTGGTTTTAATACAAGGATCATCTTTGTTTTTTCTGTGAATAGATCTTACTGCAGCATCCTCTCCTTGCATTAAATGGGGCAGCACAGCAGGCCAGAGAAGCAGCTATGATACCACACAAGGAATAATTACACACAAATTGTTCCATGCCATGAAGATCTTAGGGCTGTAATTACCTTCTTCTTTAAAAATCTGTATTTACTACAAAAGCATGTATTTTGTTCATTTGAGTTATAAGCGGTTCTGTGCATTTTGAACAGTATAATTTCAATTCTGCTGTAACTTGACTAAAACTACCAGTGCTCCATCTCCATTCTTTAAAGGATTTCTGTCATCAGACTACATTTTCTCATCTTGCCCCTCTAAAAACTTAAATATCCATAATGTGGTAGCACCTGTTGTACCTGCACACTATGGTTAAGCAGAGAACTTCCAGGTGATACTGCTCTGCAGCTTCCTTCTCCTTGCAGTCAGACTCAAAGGACTAAAAGAGGGAAAGCTGCGCCCTGCCTGGGTGATATGAGCCACATTGTGTCCCCTCCAGCCCTCCCACTGCCCTGCACCTGGGCACTGCCCCTCTGAGCAACCCGCAGCTCTGCAGATTCCTCTCCAGTTAAAAACTTCTCTTTCACCCGTGCACTTGTTTTACCATTTGCATGACTCCAAGAGGGCATCCACCTCATTTGCATGAATTTGAAATGCAAAGAGGGCAATTAGAACGCATACAGGATGTGAAAACAAAGCTGGGGAAAGGAGCTCCTACTACAGCCGTGGAGTGGAGGGCAGTGGGGTGTGCAGATCCAGGAGGCTGTGGCTGGGCCCACCAGGATGCTGCCAGAGAGCTCGTGTGCACCGAGCAGCCCTGGAACCGCACTGCACCGAGAGCAAGGCCAAGCGCATGGGTCCTGTCAATAGATACAGCCTTGCTCCAACTGCAATGTGGAAGTGCCACAAGTGGAAGTGCCACAGCCTGTCCTCTGTCCAGATGGTGGCAGAGCACTGCTGAAACCCAACCAAGAGTTGCCCACCTGGCACAGCTCAGAACCAGCAAACATCTCCGTGTCTGTGCCAAGCAAACACCCCCATCTGGGCTCTGGGCACCTCTGCTGTTTGCACAGCACTGCTTCAAAGTAAGACTTGCCAGACTGCCTCACACCAAAAATCCAGATAATCCAGTTACTGGCAGCATCCCAGCGCTAATACATTTTTGAAGCAAAAACTCGTACAGTTGTTTGATACAGAACCCACTCCATGTATACAGCAATTTATGAGGAGGCACAATCTTTAAGAATCAAATTTCTCCCCCTTATTTTTTAAAATGCTCTCCCAAAAGAGTCCCAGTAATTTTCATATGATTAGGAAGATGGCTTTTGAACCAGGAACAAGGCTTCACAGTTGAGAAAAAAATGTAGGTTCTCTTCTTCCTTGGAGGAATCATGGAGCTTATCCATGGCACCAAGTGGTCAGAGCATCAGAAGAATAAAAATGATGGCTTACTCTGAAAGGTGAATTTCTGATGCCATAAACTTAGGAATGGGAATGTGGGTTTTCTCCTGCTTCCTGTTTTGTTTTTTTTCCCCTCAGGGTGTTGTTGAAAATAAGATATTTTTAATCTCACCAAGTATCCACCTACCTTAAGTATTTTAAATTAATATAGGGGCAGATGTTTACCTGATATATATAATTAAGTACATTCTCTACGCTTCAGCGGATATATATTGATCCTTGCTGCTGAGAATCTGGCCTATAGATTTTAAGTTAGTCTTCCTCTGGCCCAGGGGATACTTAAATTCTTTTATCCAAATCAGCCTTTTAGAAGGACTTGACTTTTACACCCTCCATCTTTTCCATTTGTAAAGAAATTTATACTGCTACCCTTTACTGCCTGAAGTCAAGGAAAGTGATAGTGTTGGTATGAGGGTCATTTTTTTGTTTTAACTTTTCATACATTAATAGTTGAGGACCCAAACAGAAACCCCCAGACTGCAATCATTGTATGAACAGCCAGATTTAGTCCCCAGGGTGGAACGTGACCCCACCACTGGATTTACAGCTAGGGTTGTAGGATGCTATTTGGAGTATGGAGTAAATCTTGGTGACAACTTTGCACACAGAACAGAACTGATGTGGCCAAAGAAAACAAATAAAAGAGCCACCAGATTCAGAACAAAACAGCATCTTTGTCATTAATGGCTGATAATTTCTCAGTACAGATACACTGTGTAATTAAATGAAAACTCAATTTCACTAAAAATTGGCCAGGTGCATTCTGCATTGCATACAGACACACACCTTAGCAGAACTATACAAAAGGATGCTGTGGGGGTTGTGCATGCTGCCCCAGACCCCACACAGCTCCGCTGCACCTTGGGCAATTCCCACCTTCCTGCAGCCATCCTTATTTGCAGTGGGAGAGCACTCTGATCTGAGATTTGATTTGCCCCATCAATTCAAAGAGGCTCCTTGATTAGATGACACAGAGCTTCAGATCACTCCAGTTCTAGAATAGCAGGAGTCAATACAAGTAATAAATTAAATAATCGGTACCACTTTTTTGGTCTGCCTCTACCAGTTTCCCTGAAAGCCTGGCACCATCCAAGTGCACAATCATTGCCCTCCGCTGGATGATGAAAAAGAGGAAAGAAAACAACTCAAGGAGGAATTACATAGTTTTGAATACTCACCTGGGTGCAGGCAGCTCCACCATACTGCTGGAAGTCAGAATGCTGCTGTTCTGTGGCTGCAAAATGTCACGGCATGCATTGCTTCACACATATGAGTAGGAACTCCACCTGTCCACAGCCCGTGCCTCTTCACCCCAAGAATACCAGAAAGAGATAAAGAGGGTGGAGAAAAAGAACTATTACAACTAAAAGTTTATCATTAGCAACAACAGATTTAAAAAAAACAACACATCGAGCAGTTGCTCAGCGTGTTCCCTTTGCACAGCCTGGGGAGAGGGCAGAGCTCTCTGTACCTTGATTGCTGCAAAAATACTGGAGCTTAAATGAGGTTTCACCTTTAGCAGAGGTTTCTTTCACTGCCCATAAAATAAAATGCACCGCAGTTTAGAAATAATGTTTTCTCAGCCCTGAATATTATAGCGAGCTGATTATTTTTATTGCCAGCCTTGTAAAAAAACACTCTGCATTTAGGTAACAGCGTTGTTACTGAATAAATAACTGGGTAGGATGCTGCGTGGAACTCCTAGGTGCAAAATACTCACACAATTAAGTGCCCAGACAACACCAGAATACACTGTAACTGCTCACAGAAGTTTTAGAACTGTGAGAATCATCCCTTGTTTGCATGTGCAATTACTACCATTGCATAAGCAATTACATCAATTGTCCAATTATAACAACAGTTTTCTGAATCAGCTAAAATTAAAAAAATAAATAATGATAATAATAATAAAAAACATTATTTTTGCTAAAATAGAAATGCTATTTGCATACAGAGAAAAATAAGGTTTCTGTTTCCTGGGATATGCAATTAAATTACCTTTGGGGTATTCAGCTTCTCTGCTCCTGAATGAAGTATAAGAGGTTCTGCAATATAAAAACAAAATGCTGGGGACAGTTTTACAGCTCTGCACTTAACAGTAATATTTCCTCTTGGCCCACTGCAATTACTGCACGGTTCTTCCATTGCCATGAGAGAAATCAGTTTGTATTTACAATTAAGACGACATAGTCTCAGGGCACCGGGTTGTGTAATGGCGTTCTTTTTCCATATAAGCACTTGGTCATTAGGAATTGCATTCATTTCTCAGAAAACTGAAATACACAAAGAAATGAAGAATTCCATTCTAGATTTATATTCCTGGAATTTACCAACATCTGTTCTTCTTAACAGAACCACAGGTGGGAGGAAATTCCTCAGTCTACTCATCTCCAATTTTAACTTGCAAAGTGATAACATCTGAATGTGTTGCAATAACCAGAAAAACCTAAAACAGTGCAGGAAATCAGAGCAAAAAAAAATGAGATCTCATTCCGAGACTAAATGAGGCTTAAAATCCCAATATTCAGGACCAAAATTGCAAAGGGTTTCTACTGACCAGGCAGCACGCCATGCTGGCAGATGGAAGCCTGCG
Organism: Odontophorus gujanensis; assembly: GCA_013399175.1. Lineage (NCBI taxonomy): Eukaryota > Metazoa > Chordata > Aves > Galliformes > Odontophoridae > Odontophorus > Odontophorus gujanensis. The sequence goes on from VXAB01013773.1 coordinate 534,556, forward strand.
TGTTCATATGTAACCGAGATGCCACCCGTATGCAGCCCAGTGTGGGCATCTGGAGCTCCCACTGGGGAGCACTGGGATCCCCGGCAGGACCGCGCTCCCACGCCCACAGCTGCAGGTAGCCAGCATTCTGCTGGCTCTATTAAATCTCAGCTGTTAAAGAAAAGGGTTTCTAAACGCCTGCTGTGAGAGGGGATCACCTATGGTGGAGCAAACCAAGCCTGCTCCCCCTGCAGCTCCGAGCAGCACAGCAAAGCAGCACCCACTGCTCCGTCCCCTCCCTCAGGAGCAGATGGAGAAGGGATGCTCGCTGTGGGCGGTGTCTGTGTGTCAGTTAAACTCAGCCTCCAGTTGGATTTTGTTGGCCTGCCAGCAAAAGATGCACTCCCTCTGTCATTTACACTCCTATTTAAGAAGAGAAAAGGGCTTTTGCACTTTTTAGAGGCATAAACAATGCTAATTCAAATGGCTTAAACATGCTGGGTCTGTTTTTGCTTCAATTGTAGCTATTGGTTGCTTTTTCTTTTCAAAAAATAGAAAGGCTTATGTAACTTTTACATAAAGTCCAAATTTAAACATACACAAATACATCTGTTGTTGAAGAACTCCGAGTGAAAATATTCCATTTGTCTTGCTTCCTTTTTCACCCTCCTCAAAGCTCAGGAAAGCTGAGCCCTCAGTGTCACTGCAGAGATGCTGGGGACATCACAGCCAGCATCGAGCAGTGCCTTCCTCCTGGAGGAGCCCTTGGGGACCTCCCTTCCCACCCCTCTCCTCCCAACCGAGCACCACACAGCCCCTCCATCCCCTGCTGCCTCCAGGGCCACACCAGCTTCGGGTGTACTGATGTCTACTTCCAGTCCTCTTCCAAACCTGGCTACTGTAAAACCGTGTGTGCTGGAATCAAACCAAAAAGACCAGACCATGGTCCATCAGAGCTTGTCTGATTTCCAGCCCAGTGCTGCTCCTCCTCCTCCCCCCCGCCCCGAACATACTTAGATGACTTCTCACGTGGAAACACTGCATATTCAAACCATCAAAGCTTTCAGCCAGATCAAAGGCTTTTCTGTTTTTTTAAAGGACCTTCTGCTTCACTGTGGCATGATTAGACCGCTGTGACCGTGCACTCCAGCCTCCTCCACAGCCAGTCTCTGGCTGCTGGAGCTTCTGAGCACCTCGAGAAGGGCACTTCTGCACTGTGGCTGCAGCCAAGAGCTGTCAGAGGAGCAATCTGCTTATGGCGAGAGCCTTCTTGTGCCCTCTTCAGAACAGAATTTGAGCCCCAGCCCACAGCCAAAGCAATTGGGATTATCAGAGGTTTGTTGGGGAGCAGCCGGTCACGTGGGGCACATGAGTGCAAGCAAACCTCTCAGAGTGCCAGCAGCCCATGAGTATAAGCACTTAAACACCTGAAATGCGTGAAAGCTTAACGCACAGATCAGCCTCCCTTGTGTTCAGAAGGAGCCGAGTTTCCCATGTACTGCTTCAGGTTCCTGAACGCTCCCAGAGTCAGACCTGCAGGAAGCCAAGCAAGGGAACACAGCGACAGGGACTCAGCCCTCCACACCAGCATTTGATGTTCTCATTTGAGAACTTTATCCTCTGAATGGAAATGGCAGTACCCAGCCCTTCAGATCGCTATATACATAAACCTGTTGGCATGGAACTACTCTGTAGTGAGCAGGTGAATCGTTCTGGAGGCACAGAAGGAGCCAGGAGCAGCTTTCACCAAACCCTGCCCTGCAATGGATGCTGTGCTGCTGTGTCCCCAGTGATGGGAGAGCTCTGCCCTGCAGCACATCACAGGTTCCACAGCTGCCCAGCCTTCCTCTCCTCTTCCCCTTCAGATCTCAGCTGCTCGCAGCTGATCTTTGAGTCCCACACCAAGGCTCTGTTAGAGCCATTCAAACAGATCGGTTAATTATGTTTTAATTGGTTCCCCAGTGTCACGACACTTAAAAGACAGAGGATCTAGAACCATTTAGAACTGCAGGGCAAGATTAAAGTCACCCTTTTTTTTTTTAATTTTGAATTCGCTTTACATGTAGAAATACAGAAGAAGAGATATCTAATTAAATAACAGAGATTCTCCAGATTTAAAACTTTTGCTTTGAGCAAATTGATGGGATAGTTATTACTGAAGCCTCTTCCAGCATACCACTGTGGCCTTCCACTGTCCACAGAGCGGCTACAAATTCATAGCTTGGTGGTCTCAAGTAGTATGACCTAAAGAGGCCCAACCTACACTCCTACTACAACCTACTTTGAACACTTGACTCTTAAAACAAATGTCTGTATTTTTCCCCTTACCTTCATGGCTCTGATTCAAGGGATGCACTGTTTTCCTATGAAGTTTGCATTATTCACCAAATCTAAAGTAAATTCGTGCACAACTGATCCAACCCATTGACCACATATTCGAAGACACAAAACAATAGATGCATTCACCAGTATGCATTCAATACATTTTCCTCATATTTTAGTATTAAAGTCAACTGTTTCCTGCAGTGGGACTGATGACATTTGCAGCCTTATCATATATTATGCTGCTGCAGAAAGTAAAGGCAAAAAATGACTATTCCACAGAGCAGCAAGAGCCCAGTAAAACTCTAACATCACCTCCTTTTGCAGTGGCAGACACAAATACAAAATTCACTGCTAATGGATTCTTCCTCCATCATTCCCAGTGCAGTTGGTCTTGAGAAGAAACAACAGTTTAAAATCCACGTGGCTCCATTGCATCATTTCATCCTTGAGATTCTGGGAAGAATCGAGTTTTAAATATACTCAAGAGACACCTACAGTGGTACTACCATCCCAGGGCACACCACATGGCATGGACCGTGCAGAAAATACCCAATGAGAAATTACGTTCAATTTTGCCTTGCCAGAGCTAAAACAAAGCACTCTCCCCTTCCAGGCATCTACAGATCTTAGTTTTAATTTCAATATTTTCTTCTTGGCACAGAATGGAAAATACTTAGTCACAAAAAGATCAGCTTTACCCCCTCCATGAGATGTGCTCCTTAACTTGCTTTTCTCTACAGAGTTACAGAGGGCAGTTAAGCAATATGCGTTTATAAAACCCTACTAAACCAAGTACTTCATTTTCCTTATTTATTTCTTGATGAAGGGTTACAGGGATGACCACACTGTTAATAATCGTTCTGCATTCCCCATTCCAGCCTAAGGTTAATCTGACATACAGCATTCCACAAAAAGTGCAAATACAACAAGGGAGCAATGGGAAATTTTTGTTTATACTCCTTGAATTAAAAACAAAATTGTGCTCTTTCCTCAATGGCAATATCATTCTTCGTGCAAGAAAAAGGAAACACCACATATAAGTGAAATGCTTTCAGTAACTTACAGAAATCTAACGTAAGTAACTGAAAGGAGCAGATAAACTTTGCTCAGAAATAACCCAGGAAATAAAAGGTTAGCATGAAACTTAGAAGGTTGGGCTGCACAGGAGAGCTCTGATTTAAACACAGAGCAGTTGGATCATTAGTGACTACATGCACCAGCATCCTTGAGAACGTGGCTTACAGACTTCCTCCGAGCAGGACTGAACATTACTTCAGATTGTTATTTGTAAAGAGAAACAAGTTTTAAATGTTATGCATTAAGAAAATTACGTTGACCATTTCGTTTTTATTGTTCTCTGCCTTTTGAGCCCTCTTATGGGAAAAAAAAGCCAACAGATTTCCTTTAATAAAACCAATTTATTTCACTCTGCCTGTTGAGGAGGAGAAAAGCTTTGTGCAGTTCCCAGCTGTGACTTTGAGATACTGCCACGTCCTCTTTCTCCTCCCTACTTCTTGGCAACTTTTCCTGTATTAACATGTCTGTTCTTGTAATTTTTCAAGGTTAAATTATCTCAGTTTAACAGTCTCACAGGGATGCATTTGGGTGCTTTGCAAAAGTAATACTCTGCTATACAATTGCAAATGTATACTCATTTGGTTTTCCAATGGCAAACCCAAGTCATCTTCATTTCAGCACATGGCGATTTTTTATCCTTCTAATTGCTTTAAGCCATCCTTGCACTAAGTGCTGATTGTCAAAAGGATCATCAGGAAAACCGAGGAGACATCCAGGTGAGCCTCATGGGTTCACTGAAAGGAAGGAAAAGTCTGCCAGCTCTCACACCCCACGAGGCCAATCATTCCTTCTGTGCAGAAGAATGGCAATGAAACAGTGCCCAATTACTTGTGGAGCAGTTGGTTCTGCCACTGCTGCTAGCCCAAGCAAGCAGGTAAAACTCAGCCCGTCTTCATCAATTGTCCCTTTGTCATCCACCACATATTCATCCTCTCAGCAAATCCCAACAAAAATGAAAAATTGCATAACAAAAGGCAAACCCAAAATCCAGGCTGTCCCCTCCAACAGCCCCTAAACACACATCTGATTGCTTCCAATGCTAAAATTGACACTAACTCTTGAAACAAGAGAGAAAGAAAAAAACATCCGAGTTTTCTTATGCCAGATCTTTATTTTTTTTGGCTTCCAACAATAACTGCTGCCAACAGAAAAAAGGCACACTGGCTCAGCCCAGGCCAAAATAGTCATTTGCAATATGAAATAAAGAGATGGAGAACAAAGCTTTATAATATAATGGAAACTAGCCCAAGCGATCTGCTCACATCTTCTGTCTGAAGAAGTGTTCTGTGTAAGTGCAAAACACAACATGCACAGAAAGCAAGACAGTGCCCCATAACACTTATTTCTCAGTTGCATCTGAAGAGCAAATGAAAAATAAAAGCAGAACACCTAATAAGTGGGGTTATTAGTGAGCTCATTCTACAGTACAGATCTCCAAATCAGTGCTCATACATACTAATGTTAACTTAGCACTCAGTGCTCTCCAGAAAATTGCCTGAATATTTCATTGCTATTGCTGAACTTCAGCAGGGCGGGGGGGAGGGAACCCATGCTTTGTGGAGGTTCTTTATGGGCTTGGCCAGAGTGCTGAGCCGCACTCATTCGTGCTCTGTAGGACAAAACCAGCAGTCCAAGCCACGTCTGGGGCAGCAATCTCTCTCTGGAAGCTTCTTGCAAACAACAGAGAGATCAGAAAGCACTCAGAGAAGTTCATTTGCCTTTTTATGCTGTGTGTTGCTGTTTTTTGTTGTTGGTTTTTTTTTTTCCCTTTAAAATTAGCACTTAGCTGCTACAGTCCATGTACTCAAGCAGCACTGCTCAATTTAACTAAGCATACAGAAACTCTTCGTGGTTCACCGTGATTTGCAATTTAACAATACATATGCAAATGAAATTAGTGCTGGCAAAAATAATTATAGTTGCTCTTGGGAGGATTAATAACTAAAGTCTGCCCTGCTTATGGTAAGGTTTAATTTAATTCTGTTGCATATATTAAATGAAGAAACAAATTCTGTGTCCAATGTTGTGTGTGGCAGTTAATATGTGCTCACATGAATGCTTGTGTATTTAGATGGAATGAAAGGGACCATGCTCACAGACACACTCATGTCCTATGGAGAGACAGATAGTGATAATTACCTGGTGGGTGAACAGCACAGGGCTTTTTTCTGGAGACACAAGAAGCCTGCCATCCACAGCTGGGAAGTGATCAGGGCTGACTACTGTCTATGAGGTGTAATAACCTTGTATAAGCTGTCCCCTACAGCTATGAGTCTTTAATAACAGCACAACCACCACTCTGTACATCATCAGCACGGACAAATCAGACTCCAAGCACTGCTATTAATGCCTCCCACCTTTTTGGGTCCAGCACAGCATGAAAATGCTGGACAGAAGGGCGATGTCCCACGCTGTGTGCTCCTTGCCAGAGGAAATCCCTTCTACACTGCAACATAACTGTCTGGCTTTTTACAAGGCTCCTATGGGTTGGATTAGCTTTACTGAAGCCAGTGGGTGTAACAGCTGCCTCACATTTGGATTAGCATCCAAATCAATCAACACCCCCTATAGTGCTAGAAGCTGAATTCATAAGAGTTCCAATGACCACAGCAGACAACAGGAAAACAAAAAAGTTCTATGGAGCTGGGGAGTAAAAAAGGAGGGTTGGACATCACCTGCTGGAAATGAGTCCGTATCTCTTTGATATCTACACTTTTACTCCGTGGAACTTGAAGTCCAAAGTAATGTTATCTGATTAACTTGTAAATACTCTCTTAAAAAATGATGTTCACTTTCAGATACCTAAAGCTTTCCTGTTTTGCTAGAGAAGACCACACATTTCCACAGGAGGTTAGATGGTGCTGCTGGAGATTGTATGAATACTTACACCAAAACTCTTCTTTGTATTTACCACGTGAAAACGCCCTGAATCCAACACACAGCCTAAATTGGACAAATCCAGAATTTACTGATTTCACTGAATAAATACACCCTCAGGGACGTATTATCATGCATATATATAAATCTATATCAACATAAGTTCTATACTAGCATATAGATAGCTGTAGATATATAGTATATATTAGCACATACAGAAGTATCTGCAGTATGTCTCTGTCATTCACAGTTATGTTGCTGAAGATCTCATTGCAAGATCGGATGTTTAGAAATATATATGATTTAATGATGCCATTTAACTTCAATAAGATTACTTGCTTGAAACATGAACAAGTAGGTTTAATGAGGAAGTTAAAGTAAACTGTAGTATGGATATAATTGAGGACTGTTACCAGGAAAAGCATTAGTGGCAGAGAATTATGGTATTTTTTAGTACCTTATTAAAACATTCAGAATGGATATGAACATTTTTAGGGATGTCTTGCCACATAAATAATTGGACCATTACTTTCATACACTGTACACTATATAAAATGTTAATAAGCTTTCTAAAATAGCACTACAGTATAGGAATAGATTTTATATTTCATTAAATATTTGGAACTAAGTTATCCACCTTATTTTTTGTATTTTCCATGCTTAAACCTCATAAGAAGAAAGGGACATGGAACCATTTTTATGAATGTTATGTTTCTGAAGAATTACCCAATGTATTTGTTTCTTAGGATTTCCATTAAAGTAGAGAGAGATCAGCTATTCTTGTCCTGAAATGCTCTGAACACACACATCCCACCTTCCATTCCCAATTCTTCTGAAACATCACTTCATATGCTCAGCAAATCTCTACTGCACAACCAATTTTCTCCATCTAACTTCAGAAACACACGCAGATCAATTGCTGAAGAATGGTTATGAACTGATAACTACAATTAAGGCCCACATATTTCATCACAAAGACATGAACATGGTAAGGAAACACCTAGAAGCCATTTCAAAGACCTGAATTCCTAGTGGTCACGGAAGCGCTCACACAGAGACCAACACATTTTAGACAAAGCTTCAAATGCAGAAGGCAAACGAGTTGTGGTTGTAATGTCCTCTCCTGGCATACAGCCACAAAGTGGTACAAGTAAATACTACAAGCAATTAATTGTTTTACAGACAATGGCCAACTTCATCAATACAAATCAAATGTACAAGTGATACAATGGTACTGAAGGCTGTGCTACCTGTAGCAGTGGCTCACAAGTTGGCTCAGCCAAAAATTTTAAACAGAATAGAATTTGTTCAAGATCCTTATTTCACAACAGATAGTGTTTATCAGGAAAGAGGTATGAGACCCAGACAGGTTTAAAAATGTTTGCCATCATTATCAGAAGCATGCAAAAAAACCAAAGCAATTCAAAGTTTGGGATCTCTCTTGTTTGAAAGAGCAAATGAAAGTCATGTACTTATCTGACTCTTCAGAGAAGGTAAATAAATCAGACCAAGCCCTACAGTAAGAGTTAAGTGTTTCCTCCCTACGATGCTATAATTTACAGAAACCTTTCAAGGTTGTGTAAGTCACTGGGGTTTGATTTAGGAGGATCCATAACCTGTTGAAACCAATGAAAAATTCCAGATGATCTCAACAACCTTTGGAATAATCTGTTCTGAACTGATTGAAAGCAAACTTTGACTTCCAACACTACGTGGAACAAAACCCAAAGAATGTTTTTTCCTTCAGAGGCATTCCCATGGGACCAAAGAACATATATTTGGGCCACTGACAATGCCACATTCCTATAACCATGGAGTTGGGGGTGCATTAATCAATTCACAGTTATACCCTTTGAGTACTACAGATAACATGCCATGTGCTTGACTTCTGCACAGGCTCGAGGCAGATAAAGTCCTTTAAAAATATAAATGATTATCACAGAATTATGTATTGATTTATTAATAAAGGAAGGTAAGAACAGCAAGGAGAAAGTGTGTAGCATTATTAGGAAACAGCTCCAATCAACCCCTAAGCGTAACTTAAGGGGTTTAAGGCCACTTTCCACCAGCCAGGAGGTGTAAAGTGAAGGCAGACGTCCCTTCACTGAACAGAAACACAGTCACCACTTCTGGTCTCATTTGTGTTCGATTTGGAAAGATTTTTGCATCTAGAAGGGTTTTGTCCCATTTTTTAATCATAAAAATATCCCTTTTTATTGTCTTTTAAATCTCTCCATCAACACAAAGAAAGCGTCTGGGAACACACCCAGGCACTGGAGGCATTTCTGCTGTTATTATACACCCCCAGACTTATTGGTTGAGGTTGCTTATTACAGAAGGCAGTAAAAACCAAGCAGCCAATAACTACACTGTAGTGAAAACATTTTGCAACTGAATTAAGATGAAAGATCTTCTTATGTACGCCACATTTGCATCCTCCTACCAGGCAATTCAAATATAGAAGAGTGGAGGAACAATACCTAACCTCTACTTTACCAGAGGACTAATCAGAGCAACGAGAAAAACTGTCTTGTACACGTGCTTTTATTTAAGGATAGGGAGAAAATAAATGCATTTTTGATAGGATTTTTTAGAGGGTGGAAATGAGGTTTTTAGACACTGAAAAAGCATTATACAATTAGTGCACCATGAAAAGCTTATCTGTATAGTAAAGTTCAACTAATAAATTTAATTAAAGTTTAAAAGCTTAGGTAAAATCCATTAAATACTCCTAGATTAATAAAATGTTACTTAAATATAAGTGCAGAATTAACATCAACAGTAACATGGGAGCCATCACCTAAAACGCTCAGACTTCATGAGCGTTCATCACATTTTCAGATCAATCACAGCACGTGGTCACAGTAGCTTGTTTCTCTGCAGATCAGCACTCAAAATTAATGTGGAACTATTGTTTGGGGACAGAAGAACTCCAGAGATGGGAACCAGTACTTGTTTTCGTAAGAAATGGTTTAACTAATAGGATCCTGGTCACAGAGTTTAAGATCGTAATCTTAAATCAGAAGACTGAAAGGGAACTGTGCAGAAATGGGGTTCTCTTTGGCTTGGGTTTGTGTGGTTTGGGTGAAGGAGGGTACCCCCAGACATGGCTTTGAATCTCCCAAGAAAGCAGCAGCCATGGCCCCCATGAGAAAGAAAAAATGCAGAAAAGGTGCAGAAAAGCTGAACCAGCGTTCCTAATTTTTGGGTTTGTTCAGCCACATGACAGCCTCAGATCTGTTGTACATGGAAGCAGCCCATTGCTTGAAGGAGACACTTCACTGCTTCCACACGTGTAGGGGCAGCAAGGCTCACACTTCTGCATGGCACAGGCACACAGCTTCTTTGTGGCTGTGAGGAATGGAAGATTTATTTCATGTCCCGCAGAAGTTAAATAAACATGGAAACACCATGCAGCCTTACAAACAGCTCAGTTCATTTATCCAGACTCCTTGTGGCACTGCAGGGATGTCAGAAGCAGCAATTAGCAGCAACAGCAACACCCACAGACAAAGACAACAGCCCTTGGGATGAACAAAGCCAATACAGCTCTCAGGGAAGCGATCATACCAACAAGAAGCACAGTAGCTGAACGTTGGCCTTGTGAAATAAAACTCTTCCACATTCAGATATCAGGGTGCTGGCAAAGTGCAGCACTGCTGGAAATTCAGCTTCTGAATGAAAAGAGCTGTCAGATGCTCCAAATGGCTTCAAACACCCAGCGTGCACCAGCAGCACTGCACAAACGTGATGTCCTCGAGAGCCTACTTTCTCACACAAGCACTACAGAGGATCCAAGGTGTTCTCCAGACATGCCGAGGTCCAGGCCTGCTCCAGGAGCCCCATCCCTTGCCTTGCAGCTGGTGGTGACCTGAGGGAGCAGAATCACCACCTCCACCCTCCTCCGAGCTGAGTACTTCTGTGCTCATCAAAGGGCAAATATCATGTTACGTCTGTCAGAGATACAGGCTGACAACCTGTTACCAGCTAACAAGTCCCTGAATTTCCACCCCGAGCAAATCTTACTTAACAGCACCGCATAAGTCCTCATCTCAGTAATGGGAAGCTTTTCCCAAAGTGTATTTCTGCCAGTGCAGAAAGACTGTATTACAGAAATAATATGCAATTTCTGTGAGTGGTTACTAATTGTAATATTATTGTCAGGAATAACGAGGCCTTCTAAATATAACAGCTTCCCTAGAACACACATGCTGCTTGCTCAGGAAGAAATACTCCTGTGTTGTACAAGAGCTAATACTCACAATTTTAGAGCATGCAAGTGACAAACCTGAAGGAAGACCACAAACTGTGCTCCTTTTTCATGCTTGAACAGGAGAAAGTCATCATCTGAACTGCATATTTTGTGGAATACTCTGTGCTACTCAGTGTATTTATGGCTACGTGCAGTCCCCTCCCATACTGTTGTGCAGGGTAAAGGCACAGGAATAAGCTGACAGACTTTTAAAGGAATCTACATATAAATAGAGCAGATATACAGATATGTCACAAAGTCTCTTTTCCATAACATGGAAATTCCCAGAAGAATGAATGGAAGCCAACAAGCAAAATAGGAAAGTTATTCATGAGTAACGCATTAGAATTTCACTTCATGAAAACATTACTCCTCTTCTCCATGGAAATTGCTTTAAACGTATCTGTGTATCAGGCATCTCGTGCCTTAATCGCTTTCTCCACTCAGCAACCACTTAATATTTGTAATTAATTACATTTTTGTAATTATAAGTGTTATAAACCAGAACAGTGACATGCCTTAGACAGGAGTATTTACTAGAGAAACACGCTGGGACAGGATTATGGAGCATCATAGTTTAAGGCTTCAGCCCTTCAAATTGCTTTTTCATGCAGTGCACTGCTGAGGATTTTTTGATTTGTTCATCTAAAATATGTTTTGACACAACATCAGAGCAGAGCTTCCCAGTGATCTGTGAAAATCAGTCAGCGTATTTTAAACAGAGAGGTCCAACAGTTTTGAAACTTATACACCAGGTCAAACTGAATTTACAGCTGTGCTTGCAACACTACGCTGCTAGAAAAGGGGAGTTTGCCTTTTGAATTCTAAATGAAAGATTCCTAACATGAAGACTACTCATTAAAAAAAAAAAAAAACTGCTTTAAACCTCCCTTTCCCTTTTCAAAATTACACAGTTATTGGGGAGAGAGAGTTTCACTCAGTCACAGCCACTTCAGCACCTACAGACCATCCAAGCTGCAAGGGGAGCATGGCACAGAGGTACTGAGGAGAGGAGCAGCACGAAGCAGAGGTGGAAGGCACTTTAGAAAGAGTGGTGTGCAGCCACCTGAGACCACGATATCATGCCACTGCACCCAGCCCACGGCAGAGCTGGGACTAGATGATCTTTAAAGACTCTCCAAATCCACCATTTTATGATCCCACAGCTGTGTCCTGAGAATCAACACAAGTCACAGAGGCCAGCCTTTCTTTTCCTACCACTCTTCCCAGCAGAGTCTCGCATTTGATCCTACATGACTATGCCTTGCTTTTCCCAGCAGGAGCTGGCTCCCACACTCAGTACTCTGCCATATCAATGTGTGGGCTGCTCACCCCTCAGAGGACCCAGCCAGGCCAATGCCAGCTGGCAGGACCCTCCCACCACCACCAGGGCTGTCAAAAGAAGTGATGATAGCAATAGTTTTGCAGTGGGAGGCTAATAGCTGCCTCCTCCAAGAGGCAGAAATGAGATCTATGAGAGCCTTTGGTCCATCTTTTTGCCACACCATCCCCTCGGCCCTGCCCTCCAATGCACAAGGACATGGTTTAGCTCTTCTGTCTCCAGTTCTGTGTTTAGCTGAGACAGAGCAGCACGACAGGAGACACTCACTGCTTCCCTAATCACCCTCACACTGAGAGCAGGCTGAAGGCCATTTGCTTTTCCATTGCATTTCTTGTAATGACATCCTCTGCACATTTAATGTTGCCCGAACAAACGCAGTAAGAAACAAAGACTTTCCTTCAGAGTGCTGAGATAAATAAACAAATAAACAAATGTTGATGGGAAGGAAAGCAAACCAAACATGAAAACAGATATTTTTGAGAAAAGTTTGTTAACCATGGGAACTCTGGACTTTGTTATGCTGCCAAGGTCAGAGGCAGAAGCTGACACTGGATAAAAATGTTTTTTTCTACCCAGAGGTCTCAAAATGACACCGTTTAGACACCGTGCACAAACATTTATATAACTGAACGCTTTATTGCCTTGTCTGTTTTCTTTTTCCTTTGCCCTCTTGGATGTATGCAATACTTTCCAAACCATTAAGTATAATACATTTATCTAGATGTTTACCACATTCCTAAAGGGAAAAAAGCTTACAGATCCTTACACTAAATGAGAAATATCTTCTGCAACAATTTTCATTTATTCAATCTGGTATTTAAATCGTAGAAGTAATAAGTGTGAATAGTACTAAAACCTGTATCATTTTCTCTGTAAAAAATTCTCTATTTCCTCCATGACCACCTACTGCTTTTTATTTTCCCCACACGGAAAAGACTCTAAGGCAAGCTATGAGGAACTTGGGCCTTACAGCAGTAGAAATGCAGAGGTGTGCTGTAGGAAGAGCTAAGACCCTGAGACAATCCCTGAAGCAGCTCAGCTGTATGCACACATCACCTGCCCCCATTCAAATGAGACACCTACCTTCATCCTCTGTAAAGACAAAGGGACCAGTGCAAACAAAGAAAAGTTACAAAAGGAAGGAAACAACGAACACTCACCTGTCTCCAAGGATCTAGGCTTACAGGGGAAGAACTCCAGAAGGAGGGATCTCCAACAGGAGAGCCTTCCTCAGTGGCAATCAGCATTTAAATGGAGTCTCAGAGGGGTTGAGCCTGGCTCCACCCCTTCTGGTCACACAGGTGAATCACCTTCACCTCTTTCCTTCAGGTGCTCAATCAGTGCTTCAGGCCATGACTTAGCAGTCCCCATACAGGCCTCCCAAAAACATGCAGTGCCAATTGTCCCCGGGTGGGCAGTGTTCATATGGCACGATGCCAGTTTGTGATGTGGCAAATTTGAGAAAAACGGGTGAGAGATTAAGAGCTTCCTTTTAATCAAATGCATTTTTAATCCCAATGAAATGGCTTCAAGAGTGTAAATGTTTAACTGGGTCTTCAGCCATCGCAGCCAGGAGAGCTTTGATTCATTACCTGCACGTGATAAGACACAATAAGATGAATATCAGGAAGAAGAGCATGAAGGAATTATTTTACAACATTTCAAAGGCAATTTGAGACCGAATTACTGAACATCCAGAACAGTATGCATGTGGCCACTGGCAGCCACATCTGCAATGTCCGCTTCGCAGTCCTTGGGCACGCCAGTGAGTACACAGCAATTCATTTTCAGCATTTTGCTTTTGCAGCACTCTCCGTTCCTCCATGAGATTGGGAGTCAGGTAAAAGAAAGAGCTGCCTGACTTCAGTAGCTTTATGATGCAGCTTTTCTGTGGGGCAAGCGTTTGAAGTCAACAAGCATAAATCACAGAAAGCAGAAATCCAAATTACCTGGCACAAACTGCTGCTACATCCTTTGCATATCTCAAGTCTCCAAAGGAGCACGCATGTAAAAGCTCTTTGTACACAGGAGGCATTTCTGATTTGTTAAAGAGAAACCCAAACATGACAGTCCTCCACAGCCATTATCATTTTGATAATGAATGCCAACTATCATGAGAGAAGTGCTGAAACCAGACATCAGGAACTCTAGTCCTCTGCTGATTGTGGCATTTATGGGCTACAATGCATATGATTGCTACAAACAAAACAAGATTTTGATGTGTAAAGGAATTGTATTTTTTAACATTAGTTTCTCACTTTACACAAACTCCTTTATCTTTTGTAGAAGTATTCTCAAAACCATACCACCTCTAAAAACACAAATGCCAGTATTCATCCACATTCAATATTAATTCACTTACAATCAGAGACTTGGTAGCTTTCGGAACAAAATCTGATTCTGGGGTGTATAACAACCTTGGTAGCACAGCTATAACAACTCAGATAAAACACTCACTGTAAATGTACTGCAGGCCATTAAAAAATATGCCACTTTACTAGCTCCAGTTGCACCTGCACTCCTTCTGCTTGACTCTAGCAGGCTTCCATTGTGCTGCTGCTGCAGGCCAGCACTCCTCTCCTTTCTCCTTGTGGTGCACTGACTTAATTTCAGAAGCTCTTTCTCAAAATCCTTCTCCCCCTGGCTGATGTGCATCTGCCTAGGACAGCCCTGCTTCATAAGAAACTTTCTATACTCAAAAGCCTCCTCTGCATGCCGTCTCATTGGGCTGTGTCAAACACTTGCCTAAGGGCTGCTGTACAGCTCTGAAACACCCATTCCTTTGCCTTACTCTGTCCTCTCATGTAGAGCAATTTTTAAACTACATTATTTAGCGGTTAGAGCATTAAATATTGTCTTCTGGGACTGAAAAGGAAGAGAGGAAGGAAAGGAGGGAGAGGGAAAAAGCGTTCCCAGTCTTGGTCACTGTGTGCCAGATTTCTTCTTGGAATAAATGTTTGCAATGGATCGTGTTGAAATGCCGACAGACTTTTAATTGGTGTTCTGCAGAGCCCACACACAGTCATACAGCAATAATTTGGAAATGCCTTGTTTAAAATACATTTAGGCTATTCAAAGCAGATATTGATATTCACTTGTAGAGTGAGCACGCCAACAATGCCTCGAAGGCATCTCTCAGCCACAGAATCTTTTTCAGCAGCAGGTGGGATGAAATGGTGACAAATGGGATGGAAGGCAGCACATATGAATAAACTATATAATATCCTATTTGTTTCCTCAACTTGGCTGCTCGCTTTGTTATTTTTCATAAGCTGGTGGTGCAAAAGCAGCCAAAGCACAAACCCATTCCCACACCTCGGTCTTACTGAAGATTGGAAGCAATTTCTGCTCAATATTCTATCCCAGGAAAGCACAATGTGTCTCTGGGGACACCATGAGAAAGCAGAGCTGCTTTGAGCAGTAAGCACTGATGAATGAAATTCCAGCCTTATTTCAGCCCAGATTTGCAGGGGAGGGAGGACGTGAGGAGTGGGATGGTATTAATGATGATACAATTGTAGTCTCAGAGGGAAGAAGCCTGCAGGCTGGGGCTCCCTCAAAGCAATCTCACAGTCACTCCCCAGCAGGTGTGGTGTGTTTGTCAGCACAGAAAGCACAGCCTCCTACTGCACCCAGACCTGCAGCGCAGATCAGAATGGCTCCTGCAAGGATTGCTTCAAAGCGTGCCTCGTGTGCACACATCCAGTGAAGACTGAAGAGTGAGATTTCTTTCTAAAGCAGAGAGGTGCAGTAACGAAGTAAAAAAACACCCATCTCCAGAAGCTGCCATTTACAAAACAATTACTTTGCTACAAAAATCTCATTTGCAACACTTGCAAAAGCGATCTAAAACGTCAGACAACATCAAATTAGAAGAAGGAGCCCTGTGCAGAGACCCAGCCTTGCACAGCTCAGCCTGGGTGGGAGCCGTGCCAGTCCCTGTGTTGGCCAGGCACCACAGCAGCCCTTGTTCATCATTTGTCATTGTGCTGCCTTATCTCATGTTGCTTCAACTCCAAAATGAGACAATAAATAAATATTTACCTCCCTCCACAGATGAGGGAAGGTTTAATTAGCCAACGCCTCTCACTGCCGTGGGAGCTGAGTGCTGGGCTGCAGAGCTGAGAGCACAGAGCCCATTGGGGGGACCTGCCCAACTCCTTGACCTTAGTGAGAGGCTAGAGCCATGGCTGTGTGTCTTGCCAAGGGGTTCAGCTTCTGAAGAAGACAAAACTGAGATTACCACAACGCACACACTCAGAAAGGCACATAAACTCAAATATGCGTCACCTTGGACGTCTTGGATGTGAGGTAAGCCCTATTTTTATGATGTTTCTGTTCAGTTCAGTTCAGAAGTACCTAAAGAAATTGAAGCCTGTGTGCTCCTCTGCAACTCACTGCACTGCTTTGGGCACATGAGCACACTTCCAGCCCCACCACCAATGACCTCACACCTTCTGGGCAGAAGTTACTGATCCTCACTGCTGGTGTGGTCCTGGGGCATGGGGACCTTCTACCTGACTGGAGTGAGCCCTGAACTGTGCAGCCCTTGTGGATTCCCTTCTACCACCTCTTCATAGCTGAAGGTTGGCAGAAAACCTTGATAAAAAGCTCCCAAATGGCAGAAGAGATCATTAAGGGATGTTGACATAAAATTCGGATGCCATTGCATCCAGTGGAGAAAGGCCAGCACATTTGCAGTCCCAGCCTGACTTCCACAACATCCTCCAGGTGTCCTCCTAAAGGGGGTGAGGCTTGTTAATAATCTCTTCATCTTTAGAGATGAAATCAATTGATAATAGAGCTTATTTAATCTCAAGGTATTGAGGTTTGCGTCTCATACAAACAACAATAACAAAGGGACTGGAGCTGAGGAACTATGAGAGTCTTTGCAGACACAACTAGATCAGAATTACAGCATTTTACCTTTCTTCTAAATTTTCCTTTTCCATTTTTTCCTTCAGTCTATCTACGTCATCTTGCTACCCCATATCCCTCCTACCCAACCACAGAGCACACACTTTCTCATACAGGTTATCAACGAAAGGAAGCCTCCTGGGGATTCACTCGGTAAGAGTTAATGAATAGCATTTGTTTCAGCTCCTGGAGGAAATGTTCGTATTCTCAGATTTTTTTCAGGGTTGGGGAGAAACAATAGGGGGAGCATTGGCATTTTGGCAACCATCTATATAGGTACACTGAAAAAAATTAAGCTGCAAAGAAAATTAAGCATTTCTTTTTGCATTTCCAAAAATAAAATAAAATAAGAGAGACTATAAATAATGCTCTTTGAATTCCAAGATGAAAAGTGACTGAACACAAGCAGCAGCATTCTCCTGTCAAGCTGATACTTTCATGAGTAGGAAGGGAAGCAGGGAGCATTCGTCCTCTCTGCGGTGGATGCACTGAACACTTCATCTTTAAGGAAAACATGGATATATTTTCATCCTCTTGAAAAATATTAAAGTGAAAAGACCCTCAATACCCTCAACTATCTTCATCAAAAAAGCAGGTAGTTGACAGAAAGGAAATTCTCAGTGGTGCAGCACACTGCTGGGTACCCACAGGCTCCAGCCCTCCTGTAACCATTTAATGATGAAGCACATCACTATTACTTTCACTTGCAGAGTAATTAAATTGGAATTTATGACTCAAATATCCAAAAAAAGCTATTTCACAGATGATTTGCAGCTGTGCTTAAGCATAGGCATTCATAACATTCACCAATCCTTTGTATTTAGCATTCTGCAGTATAACAGACACAAAATCCAGATTAATGCATTAATGTACATTTAATCTACCCATTACTGAGACATTTCATTTATATCATGAAGGGTTAAAATGCGCACAACCACTACATATGCTGGAAAAAATATCACACTTGCAGACAGAATATTAATTCTGCCTAAGAGCCGACATCACTTATGTCTTTTGCAGTTATAGCTTTTGAGTATCACTGTAAGCATTTTATTACTCTATGTACATATGAAGTTCAGTATAACCTGTGTCTACTGGAAGCAAAATAACATTTCAGTGAGGTTGCTACATATATGAAGTGCTCTTTCTCGTTGCTACTACCTACTGAAAGGAATTTTGCCTGTGATGGGAGAGAGGATGGATTCCTCCCAGAAGACAGCATGCCCTTATGAAGAGTTCAGCTAACCTGTTGCCCATGTATTTATGGCTCACTTTGGAGAAACATTTTGTACTTTGCAGGGTAATGCAGTTCTTTGCGGTTACAACCGTAGATGTAAATGACAAATACAACATAATCAAGTGAAAATCTATTTCAAATAGAAGACAAATTGCCTCAGACCTCAGCTATTATCTCTCTGGGATTCATAATCAACTTTAAATTAATAATTGGTTTAGTATCTCCTCTTTGAAATTTTCAGTAATTAAATAACAGTCTCTTAAAAATCATATTCTTAAGCACACTTCAGAAACATTACTTAATAAAAACAAAATTAAGTAAGCAGTGACTGGGAAAAAAAAAAGGAGAAAGCATGCATAATGGCCCTGAGAGGGCTCCCACAACACAAAATCACCTCTGGCAAGAGAGGTTCCTCAAATGGTGTCACAAATGACCTTTTGGTGCATGCAGTCCATCATGAGGGAAAAAGATATGAGGAGCACAGAGCGTCGGGCAGCTGAGCACCAGGGACCAGGTCTTTCCCTGCATAAAATAGTATTTCTCTCAACCAGAAAGATGTGAAGTGCTTTGGCTTCACATAGCCCTGGAAGCCCTTCTTGTTCCTCTTGCATGGAAAGCTTCCATACTGTTCTGGGGAGACTGCAAGCTCAAGTCTAGCACTTCTCATTCACAAGGTGATGCAAAAGGTGCACAGGGAGGTAGGGACGGCATTAAGTTGCAATAAATGTCTCATACTTACAAAAAGTAATGGCAAATCTCAAAAGCTGAGGTGGCAATGACATGTTGAAACATCACTTGTAGGACTGATTTATCCCCTTCTTCAGCTCTGCAAAATCAGAACAGAAAAATGTATAATGTATGAGATTGACTGCAGAATGTTCTCCTGTTCTCAATCCAGAAACAAATAACCAGGAATTATATTTTTAAAACAAGATAAAATAATCCAGCTCTTTGCCTCCCAGGATTTATAGGTAGCTTTAAACCTATAAAACACAGCTTTTCTCCAAGAGAAGCAGACGAAAGGTAGCTCATGTACCTTACCATACCCCTACAGACTTGTAGCCCTGCTCCTCCAGCTTATCTATCGGTTACTCTCCTTCCTTCAAGTTTAATATTTTATTTAAAGAGCCAATCCAAAGCTATGCAGGGGCAGGTGCAACACTTCTGCAGATGTCACAGGCATAACAGACAGCACATGACTGACCCCAAAAGAAGCTCTTTTCCAGCCTGCAGCCCCTACTCTCTTCCTTCTGCCCTGAGCACCAACAGCTGAGCTGCTCATGGTAATTTTAGCCAGTACTGTTTTCTTCCCTCTTTTTCCAGTAGATTTACTGTCTTTCTGTATTCCTTTCCCCTACACTGAAGGCCAGTCTCACAGGACAGAGAGCATGATGTACTCCTCACCCAGCTGCTCCCTTTCCCCTTCCAGCCCAACACTAATCCTCCTTTTCTTCATGGTGACTCAGAAGCATCTTCAGAGTTTTCACGGGTCATCTCTCCTACTCTCACTTACAAGAGAAACGAGCATGAAGCAAATCTACTGCCAGCGTTAACAGGGGACTCCTTTGTGCAGAATGCCCTTGGGTTTGCTGGGGAGAGATGACCAAGAGAGCACTACCACCACATTACTGAGTGCCACCAGGCCGTGCACGAGGGGAGCTCAGCACACCGTGCGCTGGGCACCGTAAGGAAAGGCCTTGGTTAAACCACATGTTCCATTTTGGAGGGCCAAAGTCTGTTGTCTTCATCCCTACCACTGCCATCCAGTGCCATTCCACATTACCCAGTTTGATTTTCTACAGCACATGAGCTCTCCTGGCTTGCTCTACCCCACGCCATCCAACCCATCACAAACGCAAATCACTCCTGTTGAAACTGCTCATCAGCTATTGCTGCCCAAAGTCTGCTTTAAGCTCTGCTTTCCTATTGAGAGTTTTGCACTAAGCAGTGCCCACTGTCCAAATACACATATTTATTCATATTCCAGGATTGTTCATGGCACTAGTTGCTTTTTTGTATTTTTCCCTCATTGTGTTATTTTTCCTTTTCACACACTTCAGCAGTCTCTGAAGGGAGAAGTGGAGAAGAAAGGTGAAGGGAGAAGTGGAGAAGAAAGGTGAAAATGTTTTTTTTTTTTTTCAGACCTATAGTAATCAATAAAAGCAATGTTACAGAAGCTAGAGTGTTCCCTACTGCATTGCCTCCCCTTGAAATATTGATACTGTTGTGGTGGAATTTTTTCCCTTCTGCTTTCTGAAAATAGAGATAATATAAATGTTCCCATTACTAAGAAATATGTCACATCAAAATTAATGATATTCAGCCAGTAACAATGCTGCTCTCTGGCTGTCAATTTAAGTCAATTTCAGATTAGCAGAGCAATGCTGCCATTCAAGCTCTATTCAGAGGCAGAGATGAATTAAGGCAATTCTTGCAGGTTATGCACTGATGAAGAAGTGTGCCCTGGATCTGAACAATTACCCATGAGCACTTTCCTTGTACACTGCCTTCATATTCTGGTGCTGCGCAGGATTCTGACCCCAGGAAGAGTTCTGAAGTTCTGCTGCAGCTCAATGTTCACGTCTGGAGAAAGAGGAGTGAAGTGCTTTCCTCTTCTCGATCATCAGAAGTGGTCAGAACCTGCTCCATCAACGCTTGATCACGAAATCTTGCTTTACCACATTTTATATCTTAAAATGTGAACGGTATCTCCAAAATAGCCTTTGTCTCCAGTACAAAAAGCTCTTTTTATTGAAATATTCAACAGCAAGTGAAGTACTTGTTAAAGTAACACCAATAAGAGAAAATTTTTTGCTGGCATTCCTTCTTTAAAATGTACTAGCTGAAGATCAGAATGCGTTTGCAGTTCTGCTAAACTGAAACAAGACCAAAATGCAGTTATCTGTTACCAACTCCAGAGATGACGTTAAAACTTCATTAGAAAACAAAGGTTACAGAGAGATCAATGTTTGAGTGTAAGTGACTAAATCATTTCATATGAGCAATTCACGTTTCACTGACTAGCAATGGACAAAGGGGATATGAAATTAGGTTGCAAGTTGAGTTGTCCATAGTGACACTGGTATGAATCTCAAACACTTGAGTGTATCAAGAACATGGCTGTGCTCATAAGTGATTACCGTCAGCTGCTCTTGTAATACTGAGATTCAACATCAATGTTCATAAAATTCAGCTATCTGTGCTCTGATCAATTTAAGTGTTTCGTAAAGCACGCAGTAGTATTTGGGTGAGTGCCTAGGCTCTTTTCTCCTGTTCTTGTATTTCAACAAATACTTCTGCAGATTACACTGGATGAAAAAATGCCTTTAAATAGAAGTTTGGTGTACCTGGCCCACATGAAGAATTTGGTCAACTCAGTAACTTTTAGTTCAGTCTGAATCTCTTTCTACAGTAAGTTTCTCCCCACTATGGTTATCCTAGTTTAAATACTACTGTTCAAACTACCTTCTTAAGATAGAAGTTTTCTCTTCCAGTTTTTGCTCCACGGGTACTCTGTCTTAATTTTGGTCAGTGCTTCCTCTAGATGTGATGGGAATTCTTGATGATTCCTTCTCAATTTTGGTTAAAAATTTCACTTACGTATCTTAGGGTATTATCAAGGAAAGAGGCTTTCTCAGCCTCATTCAGGATTACCAGTAGAGGTTTCCATCACCCCACCAAGCAGGGCTCACAGGCTGAGTACACCAATTTAAGCCTCAGGAAGGAGGAAGACAGACAGAGCAAATATGGTCAATAATTACATTATGTTTACTTTCTCACAGAGGTATTTGACTGAAAATAGTTTAAATTTTGGCTGGTTTTAAAGCAGTACTGATGTAGAGAGGTGTAAAATTATCTTGTTTACCATGACTCATTGCTGTGACGTATTTGGTACTGCAGGTATTTTGTATTTCCCTCCGTGGCAAAGAACTCATCTGCCTTCTCATGTTTGTTGGAACTTCAGAACAATTGCAGTTCTATGTTAAGAAGGTGAGCGTCTGCAGTAACTCCCTTAAATCAGTAACATTACTCCAGGTTCAGACAGCATGAATGAAACACCAGTACCTGTGCACGCAGTAGTCATCTCCTGGTCACAGCAAATGTGATGAAGCAACAAAATTAGATATAGAATATCACTATAGTCTTAACAATCTGACATCTACCACCAGAGATTGATCTTCTGAGATAACAGAAATAATGGAACGTGAGGAGTTTGTGTTTTGCTGGAGTTCTGCACTATATCCTCTGCAAGAATTATTTTCTTCCTTCTGCTCTCTTTTTTTAGGTCAAATATACTCCATTCAAAGACTGGCAGTAGAGTCAGAAACAGATTGGAACAGATCTAAATAATAACACACTCCAATAAAACAAGCCCAGAAGCCAATAGGCAATGTGAGAGTTGTGAATGTAAGCCAAATAGCTCCTAGTTTTGCACCTATAGCGCAGCACGTAGAAAGTCTAAGGGAAATAAAATTATCATTCCACTCTTGTCAAGCTGATGGAGAGCTACACTTACTTTGCTACAAAGTGGAAAACAGAATGGACATTTGTTTTATGGACCATAGAACAAGGAAGAACAACTGCTTTATACTATAGCCCAAGATTAAAATGGTCAGTTACACGCAGATCTTCCTTACTATGATTATGTTACTGAACTATGATTATTTTTTTAGTAATTATCCACCATTCGTGGCCCACTGGATTGCTTACATTTGACTCCACACAATTAAGCATAAGCTGAAAATCACACTAGGACACCAGTGGGAATGCTCTTGGAACTGAAGCACAGCAATCAGCTTGATGCATTGGAAAATCAGAACCCTTTGCGTCAGGACACTGGGAGGTAACAAGCACCTGAGCAGTGCCGCCAAGCAAACGTGGCACTGAGGTCACTGTGATAATGTACCACAGGTAACAGCTCAAAACACTGAGACTGCACTGACTGAGGCACTCTTGGCAGGAGGTGGCATCTTCAAGGTTCCTTCCAACCCAAACCATTCCACAATTCTGATTCTATACGTCACAGCAGCAGGAAAACAAAGTTAACGCGACGTAGCAGCACAGTATTTCCTATGTTAGCACTACAGAATCACAACCATTCCCTTTGATTTAAAAGAAACAGATGAAAGAGTGATAGACTGGTACTTAGAGAAGACACACTGACATTTCAGGAAGGGCCATGTATATATCCACTTCCAGCCATATTTGCTCTTAGGTACAGGAGCCGACATCCTCAGGATGGTCAGCTGGCAGGAAATTCTCCCAGAGCTCCCCATTCTGAAAATTAACTCCATTCATTTTCAGGTGAAATATTCACAAGTGGAGAATGAACACTTGTTTTGCTTAATATTGGATGATCTTGGGAATGCCCTCTAATTTCAAAGCAAAAATCAGAGTGAGATTTACTGGAAAAACATTATATCGACCACAGTTTTTGAAGCCTTTGAAACAGCTTTGAAAGAGAAGCAGAAGGTTGTCAGAGCAATCTGAATTACACACATTTCTGAACAAATTCATTTCTCTAGTTAAATATTAGCATAAGAGACTGATAAATCTCCCTTAGTTTAATACATCTTTTATTTCAATTAAAGCCTAAGTACATTCTATTACTATGGTGACCATTTCAAACCTTTCTCCATTTCCTGCAGTCCTAGGGCTTTAATGCTCATTACATCTGGATACAGCTGATGGCTGATGGCCAGCTCACTGCGCTTCATTTCCAGCCTCAGAACTAATGTTAACAGCTTACTGCTTTCACAGGAGCTGAAGCAGCATCAGAAACCTACATTTCTTTTTGTCTTAGGAGGAAGTAAGTGACAATGTCAGTCCAGAGAGTCAGGAAACGCTTTAAGCTTCACTGCACACAAAAATAGCATAATTAGATATAGGCAAAAGAAGAGTAAAGAAATATTTACTGTCAAAAAACCCACCTTCTCCTTGCTGTGTTGTATCAGCTATAATTGCCTTCTTGCAGGCCAGTCCAGGCATGTGCAGGAGACAGGCAGCCCTTGGGTTGTTTGCCTTCCCAGAGAATCACTAGGAAACAGGTGGCTTTGGTTTCCTATATATTCAGAGAACTAAAATGGTTACCTGAGCACATCTCTGTATTTTACACAAGCTGCTACTCCATTCCTCATTTTTCATGGAGAGTGCTTCATCATACGTTGCCTTTCTAGGCTCAGTTTTCATGCAGTTTGGTGGATGCGATGGGAATAATGGGAAACATCAGGTTCAAAACAACAAGGTGGAAGAGAAGCAGGAATGAATATGGGTGAAAGTGTTCCAGCGCACACTGCCACTCCCAGTGAGTGCCCTGTATGTGCTGTGTAAGTGGATTTCTGCCTAAACGTGAAGCAGCAACAATCCCACAGCCAGGCAAAATCCCACAGCCTCAGCAGATTCACAGCGCAGGCGGTCCCATGGAAGCCAAAGGACTGCCTTTAGCATTACAGCAGGCGCTCTGAATTGAGTCTACAGTTTCTAAATAGCTTCCCTGGGAATTATTTCAAGCATCTGCAGCAGCAAGTTTGTTGTCACTGCATCTCAGGAAGCAGCCAAACCCAAAGTGACCCAACATGCAGCTCGCCAGCACTCCAGGCCCTCTGGCAATCTCACTGGGGCTGGCGCTGGTGCTGGACTTGACCATAAGTTTGTCACTTTTTCACTAAGTGAAATGCTTTGAATGGGATAAAAGATCCCTTGCCTCTTGCTGAGCTTTGTGAGGGCAAGTTTTAAGGCTTTTATGTACTTCTTCTCTCCATCTTAAGCGCATCTTTTATCCTGGAGGCATTCAGCAGCAGGCATGGAGCTTAAAGGAAAGACAGAAGGCTAACACCGATTTCATTCCCATCATGAAGGATTCCTTTTTCATGGGTAAGAAGCTTACGCTGCCTTTCCCTCGGTGAATCCTCTGCAGCACAGCTCTCCAGAGCAGAGCAGAGCTGTTGGGCTCTGTGTACCTGATGGGCAGCATGCTGTGGGGCACCGAGGAGCCGTGTTGCCAGGGCAGGGCACTGCTCCTGCTGCCCACGGACACTGCTGCTGGCTGACAGCAGTACAAACAGCTTAATGAACACAAGAGCAACGTGCCTACCGCATTGTCTTGAAAACCGCAGTGCTGCAGTCCTATCCCTTTCCATTGGGATTTCTCACCCTTTATTCTCCCGCTCCTTTTGTTGCATTGCCAGGTAGAAAAAGCAAAGGTCATTCATAATTCAGAGCTGCTGAAAAGACAACATCTTAAAGGCTGCGCGTCCTAGGCAGACAACAAAGCTTAGGCAGTTTGCTCCTCTCTCACGGCTGTGCTTAAGGACCCACGCATTTTCAGCTCCTGCTTTTGCACTGGAATCCCTCTGACCCTACTTGGACATCTTTTGCTCAACTTCTGGAAGCATTTACATCGTCATTTCCGTCTCAGGAATAAGACAAGTCTCAACATCATCCCAGGGCAGTACTGCAACATGAAATTACAAACTCCAGTAGCAGAGAGGGGCCAACCCCCACAGCACAGCAGCAGTCCCACTGCCCAGCAGTTGCTCTCCCCCAGCCCAGGGAGCCCAGCCCTGCCAGGCAAACAGCCAGGGGTGCACGGGCTGTGGCTATTGAGCAGCCAGGACTTGGTACAGCTGCAGGTTTGGCTGACTGCAGCTCTCCTAAAATGCTTTTCCAAGGAAAAACAATCTGAGCTAAACTGGAAAGATATTTTCACTCCCGACTGAGAAAGTTTACAGAGAAGGTTGTGCTTCGATGACTATATCAGCTGCAATTTACGTTGTAAGGATATGCCAAAAATATTTCCTGAACAAACCAGGTTTTAGTGCAGTTCATAAATGGCTGAAATACTGTGGATATTACAGAAACGGAAGGAGGTCTATAAACGCCCTCAGCAATTGATAGGTCCATTTCTCCGTGATACACACAAGCTGCTGAAATAAAGCACGTAGTACAGGAATGGGGGAATGCCAAGCAACTGGACCGTTCTCTCCATTCAAGCTACAGGCATGATCTTCCCTCCCATTTCCCAATGCCAAACCAGTGATTCACACCTGAGTCTCAAAAGAATTATCCCCACAAATAGGAGCAGCCAGGGAAGCCACCACCGTGGGTTCACCACCGCCGTTTTCATTTGTGCCAAACAGCAAGGGAGTGCTTCAGAAGAGCTCAGCTCCCTCCAAACACTGGAGTTGGGCAGCACACTTAGAATCATAGAACATCTCAAGTTGGAAGGGACCCATAAGGATCACTGAGTCCAACTCAGGGCAAAGGAACTGCTTCTGTCTGATTTTTTCCATCTGTACCATCATCACAGCCAGGATGGGTTCGGAAGGGGTGGGCTGAGGGCAGCTCTTCAGGTATTTCTCAAAGCATTTTTTACCTATTATTATAACATTATATATTATTAATGCAAGTTTGCAAAAGAAAGTGTTGGTCCAAACCAAAGATCCCCAAATTCAACAAACACAAGTAGAACTGAAATCTTGGCAAAAAGTCATACAAATGGTTGGAACAGTTCTGACTTTCAATAAAAATAACACTTGCAATCCCAGAAATCTTACGATTTTTTTGATCATCCGTCATTTAAGTTCTAAACACTTCCTGCAGGAATCACTATTATAACTGTGTTATTCATTTCAGCTCTTCATCTAATCATGAAAGATGGAGAACATCTTGGAAATGCAAGTCCTTTTTATTTCTAAACCTCTGGAAATTCAGTGAGAGCTGTTTAAAACATTATCAAGATAAACCAGTGAAAATCCAGTGTAGGCACCACCCAAGGAGACAATTACAGCAGGAAAGAGATCTCACTGGAGTGTTGGCCAGTAACAACTTGCAAAGCACAGGGGCACAGTATTTCTCCTTCACTATATTTTCAGTCAGTTATATTGATTTTTTTCTCTCTACAATATCTTTTATTTATCATTTTTAATCATGTTCTAGTGACCTCCACTGCCTGTAATTGAAGGGCTAGCACAAACACGATTCAAGAACAAGAAAAATAGTAATAAATAAAAACTGCAAGGGAGAAAATCTATATTCAGAATCCTGAGAGCATGGAAGAATTCGGAATATTTTTAAGCGCATTTTCTCATGGGAATCCAGGACTATGAGAGCAGCTATTTTTTAATTATTTTTATAATAGTTTTATAATTTATTTTTTTATACTGACACCATGGGGTACTCACTAATACCCACAGGAAGCCATGTGTGTGTCAGCCTTGTTTGGAAGCAGTTTGGGCCAGAAGGAGCTCCCAGCCCCTCTGCTGTGCTTCAGCCAATGTCTCAAGAAATGCCACAGCAGCTCAGGGGTCTCGATGTAACCCAGCTGTCAGCTCCACACTTTTGTCACTGTTGTGTTAAGAGGCACCAGATTGACTCCAATAAGCCTGAGCTCACTGCTGCTCTTTATCTCATCCACGAAGTGACCGGCACTGATCTGTTCCCACGCAGAAGGCTTGGCCCCTATATTCCCCACGGTGCCATCAGAGCCTCACACTCAACCTTGAGATGTCACTTGTGAAGAGGCAGTGGTAAAGGATGAGCAGTGGTGACATAAATTGGACAGGAAAATAGAAGTGAGTGAATGGTGGCAGAGCCCAGCAAGTTGCAAGGAAGATCAAGATTCACGGTCATTTGTTTCCAAGACAAAAACCAAAGGAGAAGAAGAGAGCAGCAAATGGGATTCTTAATATATATACTTCTTAAAATAAAATATATTCCTATCAGCTGCTGCCCTACTATGAGCCAGCCTACCACGCTAAAGCTCCAAGGTGTATTACAAGTTGCAGAAACCATAAACTGCATATATAACCCTTTAATTTATAGCTGCCTGACAGCTTTGTTCTACTGAGCTATTTGCTTGATGTATATCTGACGTCACTGTAAATGAACTGTTCAAAATGGAAACACAATGTAAATGAGGTAAATGTTTTTCTTTAGAAGACTTCCCAAAGTTGGCCTGTGAAATAAGGCAGCTGCAGATGTTGCCTCCTCCACAGCTGCATGCAGACGTTCCCGAGCAGCATCTGCTCTGCATCTCCAAAGCTTCCTTCCATACACTCTTTGTTTCGTGTGTGATCACAAGCATAGGTGGGCACACCGCCTTTACTGACCTCATGGACAAAGTGCTGCACTCCTAAATCAAACAGCCACGTGAGCACAGAGCAGATACAGTCCTCAGGTCCTGCCCCTGGGAGCTGCAGTGGTTGCACAGGACACCCAAGAGCACGAGCAGAAACCACACAGGATGTGGATGAGGAAGCCCCAAATACCAGCACAAGTTCAACTTCAAAGACTGGTGGGGGATTCCCAGCTAGTTTGCATTCCCAGATCTCTTCCTCTGCAGTGTAATTTATCCTGCACCAGAGTTTGCAAAGCAAATACCAAAGGACAGTTTGGTGCTGTTGGTGTGAGCGCATTGTAGGAACTGCACAGCACCACAATGCACATAATCACACATTTATAAATGCAGAGGCGAGTGAAATGCAAAAAACTGAGGACACGGAAAACAAATCTGTAAATCACACTAAAAATCCACTCCTTGGAAATTCATTGCACCCTTGGAGTGAAGAAAAGCACCTCGTATAAGGCTCTTAAATGAACAGCCCAGAAACAGCCTCAGAAACTCAGGATAAATATACGTTTGTGCTGGCCAGAGGAGATTCAAGAGATTCTCACTGAGATTCACTTTGGAAGCTGATAAAAACGACATAAAAGCTGATAGAAAAATGGAGGCTTATCCCAGTCTAGCTCCCGCTGGCCCCAGCTTGACAGAGCACTTGAGCACACACATAATTTTCATCAGACAAATAATTTCACTGTACGCAGCATTACAGTAGTTGATAAGATCCAGGCCAGAATGCCAAAGGTGTAGGTTCTTACAAAGCCTTAAAGCACAAGGAAGTCTCCAAAAGCACTTATTAAGGTAACATCTCAGAGCAGATGACCTTGAGCCTCTCCTTCCTTAAGGAGTGAAGGTTTTTGTCAAAGTATGTATCAATGGCACAAGAACAGAAATATCAGTCCCATCCTATCTTAAAGCAAGAAGTCCTTGCAGTGATCAGCTGTTACTCAGTACGTCTGCATTGTCCACATCTCCCACCTTTCTGGTTTGGTTGCATGTATGTTGCTTGAGATACATCAAGCACTGCTCTAACAATTGCTGTGAGCCACACATACCTAAAACATCACTCACTGAAATGGGGGATCCGATGGAACATTTGGGTGGTGGTGAGGAACAGAAAGTAAATGCAAATGTACAAAGATGTTTCACACCCCATGCATGTCTCCTTGTCAGCTCCCAGTCCTGCCAGGTTTCATGAAAATGCAGAGAAATTAAACGTAATTAAGAAAAATAAAAGATCACGGTTGAAACCTTGCAAACTAAAAGGTTGTTCAGTATTTTCAGAGTACCCTGGAAATGCCTGGCTTAGCATAAAGCAAAAATCTGAGCTATCCACTGATCCGCCCGAAACAAAACGTGGACAGGTGTCAGCATAAGGTAGCGAGTTGCTGCCCTCAGCTTACACTGGCCATTCATGGTGCAGATGCAGAAAAAAGGAGAAAGTTTGTGGTAGTCTGATGAAGAAAAGACAAACCTGTGGACCCACAGAGCAGCCCAAGCCAAGGAGAGACATCAACCTGGAGCAGAGGAGGCTCAGGGGAGACCTTGGTGCTCCATACCAGTCCCTGGAAGGAGGCTGTGGTGAATGGGGGTCTCTGCTCCCAGGTAACAGCAATAGGACAAGAGGTGGTGGCCTCACATTGTGCCAGGGGAAGATCAGGTTGGCTGTTAAGAGGAATTTCTAATAAAGGCCATTTGATGAGAGAAGATCTAGTGATAAAGCCCCACATTCAGAGTGTAGCCCTTGTCCCACTTAACAACTGAGCACCGTGTGGTCTGCACTCAGGGAACATTCTGGTAACACTCCTGTGGTCATCATCCCATGACTGAAGCATCTGATTGCACCACTGCCTGCAAATCACAATGCCACATCTGGTTCTCCACGTTAGTTTGGTTTTGTTGAAGGTTTTTTTTCCCCCTGCAGGTTTAAAAATTACAAATTTATTGTTTTCTGAACATACCCAGTTAGACGTTTTCATTTGTTTTGTTTTGTTTTTTGTTTTTTTTTTGTGTGTGTGTTGTTTTTTAATTATTTTCCAATTCTGCCAGCAAAACACCTCTCCTTTCAATTAGGGACACCTGCCAAGGACACACAGCACCCTGACTTTCAAAGCAGAAGAGCCAGAGAAGATTACTCCATAGGATGGGTAGCAATGATTTACTGCCTTCCCTCAGAGCCAGGGTCAGGCAGTCCAGGACCATCAATCACAGCCAGCTCTGGCAGTGACCCCAAGTCACTGAGCACTGCCACTTGCTCCAGGACACCAGCAGTATGTGACTCTTGACAAGAGCCCTTATAAAGCACTCCATCCTCGATTTCAAACAGGACTAGATGAAACTCCAGAGGATGAAAAGGTGATTCTGTGGGGCTCACAACATCAGACAGCTTTGTGGGCTTTTAAGAGCACCTACAGCTTCACGGTGATGGATCAAACCTTGCCTGCTGTGGAATACCTCCAGGCAGAAGCTGTCCGTATCAAAGGGATGTTCTGCACTCATCTGCAGCAGGGCAGGCTGTGAACCTCCAGGTGCCTCCACCCACTAAGGCTGTGCTCCAGGTAACCACCATGAGTGCACGGGGACTGAGATGGCGAGCACGACCAAAGCCACAGGACAGCCTTTAATAAAAATAGGGTTGATCATAAGGGAATCATGTTACACATAACATAAAGAAGATTTTCATTGCCCAAGGTGCTACCCAACGTTAGAAACCATTCCTGGCATCACCTTAATACCAAATTGCCACAGATGCTCCCTGGAAGTGTTTGAGGGACACATTTTGATCTTGAAAACAGCGTTGTGCACTGTGGCTGTGCCAAGACTCCACTGTAACTCAAGGAGGAGCTCACAAGTTTGAAACAGACAAAAACCACTCCAGAGTTATCACACCGATAAATGAGCTGAGTACAGGTGATTTCCCAGGAGATGCACCACTGCAGGTGACACGGCCACAGCCCCTGCTCCTCCCACACAACCAGGATGTGCAAAGGGGAATTTGAACCAATCACAAATAAATAAGAAATTCCATAAATAAAAGAGCCATATTTCCCACAAAAATCACTCAGCTACCACTACAGCAAACCACACTGTTGTCATACTTTAGAACTTCCAGTTCCACCAAAGAAGAATCTTAGTTGTTTTTTTGTTTGGTTTTTTACCTGAAATGCGCAGGACTGTGGTGTCAGACTTGTACTACTTTTCCTTTTTAACTGTGACAAGTAACCTTCTTGATAAATAGGCCTAGTTATTTTCTGATGAATAAATAACGTTTATCCTGGTCGATAATTTTCTTCTGGTTACTAAATCATGGGCTGTTTTTGTTAAATATAGAGTTTCATGAATAATTATATCCAGTACTTAATCAGACCAAAAATAAACCCACATTAGCACTGACATCTACATGAGATACGAACCTTCCTCTGGTTTATTTTCCAGTCAGTTTTTATCTCCATTTATGCCTGTACAGAAAACGCCAGTAAAATCAGGCACTATGCATGATCTCAGATTATAGCTATGTATGTATAGTATGATAATATTTGTGTTAGCAGTGGCTGTCGGGAATGAGTGAAAGTTTTTAAGGGGAAGAATGCTTTGCCCTTATTCCTTAGCACTGCCAACCCCAACATTAAGGCATACCATGCTCCAGAGGAAGAGGATACTCAAACACAAGAAAGTCTCCAAGTATGCAGATGCTCTTACTGTGAGATTCTCTTCAAATAATGGGTCAAGTTGCTCTTCCCCATATTGCTGGAGCGATTTCAGACTGGAAAAAAGCTTTTGGAAGCATTTTAAGCAGGTATTTCCTGAAG
Organism: Odontophorus gujanensis; assembly: GCA_013399175.1. Taxonomy (NCBI): domain Eukaryota; kingdom Metazoa; phylum Chordata; class Aves; order Galliformes; family Odontophoridae; genus Odontophorus; species Odontophorus gujanensis. Next base: position 566,491 of record VXAB01013773.1, read on the forward strand.
TAATCTTCTGTAGGCACTAGAGAAGATTGAAAAAACTAACATAGCTCTACTTCTCTTCAACTCAAAACCCATATCTATTAAAAGGCAATGGTAAATCATAAAGCTTGTCACAACCAGAGGCAAAGTAATGAGTTGGACTGAGTCAAGTTTAATTAAAAAAATAATAATCTCACGAAACAGTGATAAATGGGAACCAATGCTTATTTCTGTAACTCTACCTATTATTTTTCCAGATTCAGTGTTGGGAAAGCAGCTGAAGTGTTCAGAGTTTACAGCTGAGCATACTGACACGGCAGTTTCACAGTGCGCAGGGCGATGGTGGTATTGGGAGACACCATCTTCAGGCACACTCTGTTCGGGCAGATGCCTTGCGCTAACTTAATGGAGCTCAGACAAACCTCAGGACCAAACGAGCCTTCCTCCTCTGCATTCTGGAGATTGCTCTACTTCAAATAGGAACGATGGGGACTTTTTCTGCTTGTAAGGAGCAAGTCTCAATGATCACTGCTACAGCCTGAAGAAAAGCATCTTCAGTTCTCACAGACAGAATGTACCGAGCCATTCTGCCAACTTATATTCTTCTTCGTTAGATTTGTCATTTATTTTTCTCTGCTGCCAGAATACAAAAGGTGCACAGCGCATCTGAAATGGTGATCCCTTCATCTTCAGACTTGGTTGGGACTACTGCTCCTCAGGAAAGGTGCAGAGGAAGGAGCTGAGCATCCAGGTCCCCCTTTCCCATCAGCCTTAGAGCTGTGCAAGGGCTTTCCTTCAGCAGTGCAATGAAAGCTTTGGTTAGTCAGCTTGAGTATAAGCTCAGCATATTTCAGGATTTCTCTGTTCCCGACAGATTAGATAATGTGGTCAGTGAATTTGAAAAGAATAAATGCAGAACTCATTTGCATCAGTGCTTTCAATTTGCTCAGAATGTTTTCTCATTTAATTATTAGCCCATGGTAAACTAGTTATCAATTAATTGCTAGAAAATTGAAGTATGTGTGTGTGTGTTATTGCTTAGATCTCTAATTGGCTATACTGTTGCTTTCTTGTTAAATGCTAATTAAAGTTTCAAAACGGCCAAACATTAGTTAACTTTAAATGGTTTAACAAGATACACTAATGTATAAGCACATTTATATTGCACATTACTTTTATGCCAGGTTACAGGAAACCCACCACAAAGATGACAGACATCTTCCCCCCATACTAATACAACGTTATATATGTAGGTCTTAACTAAATGAACAAGATCTCTTTCTTCCTTCCATTTATTTGTCAAATGTCTATTCAATACTGAAGATAACACCAGCCTGCAAAGTGTATTCTAGCACCAGTAATTCTGGCTGTAGTTCACCTAGGGTCTCCCAGAAAAAAATAAAGGCTCACACTAGCAGCCAATGCTCTAAAACCAAGGGGCTCTGCCCACAAACAGCATGGCCTTACCTTCCTTCTCTGCTATTCTGCTTAATCTCCAGGAAACAAAGCTCCATCCGCCACTGTGCTCTGCTCATGCACAGCTGTTCCAGGCTCTGCATACCGAGTGAACTGCAGAAGATCTGCTCCATCACTGTTTGCAACTATTTCTTCTTTCCCCTTCATGGAATCAAAGAATGGTTTGGATTGGAAGGGACCTTAAAGATCATCTGCCTCAAGGCATTCTTGTTTTTAGAACCATGAAAAGCAGCTGAGCAATGCTTCCCTGCTTGGGCATGCCAGCTGCAAAGCATGAAGCCCTGCTTACCAGCTGGAAGGTTTTTCCATTATTCCTTCTTCTCAGGGATTTTTGCCTGATTATCATTTCACCCTATCTTTATCAGTAAACATTTGGATGGAAAAACATCACTAAAGGCTCCCACAGATGTTCTAAACCTAAGGAGCAACTTAAAAATATTCTTGAAAGGAAAAATTTCAAACTACATATTAATGTTAGGTTGAGCTTGTGAAAGACATTAGAAATTAAAGCTATAGGCAAGAAGGCAGCTGTAACAACCCCAGATCTTAATTTTAGGATGGCATTTGAGACTTTGGATTGAGTTCAGTTCCCAGGACTGGAAATGTGACACATTAACCTCAGCTTCTCCCCTGGGCATTGTGCTCAGTCAAAAAGGTACAGGAAACAAAACTTCAGAAGGGCACCGTCATCATCTCAGAGCAGTTTTCTACAAAAGAGGGCTGGTGTTTGTATAAAAAACATGAGATGCAAATATAAGCAGTTTGTAGCAATCAAAAGTACAAACACTGTAACTTCTAATTCTCCTAATTTGAAAGTAATAAATCATTTCATTATAACTCCAGATCTCAATGAAAAAATACCAGCGTTCATTCTTCAGTTCGAGTACATCTGTAATCTTCACATTTAATTAGACACCGGATAAAACAGGCAAATGCTCATTTATTTGGATGCTGCAGATCAAACAGTGAACTGAATGCTTGACAAAGGGGAATGCCAGAATAGCACGAGGCCTCATCTCTACTTTGGCAGGTGTTTTAAAGACATAATCCACAAATCCACAAGTGTCAGCCCTGGTTCTAAGTGTCCTCAGCGCAATTCTCACAGCACTTACCATCATCAAGGGAGGAGATTGAGAAGATCTCACTCAAGTGATATCCAGCAGTAAAGCCCGGGCAAAGCTGCTAAGCACTTCTGGAAATGAGGTGGTAATGAGGAATGTTAAGGATGGGATTTCTGAAGGTGTGGAAGTCCCATGGACGCCCGGTGGAATGTCACCTCCCAGGATGGCTGAAAATCCCACACCAGATGTCAGGCACAGAAGAGTTGCTCGGACTGTCATTGAGCGGCAACCACATGTGGCTTCAGGGCCCCTCCAATATTCCAGCTTCTGGATGGGCAAACCTAAAAACACTGCTTTGAAATAGAAATAGATGTGGGAAGGTTCATTAATGTATCCACAGGAGGCTGAGCAGACACTTAAACCACACAGCTGCTGCTCCCGACCCTCAAGGGCTGAGCAGCTACCCAGAGCTCCTGTCCAGAACCGAGCAGGTCTGCCAAGGACAGGACCCACACTCCTTTTTCCCTGCCTAACAGAGAGGATTTTTATGGTTCATTTGAAAAGCCAGTCCCCAAGGCTAAATTTTCTAAGAGTCCAGACGTACGCACGAGTAAGTTTATCATGCAAGAACAACTCTTCATAAAGCAGCTGGGTTTCAGTGCTTATGCAAAAGTGCAGCCTGGAGCTAATTGCAAGGTAACTCAGGTGAATTTAGAACCCCTTTTGTTGTGCTAATACATGGCAACAAATTAAAACTTAAATTATCCGCGTGTCTAAGATGGAAGAAGCTGTAGAGAATAGAAAGAAGCAGAGAAGCAAATAGTTGACTAAAGTGGTAACACCTTTTGACATTAATTGATTTCTTAATTCCAACTGATTTCCATGGCAGCTTGACACTTCTGCTTGCTTCTCCAGCTGCGTGCAGACCTTTAAGAACCTGGTTCAGATGGAGCCCTTGGAGCAAACACCACAGCAGGCTACGTGCACAATTGCTGTTCAGTAAGAATAAAATGCTGTATAAGATCACATCCTCCTGGTGAGACTGAGCACCTCTGCTAAATACGATCTGGCAGTGCAGGCACCTACACGGGGTGAAGGCATCTCTGGAATCTTATTTTAATGAGCTGAAGTGGAATGGGGACATGGAGAAAAGTTGTTTGTTTATACAGTTAATTTACTCATTTATGCCTAAGTTAATTACATTAATCACAGAAAGGAAATTTACACTTTTAAAGGCGCACCCAGCTGTTCTTTGACCCGAGAGCAGATCCTGCTCAGCACCTACAGCTCCAACAGTGCGAGACAAGCAGGGGCACATGCTGGGCAAGGAGAAAGCTGATGGGAAAGGACTGCATAAAACAAGAGGGGTTCCAACAAATAAATAAATAATAAACAAAAAGCCTGAAGAAATAGCTGCCACCCAGGAATATTGGACTGAGCTTGAGAAAAGACTGTATCTGATCAAAAGCTCCTAACACCAAGGCCTGCACTAGAAATTTAATAAGTCAGAGCTCTGTTTCTCTTATTTGTGTACACACTGGCACACATTTTACTGGAACAGATGGATTGATGGTCTGAATACTTATTTTCCGAGAGACAAAGAGAAATCTCCCGGCATCCAGGTTAATTAGAAATGAAACTTTGCTGAAGATGCTCAATGTTAATCAACTGTCACGTGGAATGCAGTCAACCGTTGTGCGGCTCACGTGAAATAAAAACCTTCTGAACTCTTCCCATGGACACAACACTAGGTAATGATCAAACCCCTGAGCGAATACCTTCATGGAGGCAGCACAGAGCTCAGCCCCAGTGCCACGCTCCTCCTGCAGGGAAAGCACTGGGCACCTCTATGCATCCACCATGCAAGGGAACAGCAGCCTGGAGGTGCTTCAGGGACAGCTGTGAGACAGGAGAGCTGCCTCAAACACACAATGAATGTTTTCATCTGCAAAAGGGGAAAAATAAACACTGGGCACTACAATAGATATCCCATGTAGCTAGAATCCAGATGAGCAACAGCTTCTCCAAGGGAAGCTGGTTAAGAGGCAGCTCAAAGTTCCCTAAAATACATTACGGCAACTAAGTAATGCCTACACAGATGCAGTTCTGAACTTGAAAAGCCAGAGCTCCTAAAGGCATTTGAGATGAGCTTCCCAGCCTGCTCTCCTGTCCTCCCTGGCCACGATCACCCAAGACAAGAAAATCCCAGCTGTGGCAGCACAAGGAAGGTGTTGATGTTGTTGCGTTAGCATGTATATCTTCCAGATAAAAACACATATATACATCTTCCAGTTCTTGAGAGCAACAAGGGATTTTTCCCCTTGCTGAGAAGTGAAAAAACAGCAATCGCCCTGAGTCACAGCATAACTACAAAGCAAGTAGATCTGTTTTTGCCTTAAAAGCTTGCAGAAGCAATGTAGGAGAATGGCCACAGGGCAGCATGAAGTGTATACACGCATCAACGTCCAATATACAGTCAACAAAACTTTGAATATGATTTCATCTAATATATAAAGATTCAAAGTGAGGGAGCGCCACTCTCCACTGAAAATTGTGTAAAAAAATACCAAAACAAAACACATTGCTACATGCTCCAATTCAACAGCTTTCCATTGGACCAGGGACTCTGCTCCCAGCCCACCCTCCAGAAAAGCTGCTGCTTTGTGCACAGATTCTCTCCTGCAGTCACGTAAGTGGGCAGTGATTGAGTAATTTGCATTTCAAATCCTACTGCGTAGCTGCATTATGCTATAAACGTCACAGCCACAGAAGGGAAATATGCTTCCTGTTCTGAAAAGCATAAAATAAGAAAGCACGGGTGACAGCCAAGAGAAAGGCAAGCCTGAAGAAATAGGAGCTGGTGCTGCATGGCACCACAGCAGGGCCTGTGCTGGCTGGGGTACCTGTGCCTGCACTGATTTTGGGACAGCACTGTGAGTAGGATGGTGTGCCTGCTGCCAACCAAGGTTTACCAAGTTGCTGATTGGTAGCAAAGGAATGCTTGTGTCCTGCATCCCCTCCTCAAATACTGTCCATTAGGTCTGCCTGCTTTCTCTCTTGACGTCCAGTCTCTCTCATCCTGATGATTTCAGAAGGGATTCCTGACATGTGCCAGTGTGAGAGCTGAAGTACAGCTGTCAGTGTATGAAATATGTGCCTGATTCCTGGGTGTACTCAATAACATGTTCATAGCCCCACAGCGACGGCAGCGTAATTGTCTTCATTGCTTACGTGTATTTTAGTAATGGGAATATAATTGTTAGTGCTTGTAAGACGTATAGCCTCATTATAGCCAGCCCTGTTAGCATACTTTAGCCTCAGCTGATATATTCTATTTCACCTCCCATTGAAACAGAGAAACATTTCCTTCTGTTTCTATCTCTCCAGGAGTAACTCCTGCCTCTGTCCATTACCGTGGCTCACCATGGAAGGCACAAGGGCCTTGACTGCTTCGTATTTTATTCACCACTGATGAAACACAACCAGAAAGGAAAAGGTTCAATGACAAGCTGCTATTATCCATAGCGTTTCTTACACTGGGTATAAGGGAGCAAGGGGAAAAGGCACTCACTGGGCAAACACTGCCTGGAGTCTGACAGCAGTCCCCAACATGAGTGGGTGGCACCTGAGCCCACCAGGCTCCTCCTGTCCTATGGATGCCTGTGCTTTCTCTTAACCATTAGTTATACTGACCATTTTTAATGGCAGCTTTTGGAAGAAGCTGTGAAGGTTCAATGAGAGGATCCATTTCAAGACAAAGTTCGTTTCTTGCTAAGTCAGACAGAATCACCCTGAGCCTCTGCTTCCTGCCATCTCAATCCCACCAAGATGCTAACTAGCACTGAGCCTTCCCCACTGAGATTCCATAGATGGAAATCATTCAGCTTAAGGTATTATTACTTCATTTCTATAAATCATACAACTTCTCAAGCATTGCCTCAAGTGAAGGCAAGCCATAAACAAAATGGCGTTTTAATGAGTCATTAAAACAGAATTACAAATTCATCCAAAATTAAACTTATTGTGCATCAAGTGTCAACCTAAGAAAATTATTTTATCCTTTAAGTAAAAAACCTGTGACAGTGGAGGAATCTGAAGATAATCCTAATCTGTGACAAAATTCCCACCTTCCTCTCTAGCAGGAAGCCATTGCAAGGCGGACCTCAAGGCAACCAGAACAACCCCAAGTGTTCCATGACAGCCATGGTGACTACTATTAGTCAGAATTATGCTCTTTTTCATCATGAAAAACCCAACACTTCGACGAATGTCTCTACTAATAGAATAAGTATCAGGTATCGTATTTTCCTATGATTCCTGATGCACAGTAGAAACAAAAACCAAAAGAACAGGTTTATGACAGAAATGTGAGAAAACTAAATATTTCTTCTTGTATTTAGACTAAACAGTTACGATGTAATAACATTTACCCTACAACTGTGTATACAATGATGTACTCATGTAATGTATACTCTGGTGGGAATAAAAAAAATTGAATTATGGTATTTTTAATACAAAAACTCATTTTCATGTGCATTTTGCACATCTCAAGCCAATGGAACCTTAGGTGGTTAGATTTAATTCATTAGCTACATTATTCATTGATATTGCAGAATAATCTTCTTGTTAGGCTGGCTGCCTTCTTGCAGCACTCCTAGAGGTACTTTGAAATCCAATTTTCCTGTTGAATATAAATCAGTCAACGTTGAGTTGGCCAACAGTGCACAAAATGGAAACTGTGAAGCTCCCCCTGTGCTGCAAGGTGTCAGTGTGCAGCGAGGGCTGCCGAGGGGACGGGTTTGTTTCTCCAAAATCCCATGCAAGCTCTTAAATGTAGTGCTCTATTTTTCTGGGTGTTCTTCCCTTGTCCTCAGAAGGAAGAAAACCCTTATAAAGAGGCATTGCCAGACTTTACCCAGGGCAAACCCTGAGCACAATGGGCTGCCCAGGGGGTGGTGGGTCCAGATGGCAGGTGTTCCAGAACCATGAGGACATGGGCATGGTGGGGGTGGGGTGGGCTCAGGGACCTCAGAGGTCTTTCTCAACAACCTTTTCCTTAACTTTTCTATGGTTTTATGATTCTACAAAAGGACTTGCTCAAAGTCATGGAGGAAAACTACTTAAGAACTGTCCTTGCAATACGGGGCTGCCCCTTCCTTTCCACAATTCATTCCTCTGTCACAAAAGCAATAGGACCCCAGGGGCTCCCATAAACAAACCCTTGCAGTGAAGCCACGCCTCAGCAAGAAGCTAAGCCTCCCTGCTTGCACAGGGGCAAACCACCAGGCCACTGTGAGAAGCACAGCTTCATTTCATTCCTAGCATCATTTCCAATGAAAGAGAACTTTTAGAAGAAATGTATTCTCAGTACAAAAAAAGAAAAAGTTATTTCATAAGCTGTTTCATAAGATTCAGAAGATTAACTTTCCTACACATTATTTCAATGCATATTACTACAATCAAAAGACAATTTTGGTTTTATGACAGTTATGATATTTCTAAGTCAAAAACAAAAATAATTAGGTATGCCATATCACTTTAATTTCCTCCTATTCATAAATCAGATTCTTGCATTTTGCAGTACTACTTCCCAACCATTTTAATGTGCTCTGAATCTACCCTGTAAACCCTTCTGGATATGCACACCTTGGACACAATGTGATAACAGCACTCTGCATTTCACCCCCCATTCTCTTATGCCTAGAGATTAGCACAGAGTTAGTTTTAATCTTTCAGTCACAGGTAAGTGTCAAATGCTCAGTGGATCTCTGCTGACAATGATCCGAGCAGCACTCTGAAGGGAATAACACATTCTTCCTGTAAAAATCTTGTCAAAATTTATATTGCCTTTATAGCTCATAAACTAAAATATAGTTTCCATTCACTCAAAAGTCTCAGAAGCTGCTGTTACTTTCAAAACCATCTCGTCAGGACTGTTCTGTTACAGTGAATGGATTTAGGGCAAAATTCTGTCTTATCCCATAGGCTGGATGGGGTGCATCATCTGGGTTTTGTGTGCTTGGAGAGGAATGGATGAACCTCCTCATGAGTTACTTAAACCTGTGCACTATTTAAATGCATCCTTAATCACGTATAAAGATCAGTAGTTTCTCACAGAAAGTCACTATTAAAAATAATATTAGCATTCTATTCCTAACACTTCTATAAATATTTTAGGACTGAGAAAATACCACCTCTGGCTTACTAGGTTTGGAAAACATTGCTGGTAAGCAATTATTTCTAAAATTGTTAGTCCCCACTCTGCCCTTCAAGAGCTGTGTACACAGCATCTGATCGCTGCAGTGGCACTTATTTCAATATCCACATGGAATTTGGAAGAGGCACTTCTGTGTGAAGCTGACGTTGAAGCACGACGAGATCTCTGTTGCAGAAGAGCTCCAGCAGCACGTATCTCACCAGAATACAGCATTCCAAGAAGAGCACGGTATCAGTAGAAAGGTGATGAAATAACGAATCGAGATTGCATTCCCTTAAATAAGCAGCACGAGAATAGGTGCATCCTGAAACTCGGGACAGAGCACTGTGAGCCTCAGCAGTGCTCTGAAGCACAGAGAATGAGGAAAGCAGCAGAGTCACAACTGACAAATGAGTATTTGAAAGATAGGGGGAAGGAATAGCAAAGGCAGACACTGCACCACGAGGCCGTGTTATCGCCATACACAGCGTCTCAAGGCAACAGGCAACAAGCTCACGTCTTTCCTGCTGCACCCCCACTAATATCTGCTCATTGCTGCAGCATCGCCCAACAAACATTTCTAACCTGGCACTGCTGAAGTTGAGATGAGAAGATGACCACACACCATTCCTAGGAGGAAAAAGAATCCCAGTTTTGAAACTGGTTTAGAATTAAGCACATTTCCACAGCACTATTCAAAGCAGAGCCGGAACCTCAGCCACCTCAGCTGATGGGTTGTTGTGGGAGGAGGGGGTCTGGGAGGGGTACAAGGGTCAGACATTCAGTTCAGTGAGTCCTTGAGATGGAGAAGGAAACACCCACTTTTTCCACAGCTCCCCAGGCTGCTGCTGCAACTGGCATGGCAGTCACAAAATGCCAATACTGAGCAGTAATTGCCATCCCTATCTCAGGGCACATGGCCAAGTACAGCCCAGTTTTATTATGAGCACTGATTGTGATTTCTCTGCGTTTGGCAGAGATCATAGTTCCTGCCCCATTTGATCTTGTTTGACCACTCTATGTATGCTGACATCTCAGAAATGATCGACTGCGTTTTCAGCAGTGACTCGTTAAGGGATCGTTTCACACAGCTATCTCAGAAAGCATGTTTTGAGTCCAAAGAACATGTTTTAGCAGCTCACATCAAGGAAATACAACTGCAACAGAATGCAAGTTCACCCCTTCACATTGTTCGGGTGTGTGTAAGCCAGAACAAAAATATGGAACTTGGTCCAGTTATTGCACACGTCAGTGGGATCCCCAAAATGACATCACTGGAATAATGAGCTCCTGCAGTATGTGCTCCTTTCACCCTACAGTACATCAGTGAGGGTAGCTGCCCCTGCTACCTGTATCCAGGATCAGTGAATCTCATACATTACTGAAGAGAACACCATTGAACCCTACAAGGACTTCTCCATACATGTGCTGTACTTCTCCAAAGGTAATTTCCACACCACTGCTGAATGCACGTACAAAATGGATCTTCTAAGGCCAACTGAGGAGCCACTGAATTGAACTCCAGCAGAGATTTATTCACATAGCTGCATGTTATGTATTATTGATGCTGAAGTTCTTATATCCTTGAGCAACAGCCAAATCATTTCACCACTATCTTGACCCAAAATGCAATTATTTCTCCTGTTCTGTTCTTTCAATTGATCTCAAAGGAACCGATCAAGTGTTAAGTAGCATGTGTGTTCTGCAGCCTAAGTGACAATTTAGGCTTTAAATTATATATTATGTACAATATAAATCCCAAATAGAAAAATAATGCTGGATTTTATAGTAACCATCCACTGAAGATGCAAATGTTATAGTTTTAGATGGAGCAAGCAGTAACTATCATTTAGAATAAAGCTGCGGATTTACAGTAATGTATGTGTTTATCTCTCCACAACTCGGGGGAAAAAAAGACATGATAAAAAGGCTTGAATCAGCTCCATCCAAGCATTTAGTAATTATGAGAAGCTGAAGATAGAATAGACACTTCTGTCTGTTAATTAATCACTTAGTGTGACAGAAACGGTGACACCTTGAAATGATCAGAAATTTGCTTCAGAAGAAAAGCACATGCGTAGCCACACCTACATCTATCTGTCTCCCAGCGTGCTGGGTTTGAAGCAGCATTCCTCAGTACAGATGGATTTTGTCCACTGGTGGCATTAACTGTGGGTTTCTCTTCTTTTAGATCTAACTGATGGCAGATGTTAGTGTTAAAGAGAGAATCCACTGGTACTTCCCTGAAAGTGGGAGGTTTCACTACTAATCAGCTCTCCTCACCTCCAAATTAGACATTACACCATCATCTGTATGGTGGATCAGAGAGAGCTTCTGGTGCTGAGATGCCCTATGCACATCTTAGGGGAGTTAGGGTTTTTCTAACAGGAAAACTGAGCAGCCTTGCTATCCCAGATGTGCCTTAGTGCCACTAGGAGGGCTGCCAGCATCTCACCTTGTTGATGGATAACCTTCAAGGCCAGTGGCTGCCAAGGATGTCCTATGGTATCACTACAGACATTGTGGGGCCTTCTTGGTTTTATATCTCATAGTAAAATATTGATATCAATAAGTTTGATGTCTCCAGGGGAGACAAGCACAGATAGGGAAGGAGTCAGATATTTAGTTGTTTGTCATAGAAGCCAGAGCGCAGTAACTGCATTTAAAACCTAAAATTAAATCTCATCTAACTATATTCATTCATCTTCCAAGGAAAACATCCATCTTTTTAATGGTAATCAGCCACAATATAAAGTAGAATAAAGAAGTAGGATAACCCGGTGGGCTCTGACGTGGCAGCTTCAGAGGCAGTGTCAGCACACCTCGCTGCTCTCAATTAGGGCCCCTGGGACGAGCTACGTGCACCACATCCATCAGCCCAAAACAAAGCAGTACCTGTGCCGCACACAATAGAAGAATAACTTGTATTATGCCAGCGAATTTAATGAGCTATGACTCCAAATCCCCGGCAGGGAATAACTCTGCTTTATTGTTTATCCTCAGCGCTGCGTGAGCCTCTTTCCCCGGCCCCACCGCCCCGCGCCACAGCCGTGCAAACCACAAATATTTGTCCTGCACTGGGCCTTGTGTAAGCAAGTTATCAGCGTCTAGATACACTTGACTTTATGCAATTAAGCTTCCCTTGAATACCTAGTTTTTATGAAAGCTAATTACCATACTTATTGCTACTTGAGACTAGAAAGGGAATACAGAGAGAAGTTTAACACTGTTGTATCTCTATAACTGAAACAGCTCCAGAAATAAATTAGCAGCGCACAGTTTCTAGCTCATTAAATATCGTCATCATTTTCGTGCCTACAAATACCTCTATTATTCAGCTTGAAGGATCTCCCCGTCGTTTTCCCGTTATTTATGCTGCAGCAGCGAGTTGTAGGCCAGCCCTGGGCCACTGTGCTAAACTATGGGCTAACAACAAACTGAGAGATGTAACCTCTGCATCGGGACTGGTTATCCCACCGAGATGATGTATTAACGGAATATTTTGTTCAATCCCCTTTAGCTCATGCACACAAATATTTTGCAGGCATAAAGCTGCGTTAATTCAGATGAAAAGCTCCAGCATCATTTTTCCAGCAGGTCGAGATGCTACTCCAGCCCCGGAGGAGCCCCATGCCCCCAACTTCCCTTCACCCCATCCCCGCAGCAGACAGCACCGAGCACGCATCGCTCTGCTGACCGCTCCATTCGCATTCCTGGGAGGTGTTCACTCCCCTTTTGCCACGCCAACAGCATTTCAGCTTACAGAGCGTTCCCGTGGAGAACAAACCCCTGAGGGAAAAAAAAGGTTGTAGGAATAATTTTGTGAAGCACCTGGTAACGAGATGTAAAAGGGATCTTTCTTTTTTATCTTAATGTGGAGGTTTTTGTTTTTTTTTTCAGAAAGATATAGATGTTATCAATCACGAGAGATGCAATCTCTGTGATTTCCCTGAAGAAGGAAGAGCAGGTGCTAATCTGACTATGAATACCGTACTAAGCCACGAGAATTCACGGCCAGCCGTGGATTTGCATAGGGCAACTGAGACTACTGGTGAATAACAATGGGAGGAACTGCTTTTAAGAGGCGCGATGAAAAGAGCTCCGTGGTGTATCAGGATGCTTTAGTTATAGCACAGCTAATTTGAAACTCTGCGAACGGCATTAAACCATAGTTTGTAATTATGCATGAAAAGAAATCGCAATTGAATTTAGCTGCCAGCAGTACATCCAACCTCTGGCATATTAGTTCAAGATTAAGTCATGCAAAGTTACTGTTGGTCTCATGGTCGTGCAGTGTAACTCACAGCCACCTCAGCTGCGCCTTTGCTGCAGTTCCACCCCAAGAATTGGGCCCCTTGGCTCCGGATTGCCATCCCCATCTCCAGGCACACGCACACCAACATCCAGATGAGGCCGGTTTACGACAAAGAACTGAAGAACTCAAAAAGTTTCAGAACAGCATGAGTTATGTTCCCCAGACTTACACAGCACACCAGGAATTTTATGGGCATGTGTCTCAAACGAGCTAGTGGGGGACAGCCATAAAGACAGCAAGCACAGTTTCACTGACACATCAGATACAAAGGAGAATTAACAAGTCGTTGTAAGCTCCACCATGGCACCCGTGGAACCATCTCTTCCTCTCTGCAATTAGTCTGTCAACAAAAGCACTCACAAGAGATACAATTAGTGAATTTTCAATTTGGCAGGATTTGCCACTCCCAAATCTATCAGAATTGAAAGGTTTCTATGTCAAATGCCGAGAGGTCCTTTGTGCTTCCACAAGGAATTTGATCAACAATTGCAATAAATCAATGTAAAGGCTCCATATAAACACAGGGAGAGACAGAGAAGCTGTCTGCAGGAAAAAGAGGTGAACTGTAAAACTCAGGTGCTGGGCTGTCTGTCAGGCATGCATCATCTGAGAATGAGGAGTTACCATTAAATGCATCTCCTGCCCCTTCAAAGCCAGGTGAAAGCCAGAGCCCTCAACTAACTTCCCAAACACAAACAGTATTTCTCCTTCATGCTCCCAGTCCAAGCCCCAACACAGGGTCACGTGCAAGCAAGAAACCTGCTGCTGTATACACTAGATTTGTCCACTGCCTTTCCAGAGCCTTTGCAAGAATTTGTTTCAAGTTTCCCAGTCACCAGAACCCTGGGGTGATGGTTGCTGCACCAGTCGCAGTCCCACTGCACATTAAGGGCTCCCAAGGAGCTCCAGGCTCCAGCTGCAGTGCTGCCATCATGGGGATGGGGTGGTAGCATCACCAACACCACAATGGGAACCAAGGATCCATTGCTGAAGGCTTAACATCTTTGTCCACATTAACGACGGGGGGGGGGGATTCAACAGCAAAAAGGCCACTATTTTAAGGACTTTAAAACCTAAAAATAGAAATAAAGAAAACAGCAGCGTCCACTTCACAGGGACTAAAGAGAAGAACATCGCCATATCTGCTCAAAGTGCTCTCCTACCCTGCAATCTGCAGGTGGCACGACAGATTTAATTGGGTAGAAATTAAGTAAAAAAAACACATTCTCCCAGCCCTCTTTTGATGCAATTTTCCACTGTAGCCATGAAAAGTGATTATTTCCTGCCTGCAGGGAGCTAAGCACACTGCACCACCAGCCCTGTGCTTCTTCAGTGCACGCAACCACCTGATTTCCATTCTATTCTGTTCTCCTGACGGCTTTTGAAAGCCTCCAGCAAGCAAATCAGATAGTACTCCAAACAAGCCACCACCGTGATGGGCACCTGCAAGAGCCAGCAGTGCAAGGGCAGAGCTCTCCCTCATGTGCTGGCACAGGGGCAGGCTGGGAGCCAGCGCACCCCACTCGATGCAGGTGCAGTGAGAAGTGACTGCACCCACTGCAGCATCTTGCTTTGCTTTGCCACACTCTGCATCCCCAGGCATCAAAGGAAAATGTGCCTGCTGGCTTCAACCCTGTGCCATCCACGAATCCCATTGGCACAGCAGATCTAAAGAGGTGAAGGAAATCCATTTGATAAACATCAGAAGGAGTCGCTATTTGCCAAAGATGTTTGGCATCACATTAACTACTTTGTTAGCCCCTCCTAAATGACCGCTTCCGCGGAAAACAAATCTCTCCTTGTAAGGCAATCCAGGGGCTGCTGGATTAGTTTGTTTTGATCTGCCTGCAAATACAGAAGCTGGTGAAACTCGTAAGTGCTGTGAGGATCTATTACCACAGAAAGCCATGTAAATGAGCACACTCCTGTGCATATATACAGTACTTAAATTATTTTCCTCGCCATCTGTGACAATGACTCTACGAAGGCGCATTTTAAACAGGTATAGATTTATATGGGCTTTCTCGTTAACATTTCAGAGATATTCTCTAAACGCAGAGTTTTCTTTCTCCGGTGACAGCAATGCCACGTTGCTCTCACACAGGGTTTTGCTCTTAACATTTATCACTTCTCACGTTCCTTTATGTAAATGAGAATGAGCTGGTGAGGATGATAGAAGGTGGCAACAGGACGATGCCTTCATGTGTGAAGAAGGTTGCCATCTGTCCCCAAACAGCTGAAAAAGGTGGAACTGCTCAGAAGGCAGAAATCTGCAGTAAGATATTTTATTTAAATTTGGGAGCAGAACGGTGGCCCAGGCTTTGAACATTCTTTAATTAAGGACGCAGTTTGACTCTATACCTGAAAGAATTTCAAAGACATTTCATCTCCTGGAAAAATAAAAAAATAGCCATAATTGCTTCCATTTGAAGAAAATTAAAAATCGTTTGGGGAAAGCGAAGAGTCGATCTGCCATCAATCTCAGTAACACTCAGATGCAAGCAATGAGCCCCGGGTGTGCTTTCCAGGGCCCCTCTTAGGAAGGAGGTGGGAGCACCTTCTGGGTGCAGTATGCAGCAATGGGACCTCCATGCCTCTGAGCTACCCAAGGAGACCCAGCCAACAGCACGGCCACCATACCTGAGCCCTTTGCATTGCTATTCTGATGTCTCCCATAATAAGTTATCCTATGTCACACCCTTGGGAGGCTGCTGAAAGTGGATTCCATCAGGTTGCGCCACTTGGGCTGCTTTCAGACCATGCACCAGTTGTATACATACATATCAATATTCAACTGTAAGCCAAGAGCTCTCTAACCAGTTCTGTTCACTGTTGAAGGAACTGCCCCCTGATGCACTCCCAGCTCTCACAAAGTTGGTAGACGTTAATAAAGTTACTCAAGTGAAAAGAGAACAATGCAGAAGTGCTACCAAAACCTGACATAGCAGTGCTGGAGAAGGGGACAGCGAGTGCTCCGGGCTTCTGTGTCAATTCCCCCAAAACACAGAGGAGCCAACCATGCACTAGCTACATCTTAAGCAATCTTCTCTTCCAGGTCTCCTCCAGCCCAGCTAGCAAACCAACCCATGAGTTCTTACAGTGAGGTCTAAAGGAGCTTGCTGTCTGCTTGTTGCTGCTCTGGCAGACGACAGAAGTGACGAATTTGCACGTGGCAGCTGCTCCTTGCACCTCCTCCTGATTGCTGAAATCCTTTTGGAAACCCCAGAGCTCCAAACATCATTCCCCTGATGCCACTGCCAGAACTGTGTGCATGGCAAAACTCACCCACCTTGATGCATGTACCTTCCCAGCACGACATGGGAGCTCACCCATAATACAGGTGAGAATTTCCTTTTTCCCCTTACAGATTAAATCCAGAAGAAACATCATTTGATGATCCCTATGGGTCCCTTCCAACTTGGGATATTCTGTGATTCCCTCATAGGACACCTGGTC
Source organism: Odontophorus gujanensis (assembly GCA_013399175.1). Taxonomy (NCBI): domain Eukaryota; kingdom Metazoa; phylum Chordata; class Aves; order Galliformes; family Odontophoridae; genus Odontophorus; species Odontophorus gujanensis. The sequence continues at coordinate 582,971 of VXAB01013773.1, forward strand.
GTGTAATCCAAAAGACATTACTCTGTCAGAAGCGATAAGAAGTTCTATCGATCTTGCTAAAGAAATGTTTTTCTAATTGAAGCGGTCAGCACTCTTATTAAAAGCATTTCTGTTTTAGTCATTCTGGTACGTTCTTTGTTTACAGGGGGACATGCCAGGAATGCAGAAACACCTGGCATCATTGCCTTTGCACCCTCACCTCACACATCTCATTTACGTGTACGTCTTTAATTGCACCATCAGCACTTGGCATGTGCTCTCACCTCCTTGCACATAGGATGAACACTTCATTTGCTGAGCATACATTCAGCATTTCCAGTTTGCCACGTTTCCAGCATGTCTGAGGCCTTATCTCCTGCCTCCTGCTCAAACAGCACTCTGAAGTATTTTTCATTTCCTTTGGGCTTTTCTCTACTGTTTGTCACTAGCTGAGCACTTCACGACATTAATTACTCTGACAAGTTGTGGCAGCAGCATTATCTTCTCTTTACACACGAGTAACTGAGGCAGGGAAGGTAAAGCCAGAACCAAAGCCAGCCAGAACCTTCAGAGAAGTATTTCAGTTCCAATAAAAACTAAAACAAAAGAATTGAACGCATCACCTCTGAGTGAAAACACATGAACTGGAAAGAACAGGATCAGAGGGAAGAAGAGTTAGTCACCGCAGGCACTGGAAAGATAGTGCTCTATTTCACAAGGAGATGCAATATGATTAAAGAGAGTTTGGGTTGGGTTTAATATTCCCCTACATTTCTTCAGCCACTGAATGTTAATACAAACTATCTGAGGCTGTTACCAAGTATGATTCTGTCCCTTCTTGGTGCAGTAAGCATGTACTCAAAAAGTTCTCAAAACAAATGAATTTAATAGAAGAAACCATCAACCAAATGATGGGTAAAAGTTGGTGGCTGTGTGTTTGTGTAAGCAACAGAGATATTTCTGAATGCTTTGCTATCTGAAATCTTTCCTGACAGGACAGCTTTCCTCGGCTTTGTCCAGGTACGTGTCTGAGTCTGATCTTTAGGAAATACAGACTCTCAGAGTAATTTATAGGCTTAATTATGACAAAATATAAAGGCCAAAGCTTTTAAGAACGCCTGCAGAAAGTGATGGTTTAAGAACTCATAAATTGCCAAAGGTGTCATAACAATTTCTCCTGTAAATACTTCCATCATATCATCCTTAAACTTCTTCTTTCCCAGCTATAAACCACGATTAAAAAGTAGCAAGATACTGATTACAAAAATACGTCCCACCTAAATCCCTTCACAGCATGTCAAGTGTGCAAATATTTTAACAGCTAATGGCAAATTTCACAGCAATACAAATATATGTATTAATTTCAATCATTCAGGGCAGGGAGGTATGAGTAAGGGCGCTATCATCCGGGGCCGTAATTAATCATCCTGGACATTTCATTGCCAGCAAACATAAATCAAGAAGCAAGAGTTCTTCCTATCTGAGTGATATGTAACCAGCATTAACGCAGTGACAAAATCTAATGCTTGTCAGGAGCCGGTACATATTTTATCTACCTTTGACACCTAAGATGCAGGGCTGTTTCACATGAGCGCCCTCCATCACTGCATTTATTTTCTGGATGTAGAGCACGTCCTTTAGAAGTATTACCAGGATATAACAGCAAGGCTCAGGAAGGAGGATGCCAAAAGCCGGGATATAAAGTTTCCGGAAGTAGAAGGCAAAAAAAATAATAACTTTATAGAGCAATATGATTCAGACGTGACTGATAAATAAGACAGGACAGCTGCAGGACAGCACAAGGCAATTTCCAAATTGTCAATCAGTGGCTCAGGTCCATGTGTGCCTCTTAAATATCCAATAAGAGAAGCAAGCTGACTTTATGTACCAATCCTTAAGTGCTACAGGATGATGGGGAGTGGAAGCTTTGAGTCTGAGCCCTGCTGGGGAGGAACACAGCTCTCAGCCTCATCCCTCAGCTGTGAGCATTCCCAGAGAGGTCTCTGGCTGGGATACCACACTCCATCCTGAGACACAAAGCTGATTTCTACCAGAAGACCACATAGTCCAGGACTTCCCTAAATCCTTCTGCCTAAACCCATGTTTCTGATTAAGGACATCTTCAAAAGGATGACAACCTCTCCGTGGTGTTGCAGTTAGGAAGCTACGTACCCCAAGACACTGGAGGAGCACAGCTCTGCCTGGAGCCACAGGGTGTGCTCCCAGCCCTGAGGGCATTTGGGTCAGCTCTGGAATGACAGGCCACCTCCTGTCTGCTGAGTGCCACAGTCACATGAGAAGCATGGAATGTACTCGACACTTCACTCCTTCATAACCTTAGTTAAGGAGCATCTGTCCTTTGTATTTGCTCAGAGCTACCGCGGCCAGACTAGAACGTACCTACTCCAGGTGTTTGTGCATGACCAAGCTCATGAGAGACCTGCATCTGAAGAGACATGAGCCTCACAGCTTTTCCTGAAACTCATTCAAAAGCTTAATTACTTTGAAATAGTCTTGTTAGACTCTGAAAATGACTACCAGGGTCGTGATTTTGGGGACAGTTCTTTGCCTAAGCAGGCATGGTGAGGATGCATACAGGTTGGACTTGATCTTAGAAGTCCTTTCCAACACTTACAATTCAGTGCTCTACAGCTAGGACAGCACACTACAGCACCTACTAAGAAAGCAATAATTCCATTTTTATCAGCACAAGAGTGAGTTGGGTATTACTCTGACCAGTATTAAGAGCTGGACCAGGCACAGTGGCTTTAAGCAGAACATCAGCAAACATCACTATGATCAGGAGCAGGCATCTCAGCAAAACCCAGACGTGAGCTTTCAGAAGGACCACGCTGAGCACAGCCAAACCTCTCTGCTCTCAACTTGTAAAACACAGCCGGGAGCACTGCTCCTCACCTGAGATCAAGAGCTGCTCAGGACTGCTGAAGACAGCACTAATCCTTCAGCCTCAGAGCAATCGAGATCACTCTGTGCCGATAACGGCTCAGGCTGTGACAGCTCTTAGCCCACTGCTTCTCCAACTATTTCAAATTTTTTAGTCTAAACTCAAAACTAAATACATTAATCATGATCTCTCCCAGGAAAAAATAAAAAAAAAAAAGAAATAATATTTCACATTTAATCACACAGTTATATCAACAACATGTAAAGCAGAAAAATACACAAACAGCTGTGTGACTAACGGAATGTAAGCCCCGAGGTGGAATTTAGCCCATCTGCAGGAACTACAAACCCAGGTCTGAGATAATCCATTTGCAAAACAGTAAGCACACAACACATGCTCTCAGCTTTCCATGGAAGCATTCTTCTCCAAAAGCACAATTTACATTTAAATTCGCGTTGTGAGCAGTCAAACACTAAAAATAAGCGTCAAGGTTTTTTCCTAGGCTGAATTGTTTCTTAATTAGATCGAAGTGCTTAGTCTACCCATTTCAGATTCTCACTGCTTTCTGAAAACAATATATATATATATATATATATCTTTAATTATTCATGGTATCCATTCACTGGAAGCACCTTGGATTGCTTCCATTACGAAAACGGCAGCAGAGTGCTTACACCGATCTGCTGGGACGCAGGGGCTGCATGGAGCATGCTGCTCTTTAGAGGAGGCCACAACAGCACCCAGCACAAACACATCATGGCACACTCGGGATGCCATCCCAGAGCAGGACCTCCCCATCGGGGCAGCACCCAGTGTAGGGATGGAGGGGTCCCACAACCACATTCCACTGCTCCCAGCAGCCTGCTCAGGGGCAGCAGAGCTGCTTCTCAGGGGGTCAGGCAGTGCTCAGAGCTCTCAGCCCTTGGGGATCAGCTCCTGGTTCAAGCCACTGGAGTTAAAGGCGGTTTTATGGGGTGGGTGGGGACCAGATGTCAGCCTTAGTCTTTCTTAACACAGTTTGTTGCATACAAGTCTTGAGCAAATAAATACTGTAGGCAATATAGAAAAGCTTTCAGTCTCTAGCACTGCTTTGTTTGGGCAAAAGGCAGAGTAGGAACAAAGTTAGGTGACTAAACTTGATCGCAGCTAATGTAAAAAAATGCAGGTAAGATTTCATTCAGGAGCCACACAGCCCCCAACGGCCGCGCTCAGAAATTGCTGAAGTTAACAAAGCATTCAGAAGCACAGCCCTAATTCCTTTGTCTCCATCCCCAACAATAGCACAGCCCACAGACAGGAGCAGAGCGTGGCACTCACCTGGCTCAGGCACCTCTCCAAGCTATTGCAAACCCACATGTGCTAAGATCTTCGGGATCATCTTTAATTCAGAAACTAAAGCACCTCCCCGCAGCTGGCTTTTATATCCTGCTATGCTTCTGGAAGAATTTAAGACCACATAGCTTCAGCCAATCTGCCCTGCCAAGCACGGGCTGCTGTAATCCCATTCCAGCTGATACCATTACACAGAGAAATTTGACTCATCACATCTCGTTACAGTTAAATGTGCTGCTAATTTGTGAGATATTTTGCCTGACCTGTCAAATTAACTGGCTTCCATGTTCTTTCTTCTTTTTAGCATAACTAATTCGAAATCATTTATTCCACTTCATTAAAACTAGAAGTTGATCTGAAAAACAGTAACTGGTGTTAGATTGAGCATCACCTTCCCACCGAAGCAGCCAATGCCAGCCCAAGTCAGAGTGACATTCATTTCTAAACAGTCATCACTTCCGTATGGAAGTATTTTCCAGCTGGTTTGCACATGTCTTTTTCTTGTTCTCATTCCTCAGCTGGAAATGCCTCTCTAAATTAAATGCTTGCTTTCAGCGTGGTTCAGATAAAACCACCCCACTGGGTACGTGGCTTTGCACCCTCAGCAGTCGTCTCTGAACACCCATGGGGAGTGCTCAAGATGTTTGAGGAAAACACAGGGCACTGCTCAGAAGGAACAGGAACCACAGCTAATAGGATGCTCCTTACTGGCTCTGGGACATTACATATCAGCCACTCATTCTCTGTTCTTCCTCTCTGGGAACACCCAGCTAAGGAGCCTCTAGCAAAAGCAAAGGGATGAGCAGCACCTGACGTGGCTTTGTTAAGAACAAACTCCATCAGGCCCACCTGGCTTCATCCTGCAGCCAGGCACTGGGATGAGGGGTCAGGGAGATGATGAGTTGCTGTGCTGTGTGCCACTGCTGTGGCTGAGGGCAGAGCTCCTTCCTCAGGATGCATGCACGACAGTTAGGAGCAGCTCACTGCCAGACTGCATGCACCACCAGAACGAGCCCACCAGGTTGGCACAGCACCTGGTACTGCTCCAAGTTTTCACTGGTGATTTGGTTGATGGGATAGAGCACATTTATTAAATTTCCTGTTGACAGCAAGCTAAGAGAGACTACAAATACACTGAAAGAGAAGATCAGAATTCAAAGTGACCTTGCCAAACATCAAAAACAGCCTAAAGGGAAAGGAAAAAAAAAAACATGAAAAGGATAATATTCCACCAAAACAAGTGCAAAATTCTCCTGTTAGCGTCTCATAAAGTAGAAATACAGAATAAGGAGTGTAAGAGCAAGGCTCAGCAGCAGCACTGCTCAGAATGGCCTGGGATCAGCACAGGGCACAAACCAGACAGAAGTCAACAGTGCTGCGTGATGGGACTGGAAGGGATCTCTGTGTATCACTGAGTCTAACCCCTTGCTAAAGCAACATTTAGGTGGGCTTTGAATCTTTCCAGAGGAGGCTCCACCACCGCTCTGTGCAGCCCGCTCCAGTGCTCAGTCACCCTCTCCAGAAGGAAGTTTTCTCATGTTCAGATGGAACTTCCTGGGTTCCAGTTTGTGCCCTCGTGGGGCTCTCTCCAGCACTCCCCAGTCTGCCTGGAACTGGGGAGCCCAGCACTGGGTTCAGCACTCCAGATGTGCCCCCCCCAGGGTAGAGCAGAGGAGAGGAGCACCTCCCTGCCTTCCTGGCCCTGCTCAGTGCCATCAGCCTTCTCGGCCACAGGGACACACTGCTGGCTCCTGGGCAACCTGTGGCCAACTGATAGTCAACCACTGGTCAACAGCTGGTCAACCAAGACCTTTGGGTTCATCTCTGCACAACACCTTTTCAGCAGCTCAACCCCAACCGGTACTGATGTATGTTGTTATTTCTCCCCAGGTGTAGGACTCAGCACTTGTTGAACCCCATAAGGTTCCTCTCCACCCTTTGAGAGCTCTGAGGATGCCACCAGCATGTCTCCTCATTCTGAGTGGATTCCTCCTTCCCCACACAGTGTACCAGAATCCACGCAAAAGCAGTCTCAATTTTCTGAGTTTCCACCTCCATCTCAAGAGCTGTTGGTTAAAATAACTTCTGCCTCTCAGGAAATAAGCTGTGCAGCCACTGTCATTAGCATTAATGCAATCTTGATTACCAAGCCCAGTCCTGTGGGATGCCTGCTGTTTTTCAATATTTCTGTCACATAATGCCCTATCAGGAAATGCACGTCTTAATAAACGCTTACGATGGCAGTTGAGAATAAGAGATGATACTTCTCGTCTCCCCCGGCCTCACAGATGCACTGACTGTAACCTAATGAAGTTTCTAAAAATCAGGAGATGTGGTTTGAGATCATGTCGGGGAGAACTCTCTGAAGTAACAATAAATCATGCCTCCAATGTCCTCATTTGCCATTAGTTGGGACGGTTCAAACCCAAAAGTCAAAGCTGCGATAAAAGTCTGGAATTTTTTTGGGTGATGAAATTCTCCACTGCGTAACAGTTACCCTGATAAAACCACACTGAACCTCAAGAGAAAGGAATGATTAATAAAGAAGTTATATTCTGTGTTGTTTTTTTTTTTTTCCAAGTTGGTCAAATCATTTCTTATTGCCCTAATCCCTGTGTCAGAAAAAATAAAATAAAAATAGAATTGCCGTCCAATTAAGGCACTGCTTGGAAAGGAAGGCCTTTCAGATTGAATTTCCTGCATGTGCAGGTAGATGAAATGTGTGCCCTGAGGCAGATGAGCAGCTGGACCCCAGCTCATTTGAGCAGCCTTGTTAACTCACGCTGGTGACATGATGCTCCTCGATCTCAGTTGGCAACGCCATGAAAAGAGACGGGGAAAAAAAGTCATCCCAGTTCATAGCACTGCTGGTGCACAGCTGGGCCAGCTCTGTGAGCAGCACTGCCCTGCACGACCTGCCTGCTCTGCCCCACGTGCACGGCCGCACCTCCACCTGAAGGTGCAACAAGCCCATTTTCCTCCGTGCTCCTCACGACCCACAGTGTATCGCTTCCCCGTTAGCAATAAGAGCAGTTCGCTTCAGCTGGGCCTCTAAATCATACAGGAATAGTGTTGATAACCATTTCCATTATTTGCATGCTTTTATTAGAAGAATATCGCCGATGAAGAACACCGTGTTCCTTCACAATTCCGCTCTCAGAGAAGCAAACTTTGAAGGCAATCTCTGAAATATGTAATTTACAAAATTACTGTAATTGATGTGACTGTTCTATTGAGAGGTGTATCAGTTCAGGAGCTTCCGATATAATGTATTTCTGTTTTAAAAATGCTATCCTTGCACGGATGGCAGGGCGCAGCTGACGGTCTGTCCGGCACTGCCAGGCATGCAGGCGTGCCTCTGGCTCAGCTTGTCATCTTCTCATCTGACAAGCAAATAGATTTCAATAATTGGCATTAAATACCAATTAGAGCAAGCCTTTGTGCAGTCCCAACCCTTCTGGATGAGGGAGGTTTCACTTGCTGTGGAGTACTGTTATGTTTCAGCTGCCTGAGACCGAGCAGCTGCTGCAACTGGGGGAGAGATCCTGTGCTCAGGTGGTGCACGTTTATTTCTCTTACAGAGGAAGCTCAGTTCTCTGTCCACTTTACAGAGCACACAGACCATACAGACCATTACATCACTCTTAAACAATTAATGCTTAACCCTTTTTCCTGCATGCTATCAGAGCAGCAGCTGCCATTATGACAAAGGCAGGGCCAGATGTGTGGCACACGCACAACAAACATTGCTATTTGGTGGGAAGGCAATCACACGTTGAGAACCTCAGTGAGAACCGTGCTCCTGCTCTCTGCGCTGTCCTAGAGATTGCTCAGAAATCTCTGCTCTTTGCAATGGCTGCTGCGCATTGACTTGGATAAAATAATTGGCACTATAATTTTATACCTGTCAAAAATCCAATATACACCGCTGACTAATTGCTATTTTGTGTGCTCATAAAGGTGTAAAATCAATTTAAGTGCTCTGCAAACCAACAAATTCTTCTGTGAAGCTGCGAATGGTAAACACCGTTACGTTCACGGCCGCCAGCCTTGAGTCTGAGAGGGTAAATTGCTGCATCATATATAATCTTATAACAATTCCGAGGCCAATCTGGTGAAGTGCTCTAACTGCCTTTGTACCAGTGAGACCCTTGAAACCTGTGCACGTTAGTGTGTGTGCTGGGGCCCCTATCTCCCGTGGCTCACGTGGAGCAGCCTCCCTCCATCTCAGCAGAGGACAGGCCTGGTGCGGGCAATGGCCTTCTCTCTTCTTCCTATGCTCTGCAGCATCCCTGCACCACTCCCTCCACAACAAGGAACAAAGCTGCTCAGAAAACATTTCCGATTAATGCCACTTTTAGCAGAGCCTGGAATGAAGTGAGTGAAGCTTGAAGTGCTACCATCAAATTTCATGTCTGTGTATTTCAAAAAACAATGCATCCCTCCTAATTTTACAGCGTGTTTGGGCAGAATGTTTTCTGCTGTGAAAATAACATTTCCAGTGCTACTAGCTGCGGGTTTTATTGACAATTGAAGTGGATTCAAGAAGTAAAGGTAAAGAAAAATAGTTACAAACAGAAATAAAAACGTTATTATCAACAGGTAGAGCAAGAAAGGATGCCATTCCCTGCAGGAAATGGCTGCACGGTGCAGCTGAGCCAGCACAGATTTCCACAGCTTGCAATAGCAGTTTTGCAATAAAACTAACAAGGAAGGGCACTAATGCTCTAATAGCTGGGGAAAATAAACATTATGTGCTTTCTTTTGTAGGTTTCTGCTGTAGCAGTGAGTTATCACAGGTCCGACAGAAGCTGGATGGTTGGAATGGATGATCTCAGAGGTCTTTTCCAACTTAATGATTCTACAGTTCTATGATTCTAAGTCAGCATAAGAGTAAGGCTCCGGGCTGATGGATCTCGTAAGGATAACCCAGAGGTTCAGAAAATCTGCAGCAGTGAAGAACGGACAAATCCTATGGTGACTTATTTTCATTCCACTGTACTCTTACAGACTGCTTGGTTTTCTAAACCATAGCAGAACAAAACCCACCTCGAATTGCAGGGATGCCGACAGACCTTGATGATACAGGCTGTCAGATGAGCATAGTGCCCAGCACCCATCTGCAGCATCCCCATCTTCAGGAGGCAAACCTTCCCCACGCCATAGGGGCTGGCCAGTGGAAGGCTGGTCCCAGTGGAACACCCCTGCCTTCCCTGCCCTCTGCCTTAGCACTCAGTAATCTCTTCTCTTTGCATTTGCTGTCTTCAGATGTTTAAGCAATTAATTTGTAACGTAACAAAGGCAGCATGAAAACAGACTTACAGCTTAGTTTTAATGAGTGTTAGCACGCTTCTGCTGGTTTTGGCAGGCCGGCCTTCTACTGGCTCTTGGCTTCCCAGAGCACATCCATGGCAATGAGCGATCTGTCACCGGCCTGGCCCGTGTTCCAACAAAGCTGTAAACGTATGAGTACAGCCAGGTGTAGGGAGCTGCCTCTTCCCACCTGCAGTGAAGCCTTTCCCCCTATTTTGCTAACAAATTAAATTAGTTGAGAGTAAAAATGTAATTACTGTCAAGTACCATCCCTCTATTTGCGATCAAAGGAGTGTGTCTCCCTGAGCTCTGTAGTCCCTTTTTCTCCCAAGATGGGAGAGAAGGAAGATCACCCAAGCTGAGCACCAGAACAGATTTATAATTATCATTGCCTCCAAGCACAGCGATCCCAGGGGGAAAAACCAGCAAAGCTCACAGAGGTGCTGCCACATCCCATCCCACATCCCCAGCTCCCCCTGCACCACACATCTCTCGAAGCACCGAGCCGTGCTCAGCACCAGCAGCCCTCCTCCCCACCTGGCTGCCTGCAGACAGCTCGTACATCAAACCAGCCCCACGCCTCCAAGAAGCTTTTCTTTCCATCTGTAACACAAAGACAGTTCTGAAGGCTGGAATAGCAGTTCTGTGGTTCCCTGCACTTTTCCTCGCTCTTTGGTGTGATGGCTATCATTATGGTAATAATTTCTTTTTTCTTTTTTTTTTTTTTCTCCCCAGCACTGATACGTTTAACATTTCTCAAATCCTCTCTGCAGGAGAAGCTGTCATTGCACGCAGTGGAGCTGCATCAGTGCACAGCTGAGGAGACACTCGGCACGTTCTCTTCCCAAGGCTGAAATTTTAATTTTCCCTCACTCTTTGTCCCAGCAATGAGAAGGCCAATGGAGATCTGTAGGTTCTTCACACCCATGGTAGCCCAGGAGTCATAATGCCCATGTCTTAGTAATTCAAATTAAGATAACAGCCAAGAGCAGCTCTGTCCCTGCTGGGCCATTGGAAGTGGGTGCCAAAGCAGATGTGCCATGCACGCTGTGCCAGCCATGCTGGGAATTGGTGATTTCTCTATGGAATATTTTCTACGGTGCTGATGCTGTCTGTTTCACACGCCAGAAATACATCCATTTGTAACAGCAACCAGTTTGATACGATGATTTTGTTATCCCCAGCAAAGTCCAGCATGAAAAGTCAACAAATACCCCAACGCTGAGTGAGGTCTTTCCACATGATATTTTGGAGTATTTATCACATCATACAGGGCAGTCAGAGGGGGAAGGAGCTCCTGGAGGGCACCAAGGTCAGTGACACATGGGACAGAGCTGTTGCCCGGGGGGGGGGGGATTGAGGCAAACTCTGCATGTTGCACGGACTCTTTGTTTTGGCTATTTTCCATTAGAGCCAATAGTAAAAATTACAGAGAGCAAACTGAAATCAGATTCCATCTCCCCAGTTCCTAGGGGGAAAATCCAGTCCAAAACACCTGTTTCCAAGAACGCCTCTCGCACCTTGAGCAAACATTAGCTAATCCCAGCAGGACAGCAAACACTCCGTGTTTATACGGCAGCCGAAATGAAACAGTGGGAAAAATGGGATTTTTAATATTTGCCTCCACCTCCAGCAGCAAACACAGCAGTACATCTTTCAGAACTGCTGCTTTGTGAATATGCATGAAACACTTAGAGCAGTGTGGAGCGATCTCTTGTTTCAATGGGTAGCCCATTTTTCGCAGACAAAAGGAAAAACAGCATAATTTTTCTCAAATAGCCAAAGCACGTGCCTCTGTATCATAAATTCAAATGAGATTGCCAAATACCAAATTTTGACACCCTTCAATTCAGACAGCTCTATCAACATTCCAGTACTGTTTGGGGCCATAGCTCCCAAAAGCCAAATGGTAATATAACAAACAGAAAATTCATTCAGACCTAAAAGGGACAGATAATGGTGCAGCATATGCAGCGTTGCAAGAAGAATTTTTTTCCCCACAGAAAATTCCTTTTCAGGTTTCAGATATGCACATCCCTCTAACCCCCCTGCCCCCAGCTACCACCCCAGCCAAAGCAATGGGAGACCCTGGAGCCAGCTCAGATCTTCGTGTGACCTTCAGAAATTTGGGAGACAGCTACAATTTGTTTGCAAGACGCCATATGTTCACAGTTCCTTCACCTTTTGGCTGTTTCTAGACACAGGACTAGAGCTATTCTAAGGTGACCTAAGTTGGGCCCTGCTCAAGCTGTAACCGTGTCACGAGGGTGAGTGACACAACGATAGGTACCTGGGTGTTGCTTCAAGAAATACGCTTTATCAGCGAGGTAGAGTCAGCAGCTCCATTCCAGGCGTGCGTTGGGGTTAGAAACTGTAGTCTGTGATTTATAACAGCCATTACGTCTAAAGAAAATAGTTGCCTAGATACATAAGAAGAAGAATCACATACCCATCGCAGTTCAATTATCTATATCGCCTAAAGGACTCTTACTTTGTGGTGCTCCTTCTGCACCTCCCCAGGAGCTCTGCACTTAGGATTCCACACATTGCTTACTCCCTGCACACTGCTGTCCCACACCACAGCCACCTCCCCGCCTCGGGTCTGGCCTTCTCCTTACCATACCCGTCACTGTCAAAACTTGGTTTTTTTTGTTGCTGCCACTAAACTATTTTAAAACAGAAGCTCCTAAAAAATGGCACCACCAAAATTCTGAAAGTTCAACCTGACATCTTTTGCATGGCACAGTGCTGAACTCCCTGAAGCTTCCTCCTCGCCATGAGTTTGTGATTTCGTGCCAACCCCTACACCAGAGGCGTTGTCCTTCCTAAATCCTATGGTGCTGACGTCTCAAAGAGCAGTGTCCCCACATCCTGGTGTCTGCCACTTTTGCCTTTGCTGCTTCAGCCTCAGAGCAATCCCTGCTGCTACTGCCGCTCCCAGGAACCGTGTCAGGGACTCAGGAGCAACTCATACATGACACAAGTGGTCCTTAAACATTCCACTGGACATTCGTGCCGTGGAGTACCTGCCCTTGATTTTTGGCTGGAATTGACATAATGAGGGCAACGAGCAGTGTCCTTTCAGAAACCATCTCAGGAACTGTGGAAACGACTTGCTGGAAATACTTCAGTCTCTGTGCTTTGTTATACAAAGAGGTATGGGTGGGATTTCCAGATCCCCATCACAGTTAACCCGCAGTGCCAGAACACTGCTCTGCTGTGGCCACCTCCCCCCAGTCAGCGCATGTTGGCTGTGCAGGGCAGAGCATGAGCCCACCCGAAGCCTGCCCTGAGCTGGGACATTGTGCAGGAACCCAGTGGCCATGGCAAAGCCACCGAGATCCCACCTGTATGAACCTCCCACACCCACAGGAACCCAGTTATGCCAATGCTATCTTCTACAGCCACCCAAATAATTCAGTTTCTCAGAAGGAAACTACGCTAAATGATCACACAGTCCAAGTTAAGGACAGACATCTTTCAAAAATGTATTTTGTCGTGGTGATTTACACCATGTTTCTCATTTGTCAAAAAAGCTGTCCCATTGCTTTGTACATTGTTGAGGACAAATATTCCATCCCTGTTTCTTTCACCCACAGGGCACCCAAAGCTTCAGACCTAAAAGCATACTGGGATCAGGTGGGACCTTCAGCCGTGTCTGTACGGCAGCACTGGGACAAGCCACACGCGGGCAGTGCTGCTCTCCAACCTGCTCAGAGCAATGGGTGCCAACACACAAAGAACTGCAGCCCCTGTCCCTGCTGTGAGCGGGTCAGGGCAGCAGGGCACTCACTGACACACAGAGCATTGGGAGCACGGGTTGGGCTGCAGAGATGTCTGAGCATCAGCTGAATCACAGCAGTTGAACAAACAAAACTAAAAATGCTGTCTCTTTCCAACCCGAACTGATGGTTAGAAAGGAACTGCTGGTTTCACTTCAGCAAAAATTGCATGCTTTTTAATTGAAATATTCATGCCTAAGTGGTCAAATGCTAATATTTTTGTAATCTTTACATAAGTTCCCACCTCCTCTCTGCTTTCTCGAGTCTACGCTGCTATACAATTGGCCTCTTGTTTTTTCTATTACTTACCCCAAACACAAGTTGTTCTGAAAGATCACCAGTAATTCACATAAAATATAGAGCTGTTACTTTTCTTTTCTTAAAAGAAGCATAATAATTGCAAACCTCAACTACTGGAGCTGAAAATAACTCTCCAGACTGTTGCACATGCAGAATTAGATTAAAATGAGTTCATTTTTTTAAATGACCTGATAATTTGTTGGAGAGAAAAAAATTAAGTATCTAACCATTTTCATCAGTAGAGAATGCCACGGTCCTTAAAGCTGCGGGGAAGCACGTCCCTGCATGCAGATGAGCACACAGCCCACAGCAGCCAGAGCACCACGAGAGAGCAGCTCTGTGCAGACCACCTCCACGCTCAGCTCCTGCAGCCTTGCAGACACCACAGCCTCCACGTGTGGGAGGTTCTCAGCTCAAAGGTTTGCTCTGACCAAGAGCTTTGATTTCTCGGCCATCACTCTGTGCTCCCAGAGCTCTGCACACACCCAGTTTAACAGCTAACCTGCACTACTGGCAGTTTACTGGAATCCCCTTGAGTAGGCCTTGCCCATTTATAAATATATCCAATTATCACATATTTGATGAGATTTGATTTAAATCTAGCAAAAAAAAAAAAAAAAAACCTCCCAAGTGAGTTATTATCTATTATTCATAACTTCAGATGAATTCACCCTCCGTATCACAACTTTTCCTCCTCCTCCTTTTTCAAACTCATTGCTTCCACATAAATTAAATCCATCACTACATATACGCCCAAGTCAAATTTCCTTTTAGCAAGGCATGTTTTAGAGAAAGCAATTACTTTTGGTCATTGATATATCACCTAAGCTTTCAAAGACCCCCAAAACAGGAGGAGGCTTCAGATGTTAACTTAAACAAACGTCATGCTTTGATAATGGCTGCAACATCATCATCCTTAGGAGGTGAGTCAGTGGGCACAGTGGGGTCGGGTTGGCTTTGGACTTGGGAATCTTAGAGGTCTTTTCCAACCTTAGTGATTCTATGGCTCTTTGATCTGATGAGGAAATAGAGATCATCACCTGGCACAGTGTGACTCTTCAGTGCTCAGCAATGGGCATCTGGGGTCCATGTGCTGCACGGTGTTGAGTTACCAATGGTGTTGGTTGGCACTATCACCCTACTGCCACCAAAAGCAACGATCTGCAGGAACCTCCAAGCGTGAGCATACCCCAGGGTGAGCAGATGTAGCTGAGAGGCCTTCAGCTGGACAGCCCAGGTACTCCTCCACTGATCTTGGGGACATTATTAAAAGCGCAGCTTGAAAAGACCTCATTTCTCCTTAGAAATCTGTGTTTCACTTCCAGCAGTAACTTCCAGACAGAACAGCAATGCGTACAGATAGCTGACAAGAACCCTCATTACAGTACATTCACTGCAATGCTGCGAATTAAACTGTAACACCACAGGAAAGCAGAACCACGTGACTTAATTGAGTTAGAGAGGAACGATTTATCAACCGACTCAGAGGATGCGCAGATCCAAATGAAGATGAAAACATGACTGCTTCCCAGAGCTGCACAAAGCAGAAAGTGCTGCTGATCTATAGCCCTCAGTCTGACCGTATTGAACCCGTGCCTTGCTGCAGGGACTGTGTGTGAGCAGAGCCTTGGTGCTCACAGGCTGCTGCCAGCAGAGGTGGCTGTGGGTGGGCAACTGCCGGTCATCAGGTCTGACCTCCCTGCAGAGGGGACAAGGAGCACAACAAAAGGTGTTCGCTTGCAGATCAACACCTGAGCAGCCCCCATCTTCCTCCCTGGCCCTTTCTTCCCTCTTTTCCCCTTCAATTTGCCTGTGCTTTGCTCACGCATCTCTCATTTTGCTGCGCCCTCGCAGCCTCCACAGAGACCTTCTCCTAATTTCCTCTGCTTGGCTGAGGGTGTTCTTGATGGAAGATCCCACCTGGCTCAGCACCAGCCCAGAGCACATTAATTAACCCCCGTGCCCCCGCTCAGCCTCTGGTAGTGCTCACCTGTGCTGTGGGAGGCTGAAGTGTTGCAGGGGTTTATTGTGGTTATTAATTAAACAGTGCCACGAAGGCCCTGGAGAAGAAGAGTCACAGCTGTTGCAGACTGTGGGCACTCTGGATTTAGTGTGGGTACAATGGGGCAGAAGGGCATGGTGCCATGAGGCTGAGGGGTAGCAGCAGGGCAGTGCTGCCACCGGGCTGCTGTACCCCACAGTGCGGTGTCTCTTTTCCCATTCATTTCCTCTCCAGATTTCCAAAGGTCCTCATCAGATTTCCAAAAGTTTTTCCCCAAAGCTCCTTGCCAAATTCTCTGCTGCCCTTCTGCAGCAGATGCATCCCCTTGGCACCCCCTCCATGCCATGGGCCTCAGGTAGCCCCTCCTGAAAGCCCCACATGGTGATCCTCCAACAGATTGCTAATTAAACAGCACCCAGGCCACCACGTGCCACAGCAGCCTCAGGATTATGCACGAGGTCCACAACCAACATAACATCACACACCAACCCCAGGCACCCCACAGGGTCTCACCAGTGCTGATGTAACCCAGAACGAGTCCCATTTCACAATAGATGATCGGGGATACGTGGATTTAATTAACAGTAAATCACAAGTCGATTAAATAAAGGCAAAAACCATGTGCTTTTTGATGATCCTGAACCAGAGGCAATGACTCATTCTCAGGACTCTGAGTGAGGATGCTTAATGGCATGGTGGAAAATGAAGCTTTTTTGTACCAGGATGGAAGTACTGCATTTTTTAGCAGTAGTAACTGAATAATTAACCCTCACCCCTATTATTTCTTAGGAGTATTTGTCATTAACTCCAATGAAAGAGATCATAAGAGGCAAGGAAGTGAGAAGTAAGTGAAATAAACGTATTGATTAGAGACCATACTAATGATATAATACCCACAATTCTGCCCAAGCTTGATACAGGATGGGCACTCTTAATCATTCACTACGAACAAAGTTATGTTTATTTCAGCTATGATTTTAGAGCCAGCAAGTTTGACGTGATAGCATCACTGCAAAAATCACCTCCAAGAAGGTGACCTTTCCCTTTCCGATCATTAAGTTCAACTCACTCACTGCACGCTTGACCAGACACATTTCTTTTCTGTGCTGCCAAGACTACAAGTTTTTCACAGCCAGGAAAGTGGGAGCTAGGCAAGGAATGTCAAAACAGCCCATGATCATCGCTGACACATTGTAATAATGGCCCTTTGGAAGAAATCCTCTGCTCTGCAGTTCTCAAAACACACTTCTGCAGTGTGCCGGCACAAAGGTTGTCTCTCCTCCTGCTGGTAAACAAAGCAGCTCACAGTTCTGACCTGGCTGTTACCCACTGCAGGCTCCGTGCTATCACAAGAAGTCTTCATATCATTCTGCTCAATAGTTTGACTTCCTGGTTAAAAACATTGGCACACCTTTGTGCCCCATTTACACAGTGCCTCAGTTCCTAAGAGCTGCAGGTCAGCACTTGGGGTTCAGCACTGTGACCAATCTGGGAGCCAACTGCTTTTGGTATTTTCAGGATGAAGTGGGTTATTCCAAATAGTTCATCCAACTTAAAATTAGCAAATCCCATTGGTACTTACATTTTTACCAAGCACTTCCAAATCTTTGCCTGGCACTGTGGCACTCTGCGCAATTAAATGACCTTAAATCTCCAGCATTGTCACTTAAGGGGTCAGATGATTATCTGATTATTATTTCATGCACATGAAGAGATAGCTTCCCTAAAATAGTGGATTTTTCATTTCATTCTTATTCACATGCTGCACAAAACCATGACATTTCAGAGCCCTCCAGGCTCCTCCACGCTGCCTGCCACCATTACACACCGTTACCCAACACTTCTTTCTTCCTAACTCTTTTTCTGACCCATTTTTTGTGATTAGCACAGCACCACCTAAGTGCACACAGTCATATGCAGCACTGCATTAAGTGAGAGAGAATCATCTGGGAAACAGCTGAGCATTTGTAGGGATAGCAAAGCTCCTTGGAACAAGCATGGGAACCTGCTGGACTTCTCCACAGAAGAAGGAGGAAATCCCAACCACCACGTGGTCTCCGAAGCCCTGAGATCTCATTTGAGGGGCAGATGCAGTCAGGTGAAGTAAAGGTTCACATTTGCTTTTGGTAATTTGGAGAACGTTAGGCTTGGAGAAGCACCGGAAGCACATGGTTGCTAACCATGGAGACACAAGCTTTACTCATCGTCCAAGGTCCCCAGAACTCCACAGGGAGTTCCACTTGGGAAGCTGTGTATTTTTCTCTGGGTTATTGGTGTTCGCATTTGAATAAGAACTCAAAATCAAAGCTCCAAGGTCAACAATCTTTTTATAGCAGCAAAAGCCCACAGGAGGAACCTGAGCAATTCATCTTAGCCAAAGGAGCAGTCAGCTCAAATAAATGTATCAAAGCCTCCAAATTATCTGCAATAAAATCTTATGTCATCTAATAATGACGATGATGATAATTACTGGGACAGTGATTTAAAGCTCAGCGTTCTTGCGGTGCTCAGCGTAACAGGAGCAGGTTGTTGGTCTGTGGGCTCCCGACTGAAGAAGCACTTGTCTGGGTGTGTTAGCTGTGCTCCAGGAGATGGAGGATAGCTGCTGGAAATCATCGCGCGTTCCTGCAGGAGGAGATGCTGACACAGGCACAATGCTAATGGGCAGAAAGTTTGCGGATGTCAGTCTGTGTTTATGGAGAAAACAGCAGAACTGAGAGCAGGGAGCTGTGGGCTGGTGGGAGCACGGCGGGATTTAGAAACCAGCTTTGTTTTCTGATCCTCAGCCATCCAAGTGCGTTCCCCATGTGGAAATTGTTCCAACATATTCCCTGCATCTCTCTGCCAACTGTATCTCCTCTGCCCTAGAGGCAGAAGCCAGGAAGTCTGTCTGCATGTGAGAAATCCCAATATTCTTTACACTGAAACACTGTGCTCTCTCTCTTAGCAGCACTACTTGCAACCCTCCAAGGCTGCTGGCACAACCCAATGATATTTTACCCACCAGTTTTTCTCCAGCAAACCATCCCATCAGCCTCTTGCAGTCAGAGGAGTGCACCAACTGCTCATTCCCTGCAGAGCTGTGCACACCCGATGGCCTCCAATTGGTGGGGGAAGGGGAGCGTGTGGGAGCTCGTATGCAAAGTCCCAGAATATGAAACGCCTCCTCCTAAATGATGGAAGGCATCCATTCACTTCAGTAGGCTCTAAATGAGACTTTCTGTTTCTCCAAGTGATTAAAAATAGCAAAAGGAATGAATGGCATGGTGTTATTTCTTTGAGTCTGGGCACAGTGACTCATGCCCATGCTGCACAAAGCTGTCCCTAATGTCCTGCCAGTGCTATGGACCTCAGACCGTCCCCCCAGCCCTGTCTCGATGGACCAAAACGTGGGTGCCCTCCTGCCCTGCCTCGTCCTCCCGATGCAATGCACAAAGACAAAAAGCTCCCGCTGTGCTCTCTGCTCTTGGAGCTGACCTTCTGACTCCCATCCTCCTTCACCACCCCGGGAATGTCTCATCCATGTGGGCAGACGGCCGTCTCTGTGGACAGCGTTCACATCTTAACGACCTGCAGGAGGAGGCCGAACCCACACACGTGTTCAAAATAGAAAGACTGGAAAACAGAGTGTGGCTCCACCAGGAGATTCCCCTTCTCTTTTCCAAATCGGGGTCGGATTCAAACCATACAAGTCTGGGGAATGTTCCCATCTCATGACCTGCCCAGCAAAGCTGCAGAGCTGCGTGACCTGCAGAGTCTGTAGGGACTGTAAGGCACTGAGCAGGAGGAAGCTCCGAAGTGCTGCCGTTTGCCTTTCCTATTTCAACACAGGGGGGAAAAACATAGAATAAGTTGCAAGATAACATGTGCATGGGCATCGTTATTACACGGGGAGGACATGAATCCACCCCGGGGGAATTCATGCAATGGCCAGAGCTTCTCCCGCGAGAGCTACAGGCAAAGTCAGCTACAGTCAGCTCTGCAAAGCAGCAAACTGCAGCTCACAGAAGCAGCACAGGCAGCGAGGTGAGCATTTTTCTCAGTGCTCATATTACTACTCATTAACAGGGAAAATTTTAATTTCCATTTGGCAGCGGTACAAGGAATGAAATAAAACTCATGACCACAGGGCTGAGAATCTGCTCGGGGCCATTGGTGCAGAGCTTCAGAAACAAGGACAGAAGACCTTAAACAGTACTCAGGAGTGAGGTAGGGACCTCCAGCAGCCTCCCAGTGACTTCCATCAGCACTCAGCACAAAGGGGACAAGGCAGCCTCCGTTGCTGTTGCTTCCTCCTCATACAGCCCTCTCGAGCTAATCATTTGCCTTCTGCATTCTCGCCCAGTGACTGTCAAAAATAAATTACCATGAAAATGGGATGCTGTACACACACAAGCTGGCGTAACACAGTGCGTTGTGGAGGTGAGTGCAAAAGGAGGAATGATGGAGAGCCAGCCCTCCTCATGGAGGCATCCAGCACATGGGAGAGAGTAGGGTGGGGGCACCCGGCCCTGTAAGAGTTCTCACCTCCATTTCTTGCAGACTGCTTGAACTATGGAGCTCAATATCCTCTTGGGGATATTTCTTTCTACAGTTTTTCACGCCACACGTACCTGCAATTCTTTTTGAGTACTATGCATTATGCTCTCAGTGTAACAGGAAATTCAGTTATTTGATTACAGGTTGTTCCTAATTAACCTGGAACTCTGGTATTCTCAATGTGATCGAGGTCTCATGCCTGTATAGGAAAAAGCTCAATCTCTTCACTTTAAATATAGCTTTGGTAGCGAGTTTCCTATTGCCAATTAGAATATGCACATACATTTGCTTTTGCAATTCAAGACAATGTACACAGAAGTTCACCCTCTACTTCTGGCCGTTTGCCACGTTTCCCTACAGCTAATAACATTCTGTCTAGAAACAACCAAGCCGATAATTTGCACCCATCAACCTCGTGTAACATAATGTGCCAGCCATTTAGTAATGGAAAATTTATCACTCAACAAGAGTCAAGGATCTTGTACTGAGCAGCACTCCCACTTCCCAGTTCCTGCCGTGTCGCTGACTGAAGCATCTCACTCCCCGGTCCCTCCAAAAATTTAAGACAACATTTTCCCTGAAGCCAGAAGTGGCATGAAAGGGGAAACACAAAAACACCTCCTTCCAAACAGATTCGTGGAAAAATCATCCATCGATTCATCTTCAAAAGCTCAGCTGTTAGTGGTATGTGCCAATGAACATCAACATGGGGCTTGGCAACCAGAACAGGCACCGAGCGCTGCCCCGGCTCCACGGGACCCAGCCATCGTCACTCAGTGGTGCAGCAATAAAGCGTGGGAAACTCACCATCACCACGACTGACCATGAATCAAACTCCTTCTCATAGCGTGTAATAATTGTAGTAATTAACTGCACAGTCGTGCACAGTTGTACTGCGCGCAATCGCTCACAATTTCCAGTGGTGAGAGTGCACTAAGCACGTGCTCAGCTAGGATGTCCAGCAGCCCAGGCACACACCGAGGGGTGCAGATCTGGATGGTTAAGCTCCACATCTCCCCAGGAACAGCTGAGGTGCAGGTAGGTGCACCTGCTCTGCCAGCACCATCCCCAGACCCACGGAGCTGCCCGGACCCCCAGCATGGAACGGTCGCCCACACACGTGGGTGTGAGGACAGCACACGTATCAGATCATAAATCGTGGTGGAGGACTAATGGGTTTGCCTTAATGGATGGCACATCTCTGTGCTGCTCTGTATCGATACAGATGTATTGCTGCAGGAAACGTGAGCAATTAAGCTGTAATGAGCTGCTTCCTCTGCACACACAAACCTGATCCTGAACCTCCTAAATTTAACTGCAATGAGTTATCTGAACTGAGATAGGGCTCTGCTGGGTGTGAACCTGCTCCTCCTTCACCACTGCAGGACACGGCCATGAGCAGCTGAGGGGACACATGGCACGGTGTGGCCAAGCACGGTGTCCTGCCCCATGCACAGGGCAGCATGCCCCATCCATAGTGCACTGACAGCAGCACGGCAGTGCTCAGCAAAGGGATTTTCTCCACGTAGTGGCAAGAAGGTCAACAGCTCTTCTGCCTCAGAGAAGAGAATGTGATGTCTGCTCTTTTCTGTTGCTGCAGTTGAATTCTCTGCTGTGCTTCCTAAGGAGGGGACCCGACCATGCATCCAGCTGCTGCCACGCGCAGAGCTCTGCTGCCATAACACTGCACACTTCCTCTGCTCCAATCCCATGTACTTCTCACAGAATCACAGTGTCATTAAGGTTGGAAAAAACCTTTAATATCATCAAGTCTGGCTGCCAACTCATCCCTGTCATGCCCACCAAGCACACCCCTCAGGGCCTCTTCCGTCACACCAGAATCCTGCATTTATTCTGATGAAAGAGTCGGCCTGGGATAGGAGCCTTAAAATCCTGAGCTCATCACAGCTTGTTTTCCATGGCATGTCATTTCCACGCAACAGGAGGAGCTCAACCCAAGGAAATACCCCAGGGCCAGAGAGAACAGAAGAGCAGGAGTGAGCAGCGAGTGCATAAAGGTGCACACAATGCAATGCCATGATCGCCAGGAATAAGAAAGGGGCTGGTTGCTGCAGACAAATAAGATTAACACAGCAAGTCGCTGGATAATTAAAACAGCTGTCTTTATGCAAAATTCAGCGGATATTCCCACATGTCAATGCCAGACAAATTGCACCATCTGGTCAGCCAGATAGAGTCTCTTAACAAGAACTTTGTTGGCTGGAGGTTCTCGCTCACAAAAACAGGTCAGGCTGCTGCACTGCGATTTTTCAAATGGAGGGCACCCCACTCTCCCCTCCCCTCTCCTCCTTCCTCCCAACTTCACCCCAGCACAAATGGTGTATCCTCAAAGGAGTATTACCCAGGAAAGGAGCCAATCTTAAACCTCTCCTTCCTTACAAGGGCAGTTTGCTATTTTTCCGTCATTTCAGATGCAGAAGTTGAGAAACGCTTTGTCTGCTTAGGAAGCAAGCTAAATTATCATCATAATATCATATAAAATAATATTATACAACAACTCTTCATGAATTTCACAGACCACATCTGCAAAACGAGCCTGGAAACCACTGGGATCCCATCCTATGAGACCAGATATGAGAGTTCCGGGAACAAGCAGAGGTAATCTTGCCTTTTATCCCAACACAGCTGGATTGGCTGTTGCTACAACAACCCACCAGCCACATCCAGCATCTGTGCATCGCCCATTACTTTGGCATGCCCACATGGCCAGCACTCATCAGAGCCAGGCAATTAGCAGAAAGCACGCAATTACCTGAGATGCTGCTACGCTGGGACGCCTTGTGATGGTTGTTTGCTGAATCTTCAGCACTGAAGAGCTGTGGGCTAATGACCTCAAAGACAGGATATCAGAAATGCTGTGTCGTATGGGGGGAGTTCCAGGTCAGTGTAGGCGCAGGAATTCAGCAGCTCTGAGACAAGGTGCCAATTGCCACAGTTGTGCCATGAAACCAAACCTCCTGCTGAAGACCTTTCCCACTGTTCTCTGAAAAAAAGCCCTCGAAGAAAATAAGTATTCATGCACATCTGCCCACTTGAAAGGAAAGGAGAACGAATCAATAATTTGCACGGCTTAGTAACCTCCCGCCAAGCAGCCCGTTATTTAGATTTGATATCGAGTTTGCCTTTATGAAATTCTATTTAATACAAGTTTAAAAGTCAGACAAGCATAGTGCACTAAATCAAAGCTGTTTTCCGTGCTACATCACACGGCAAAATATCCATCTGTTCCCTTCACAGCACAGTGCAGAGCGGTACTCCAACGCTCACAGCACAAAGCCCTGCACAGACATCCAGAGCACAGAGCCAGCAGTGCCATGCTGCTCAGGCACCAAACGTACTCCCCTCACTCAGAACCATCCCCCACGTGTGGGAAGCCGAGGCAGAGCTCAGCATGGGACAATGAGTGTGGCAAAGCCAGGAGGAGCTGTGGGTTCCCAGGGGAATCCTGCTCCATGTCACCACGTCTCTGGACACAGAAATCACCCCAAAATGTGGCACCCCTGAGTGCAAATGCCAGGGTTTCATCGAGCAGAACTGCCAGCTTCACCCCCTGCTGGTACCCACTGGGAAGAGTCAGCAGCTCCATGCTGAGCTTTATGAAAGCGATGACATGAGGATCGTAGAGCAGCTTGGGTTGGAAGGGACTTTGAGGATCATCAGTGTGCTACATATAAGCATGCAACATAAAGATCTCAGGAAAAGTCAGTCTCGTTCAGATCCCAATGCCAGATGTATACACATTAAGATGAATAAAGCTGCTTCAGTTACCGCCGTGCCTGGAGGTAAACCTGCTTCCCCCTGGCATTGAGGCGCTCCAGTTCTCTCCCAGGGATCCACAATAACTCCTATCTCAGTGCTGAGTTGTTCAAGCTGCCTTTGAGATCCTGCTCTTCTGTCTAGATATACTCTTGTAACCAGCTCCTGAGACCACAGGGAGGTAATGTTACTGGCAGGACTGATAAAACCTTCCTGTGGGGAAATGAAGGGAAGGGAAAGAAGGAAACAACATGAGAAAAGAAAAAGAGAAAACACAAGACAATCAAGCATCATGAGGACTTTCATCTCCCAGCCTAAACAAACCTACGGAGTTACAGACACTGCCTGCACCTGGCAGCTCTCCAGCCTGGGCAGGGAAAGAGGGAGGTGAAAATCCATCTCTATAGTGCACTGAGGGCAGAGACAGAGCTGCTCTCAGCCACAGCTTGGTTTTCCAGGCACCTCAGGAGCATGGAGCCTGGCCCCACCGCTGCTCCACTGGGCACATGGGTGGGAATGCCGAACTCCTGAGCCAGGTTTCTGGATTTACTACAGAAATGGTGCTTTGAAAACATCCTCCCTGCTGTGGGCATGATTAGTAGATAATTAGGATTTAGTGAAGCCTGCAGCCTTTCTGCTCTTCCTTGTTTTGCTCTGTATGAAAGGGAGAACATGAGGTTGCTCAGTATGCCAAACCCTTCTCCTTGCTTTTGCCATCACCTTGCTAACTACCCTGAGGCTCCCAGAGCAGGCTGCAGGAGGAGCATCCCTGTCCACCAGATGTGCTCCCACACCCCCCCAAGCCCTGGAGCTCTCCCCAGCTCTGTCGTCTCTTTTTCCCTTCCTACAATGAGTATGAGTGCAGCTGCCAGGACCCCACAGTGTTCTCTCTGCTGTGGTAGGAGACCCCAGAGGACACATCCGATGCCACAGGAGCAATGAGCAGCACCCGCAGTGCTGCAGAGGTCCATTATTCATTTTTATCATTATTATTATAATATGTGTCTCACTAGAGACAGCCATAGACAGGACATGCAGCTGGGATGGCTTTGGTCTCAGTGCATGCCACCACTGATGGGTTTGGCTTGCAAGGTGCTGAGAACAAGTCATCAGCAACCCCACTGCCACCACCCTTGGCCAGCTCTAATGACTGCATCACTACAGCACAAAGAGTAATACCACCGATGCATGATATATGAAGTACAAAATCTGTTTTCCCAAACATCTGTGAGGTAGGCAAACAACAAATTAAGTCTGATAATTAAGCCTGATAATGTGATGATTTAAGCATGACCTTTTTTGACCTTTTTACAAAGTCTACCATCACTCATTAATGTTAATAAAGCAGCAGAGCACTTTACTAATAGGTGTCCATCAGCAGCACACTGGCAAATTGCTACACGGGTAGTTTTAATCAGTGTCTAGCAGGGCACACAAGGTTTGGGCTACGTAGCAGAGTTCAGGCACAGGCATTGAGAATGATATCCACAGTGGAAACGAGAGCAGAACTACATCAGTTTGTGACCCAGATGTAGACAGGTGGGAAATCTAAGTGCTCCCATCCACTGCCCTGGGCCACAGCAGGATGCAGGAGCCCCCACGGGAGTGGGGCGGATGCTCACAACCCCACAGCAGCTCATATAGTTCCTGGCAGAACACATGCCCAAATCATTCACCCTGCAGAAAGGACAGACCTACATAATTATCTGTCCTTTGCACTGCCAGGCAATGTATATTAAAATGTTTGAATAGAGAATACAGTAATAAAGTCCAGTTTCAGTATAGCTTTTGCCTTCTGGAAAGCATAAAAAATGGAAGTGAATACAATAACCAAAAGAAGATAAAATTCTCATCTTCTTTCACTTAAATTGAAGTTTACCTAAGTTACACAAACGCTGCATTTTAGCAGTGCCTGTTACACTTCAAAGGGTTTCCATGTTTATATTAAAACCTTGATCAGTGGGATTTATTACTGAACTAATCCCATTGAGCCCGCCATGCAGCAGGATGCATTTCGGTGGGCTTGTCTTTATCCAGTGGTTGTGTTTGGCAGCAGAAGGGCACTGGGCATTCTGCTGGGCTAAACCCAGAGTTTTGCTGTGCTGCAGACCGGTAACACGGCATTGCCTGAGAAGTACAAACAATAAAAGTAGAGAGCCTATCCATAAAGGTATAAATGCATATAAAAAAAACCTTAGACACGCTATAAATACTTGTGAGAAGTATATAATGGTATAAATACATAACAATCCCTACATGAAAAAAAGAACAAAACCTGCATAAACCAGAAGTTGGATATTAGGAACAATTTCTTCTCCAATGAGCACTCAGGCACTGGCATGGGCTGCCCAGGGGTGGGGGGGTCACTGTACGTGGGAGTGTACCCAGGACTGAGGGGATGTGGCATGAAGGGACATGGGCAGTGTTGGGGTGGGTTGGGTAGGGGATCCTGGAGGTCTGTACCAACCCTCATGTGATAACAGGTAAGCCAACGTAGCTCAACTTTGTGCAATTCATCCTCCTCCCCTTGCCAAGGATACTGCTAACCTTAAGAAAGCGTTTCCCAAGCCAAGCTGACCAAAATACCCAGGGGAAGCAACTCAGGCCCCTGATTCCCTCTGCACTGCAGCCAGGGTTTGCCCATGGGGACACTGCATGCAGCAGCTCTGCCCAGCCTGCCCAGTGAGCTGTGCTGGCACTCACTGCCTTCCTTAACAAATGTTTCCCTTGTCCTTGAGATCTTCCCATTAAACACACCCCTGCCTCCTGCAGAAAGCAAGCTTGACCTTTTCTATAGAATTAAGAGCCAATTTATTGCATATTTTAAATTCATAATGAGATCAAGAGAGATAGTGCTCAAATGACCTGGAGATCAGCCCAAGACATGAGAGGTAATTGTTCCCCTTGTCGCGATGAATTCAATTACGCACGCGCCCTGAGCCCTGGGATGAGCAGTGAGCCATCCTGGGGGCAGCTCCTGGAGCAGCCATGGAGCCTGGGAGCTGCTCCCTTCCCAGCAGTGAGCCTATTCCTGCTCCAGTAGGAAAATAACCACACAGCGAGACATGCTCGGGGAAGGATGCTGCACTGGCACTGATGACTGATCTCGGGTTGAAAAGTTGTTATCTGCTTTGAGAGATAACCTGAAGTCACTCAATTTTTGCTTAGGAAACAAAAATGCCCTTCTTTGCTGCCCTGCATCAGCAAAAGCCAGCCACATTGCTAGGAGGGGACACTGCGCTCACCTACAGAGCTACAGGGGAGGGGCTGGCATGGGGCTGTCCACCATGGGAACAAGAGGTTACCCAGTGAGAGGCAGAAAGGTGCACCTTACCAAGAGCTGATAAGTTACATCGGAGCTTCCTTCCTTCCTGGAAGGAAGGGGGGAATGTCAGGGCTGCGGGACCTTCCCTGAGCACCAGGACCCAGTAGTCCCTCCGTAGTCAGAAAGCAGCATCCTCTTTCCAAGTGACAGCAGAAAACAAGAACCATTATATAGAACTGCAGATAAAGGCCTCCAGCTAAACAAGGCCACGTCTGCCCAAAACACATTGCATCTTCAAAACTCACCAGATTTTGCTGCACGACTTGTCCCGATCCTTCCATGATGTCACTGTACCTGAAATTAAAAAATACTGAATGAACCAACAGGTTACCACCCAAACCCCACCAGGTCCAGATGTGCACGGAGCAGAGCGACTCTCCCGCTGCTCCAGCAGTGCCACCCCAGCCCAGCAGCACTCAGATCTCCCATGGCATGGATCCCAGGCAGCTCTGGTCACATCAGCTCATCCTGCTCTCACCCTGCTTGCTCCCCACCCTGCAGGACAGCACCCACGCTCTGCCTGGTGCCACGGCTCCTCTCATTCAGACACTCTCCAGTGTCTGTAGCAAAGTCTGCAGCTGAGGGAAAGTCATTCCCCCAATCCATCAGATACACCACAGAGTGCAGGGGACACGCTCACCCCACAGCCCTACAGGCAGCACAGCAGCATCCTCGCCTCCAAGCAGCTGAGGATTGAGGGCCTCTATAAGCACAGGCAAATGCAAACAGCAGTCATTTCACGTAGCTGGTAACAGCTATCAAGTGGGGTTTTATTACAAATAGCTTGCTGATTGTCTAACCTGCAAAAACAATTGATCATTTAATAAAAGCCGTAATGCGAAGTGCAACTGCGAGCTATTAACCTGAATATGAAGAAGAGTTTCAACTGAATAACAGATAAAGGAGACACACTGGCACGTTGCTACGTTTTTGGTATAGGTTTGAAAGAATGAAGAATTAAAAGGTAAAATTAAAGCAAATGCTGCACTGAGTAACCTTCACCCACCAGCAGTGCCTCGCAGCACCAGTGCAGCAGCTGCAGGTGCACACTGGCAGGAAACTGGAAGGTGGTGGAATCACCATCTCTGGAAGTGGTCACAAAACGTTCAGATGTTGTACTGAGGGACCTGGTTTATTGGGAAATATTGGTGGTAGGTGGATGGTTGGACTGGATGATCTTAGAGGTCTTCTCTAACCTTGGAGATTCTCTATTACACAAGGTGAGCTCTTTCTGGCTGAAGCTGTGTTTCTGTGCATTTTCTCCAGCCAAAAGGCATTTGATACACACACACGTGTTCTGCCTTCACAATCACATGAGCTAATGAGAAATCACCCAGACGGGAACGACAAGCACCCTACAACAGACAGGGTAAGCACAGGTTGCACAGAGCACCAAAGAGCAAAGCCAGGTATAAAGAAGGATGGATATCAGGAAATTAAAGGCTGAAGGGAAGAAAAATCACTCAATGATCCTCCCAGATCCCAGAGCTACAAGTCCAGCTTCAGCAGGGGAAGGCAAAATCAAAGCACAAGAGATCAGTGGGCGGAAGGAGAGAAGAAATGTGTTCTAAATTGGGTGAAGAGATCCCCACCAGGCTGCTCCCTGCCCACGTTACTCTGCCATAAGGAGGAAAGAACCTCTTCAGAAGAGAAAAGACTTTTTTTTTTTTTCCAGTGGATTTGAATCCTGTATTCCTAGCACATATCTCCCATCCCCATGTGTTCATGCTAAACACATCTCGTGACTGTGCATGGGAGTAGCTCCAGTCGATTCTTCGAAGACATGACCTCTTTCATTGATCTCACTGCCTGATAAATAATTTCCATAGTAACTGGAAATACTCCCTAAACCAGCAGAGGCTCCCTTATTTCCAGCAATTATCTTAAGGTCTGATTTGCATGTTAAATGTCACCTGTATAAATTAACACTCTTTACTGCTAACATTGCCATTGTTCTGAGCCGTTGGGCCATGGCCAGCTGTGGGCTGACTGTGTCCTGCAGAAAGCTCTGCCGTGTGCCCCTCAGTATGGGTAGAGCCCCAAAACACCTGCAGGAACTCATCCCTCTGGGTGTTGCACTGAGCTCCTGCTGGTCCTGGCAGCACTGCGTGCCAGAACAAAGCATCATTGAGTCATTAAGGTTAGGAAAACCTCTAAGGTCACCTCATCCAACGATCAACCCATCACACCATGCCCACTCATTGAGTCACTGAGGTTTGAGAAGACTTCCAAGATCCCCAAGTCCACCTTCAACCCACCCCCTCCGTGCCCACTCACCACGTCCCCAGCTGACACATCTCCTCAGTTCTGGAATACCACATGGGACACATCACCATCTGTAGCAACACCTGGGAACATCCTTCACTAGAAGGATGATAAGGAAAATGCAGTCTCGGGTATTCTCAGGCACAGGGCCAGCACGGGCTGGGCAGGGAGTCCTCATCCCCAGAGGTGTTCATGGAACACAAAGATGTGGCACTGAGGGCAGTGGGCGTGGTGGAGGTGAGCTGGGTTGGGCTGGGCTTGGAGGTCTTGGATCTCTTTTCCAGTTCGAACAATTCAACGATTCTGTGGATTCTCTTACTTTCATTTTTGTTAACAAAGTCATTTTCTTGCTTTTTTCCCCAATACTGAACAGTAACAACCAGAAGTTTGCAATGTCAGTGAACCAATTCAGAGCCAAAGACAGTGAGAGGAGAATGGCACACCCAACCCTTGCCACGCTCAGACCGACTTCAGGAAGGAAAGCAGAGCCCATGCAGCACAGGTAAGAACAAGCAGAGGTGAACTTTCGCAGTTATGTGGAACACTTTCACCTGCAGATCTGAAAGAGCTTTGAAGAAATGCAGATCAAAGCCCCTGAAGATAGCAAAAAGGCAAGGAGGGAAGGTCCTGGCTACCTTTCCTTAAACCCAGTGCCCCCATTGCAGGCAGTGAAGGGGAGCGTGGCCATCCCCAGCACGGTTCTGAGAATTGTCATTCTGTCACACTCTCCAATTCAGCCCAGCGATCAATCTAGGTGAACTAATTTCTTCTCCCTAATGATTAAATGCTTCATATTAATGTAACCCCAAGGAGGCAGTTCAAGAAGCCTGTGTTTCCATTACCTGGCCTAATTATAGCTTGAGAATTATTTTGTACCTCCTCGGCTTTCTCCAAATTCATTATTTCTCAACAAAGCATTCCTGCACTTCCCATTCCCATCCACGCTAACCCAGCCAGAGCAGAGAGCAGGACTGCCTGGGCACAGGGCTGACTGCAGCAGTGCCATGCAGCACATACATGCACCAAAAGCACCCAGTGGAGGAGGGCATCACTGCTGGGAGGAGCAGATCTTACCTCCCCACATCCACCAGGGCACAAAATACAGAAGAGCGGTGATGTTTGCAGGCAGTCATGAAACTAAATGCACACAGACATCAGAAGTGATGCAGCAGACATTGTGCTCTCCATGTGAAGCACCACGTTCCTCCCTGGACAAAGCCCCCCCAGAGGTCAGTGCCTTCCTGCCTCCATTTTAAAGCACAACAACCCCTTCCACCTTTCCTCCTCCTCTCCATCCTCTTCTTCCTCTTTTTTCTCGAGCAGTTATCACTCTCCTAAGACTGTCATAACCCTGGGCTGATCACAGCCACCAATTAGGCCTTGCTGTAAGCTAATTACATTTGCATTCATTGAGTTTTTACTAAATGATGAATATAAACCAGGCTTTGCTCTGTCTGCAGAAATCAGGGGTTAGAGCAGCACTATGGATTGCTGACTTGCAGATAGGACACGGTCCCCCAACACCCCAGCAGCCCCACACTACACAACTACTGGCACAGCTGGTGCTGTGGGCTCTGCTCCCCATGGCAGCTGCAGCAGAGGGAAAACCTCTCTGTTGCAATGTAACATGCACTAACGTGCTTTTGTTTCATTTACCTTTCATTTGGACTGTTATTACAAGGCAGTGCAACTTTCATAACGGCGCATCCATTATCATCCGAGTTATCCCTCCAGGAAATTACGCTGAAGTATCTGAGAACCAAAGATAAATTACACGTCGTAATTATAGCGGCGAGCTCGCTGCTGCAATGGTCGGGGAGCAGCAGCAGGGAAGATAGAAAGCAGAAGTGGGTTAGAGCTGCTCGCAGCTGAGGAGAACAGGATCCGGCCCCAAAGCCTCGCTGCCAGGAGCACGGAAACAACAGCACAGCACCAGCTCAGCAGCAGCCAGAGAACGGCACTGCGAAGGATTACAGCTTTCCTCCCTGTTCAAGAAGGGTTTTGCATGAATAGATTTAAACTGAAATGGCTGTTGAGTATTTACTCCGAAGGAGATGCTCATCTGTCTGCACAGTGCCCTTCAGTGCAGGGGAAACAAGTCCCCAGGGCTGGGTTTTGTCCTTCTGCCCCCAGGTCTGAGCACAGGGCAGAGCACTCGGGGACGTCCCATCGCATCCAGGTGCTGCAGCCCACTGCTCCCAGGGCTCCTCGAGATGGACATCTCCATTTCATGGCACTGCTGATCTGCTGTGCCTGCCTGGAGCACACTGTGAGCCCTGAGGTCATGCTGTGGTTCAAACAAAACCACATGGCCCCTTCTCCCCGGGGACACAGCTCGTGCCCCAAACCCAGCTCGTGCCCCAAAAGCATGTGCAAGCTGCATCCATCAACATTTTGACACGAGAAGGTGAGACGTGTGAAAACAGATCCTCCGGATTTTTTCAGTGCTAAAGCCTCAAAATTGCTCCCGCAGTGAATTTGCTGAACTTCCATCACAGCAAATCCCAGTGAAATCCCCGGCCCTGGGAAGCAGGATAAGGCAATCAGCTGGAAAACAAAGCAGAGCTTTGCTTCATCACATCTCTGCCCAACACGAGGCAGCACTGCTGAGCCCAGCTCTGCTCTGCTGGAAGGCTCCTGGACCAAAGTGATCCCACGCCGGCAGATATGGGGTTGGGGTCAGTGTATTCAGACTTAACACATTCTTTATAGTGTCTTCGTAGAACCATACAATCACTCTGGTTGGAAAAGAGCAGCCTGGCCATAGCTGCTCCTTGTCAGAGCAGCTCCACGCAGTGCAGAGGCCTTTCTCCTTCTCTTCCATGAGAACCTGCACACAGTGCCTCAGATCGGGTTTTTAACAGTAATATGAAGTGCCTGGAACAAATAGATTTTGCTGCTCCTGTATTTTTTATGCAGGAAGAGTTGTCCCTAATTAGATAATACTAGATTTCTTGGCTCACCCAAAGTAATTCAGAAATAAGACTCCCATTATTAATGGGATGTACCATACAAAGAAACCAGGCAGGGTTTAATAATGCAGAAAAATATTAAATGGAGAAAGGTTTTAATTCTTAATAAGTAGATCCATGGGTTTCATTAACTGCTGTTCAGGATTTTTTTTTCGGGGTCGGTTTTATTACCTAATTAATTAAAGCCTGACCAATAAGATACATTAATCTAATGGAGCTGCATCTTGTATTAACAGCAATACTAATTAATCACCCAACTGAAACATTCCTGATTGCTGAAAGCTTCCCAGTGCTAAGCTGGAGACCATGGCAGAGAAGGGGAGATTGGGCTGCTCGGCCCCACGCTGAGCACTGGGGCAGCTGAGGGCAGAAATGTTGGCTGCAATGTAGACCCATCCTGACCCCACTGCAGCACTCCAGCTCTGGACACAAGAGCCAGCACCAGGTTTGTGTCTTAAAGCCTCCAGGGCTTCTGTTATCAGCACAGAAACAGCCCAGACATATGCATGCACAAAGGGGCAGCAACGTCCCATGGAGCACCCCACTCCATCCCACCCTGACGGCCCAATCCCTGCAGAAACCTCCACGTGTCTGCCAACAGCCATGGCCAACAGGTCATGTGTGCCCACTCCTGAGCTGCCAGGCAGCCCTCTTACCAGCCTATGCTCAGTGGGGGATGAATAAGAGAAAAGCAGAGCCAAGCAGCAGCTACTGGTGAACGTCTGGGGTGAGTGCATGGTACAAATGGTGACTGGGGAAGTGAAATTTCTCTCCAGAAGAAGCTTTAAGCAAGGAGAAAGACAACCACCCCTGTGAACTGGAAGAGGCAGTTTTGTCAGAGCAATGCTGTTGGGACCATCTCACAGCATGATACATTCCTGCTTTTCTCGCTCGTTTCTCATTAACACTTTGCAGCTCCACCTATAGGAGAAACAGCGCTCACCAAAACGATGCAACTGCACTTTCAAACGCTCCACCCAGAAGACATCAGTTTTGTTTTGCTGCTGCGGAACACACCAACACGTCCAAACAGTGGCACAAGAGTGGTCTCTTGTGGAAGCAAATCAGATCTACAGCAGCCTGAGGACGCTGGAACTCAAACCTTTCAGTCCCTGTGCCATACCTCACAAGTCATCTCCTTTTGACTGTCACACTGGGTTTGTTTGGTGTACCTGACCCTAAGAAACCCTATGAAGCCTCCAGCATCCAGCCACTGCTTCTCCAAGCTGTTACCTTACCGTGTGTTACTGCTGGGGTGTGGCTGTGAAGGGTCCTCAATCTCCCATGGGGAAAATAATCACTATTTCTCACACACCTCAATTATGTGTACAAGATAAAAAAGGTCAAAGGCTGTCAAGCTCTGGCTTAGGCAGCCCCTCCCCTCCTTCCCCCAGCACAATGCTCTGACTGAGGCACTCAGGGGGGGATCTACATCCTCCACACACACAAGAGTGCCCCAGACACCAACAACAGAACCAGAGCGCTGATTTAGGACTTCTGTCATTTTACTGAAGTGATGCCTGGTGCTCTCCAGGCATGCCAAGCCACACAGAACTTCAGTAAGAGCCCCAGGCCTGCTTGAACAGCCCCCACGTGCTTCCCTTTACTCACAGCCCACCTTCACCTCCTGAAGCTGAAGCTTTCCTGTCTGGTGAACAGCAAAGGTGAGGCATACACACTCCAGTTCACTCTCCCCTCCTGTGGGACATGATACATAAGCTTTAAGATGGACTGAGAGAACAACACGGCGAGAAGTGGTCAAATACATCATTTTTTAATGCAAAACTTTAAAATTTCAGCTCAGTTTTGAAAATTTCGGACATTTCACAAAAGCGCATTTGGTCCTTTTAAAAGTTTCCCATCCCCAATTAAATACTCCGTGGAAAAACAACAATTAAGCACACATGGCATCTTTAATTAGGAAAAAGAAAAATCGATATTGCACATTATACCAGGAAATACAAAATCTGTTTCAGCAAGTTATTCCAGCAGCGTCACCAATTGCATTCACCACTGATTTTCACGAGGAGTCCTGTATTAGTGCACAGCACGTCATCACAGAGGAAACTATCTCACGGTGCTTTCTCCAAAGGAGCAAAGTTGGTTCCGTGAGGAACACACAGCCTCCCACCACGCAGCCAGAAGCACCCACAAACACACAGCCAGGGCCACGTCCATGCCAGCATCTGCTACACTGATTTGAAAAGGAAGCTGTGCTTCCCTTACCGAGCGTTTCTCACTTCAGGTCACAGCCAGGAGCTCTGACCCCGTGGCATCTCAGAGAACCCAGGCACTTCTGCTTTCTCCCTCCTTCTGGAGGCAGAATGTGTTCTCTTTCTGCATCCTCCCACACTCCTGGAGATGCTCACAAACCAAGTGTGCCAGCACGCCCAGCCAATGCTCACTGCTTAAGCAGAACCATTCCCAACATGTTTGGATATTAACGCTCTGAATTTGTGTTTTGCTTTGATTTAGGCAACTGAACAGACGTTCCAGTAAGAGGTTGGCAAAGCCAGTTCTAAAGGAGTTGGAACTGCCAGCTGCCTAAGATAGCAAGGCAACTGATCCTATTGCAAAGTTCCAGGAAATCTTCACGTGTTTCCCTCCTCCACCTCCACAAACCCCTGTTAACACACATACATGAGAACTAGGAAGACAGGAATAGATACATTTTTTGCCTGAATATAAGATCCAGCTATCCTGGAATTAAAGATTCTACAATGAGGTCCCTGAGATACATCTGTACACTAAAAGATTCGAGCAATAACCTCTTAAGCACTGACTTCATATTTATTAGAAATGTTTTGCAATATATGGCTTATGAAAACAGACGTTATCATAAAAAGGTGGAAATACAGCAGATCAAGTTTGCCCTTTTGTTAAGCCTGAATTTAAAAACAAACCCAACAGTAACGTTCCATCGCTTCAACTGCAGTCAGAAGCAGAGTGTAAAAAGTGTGTAAGCAACAGGGAGCCACTGGAAAAACAAAGCACTCAAGGACTGCGTTGTTTGGCCTCACTGGAATCACAAGGCACAGTTTGCAGGATGGTTCTGGCACTATGGGCAGCTTCTGCAGGCACAAACCAAAGCGCCCCGTGGCAGAAGGAAGCCTGCATGCCCCACACCTCTCACTGCCTCCTGCCCCAGGACTGCATATTGTAACCAGCTATTCAGAAACACTTGATCCCTCTTCCCAGGTATGCTCAGATTTTCCTGCCACCAAAGAAAATGTAAGGCACTGACATATTAATGCTGTAAGGAATGTGAAACAGTTTGTTCTCCACAGACTGTTAGAGCAGCTCTCAGCAGCAGCTCCCTGGAAGAGGCACCAGGAGTATGGCACACAGCGTGACTCTGGAAGTTAGCTGAGTGGCTTTGAAGTTTTACCCCTCCTCCTCCCCCCCCCCAAACGCTCCCATACAAAAGAAGGCACTGAATTTGTGTTATTACTGGTTTCTGTAGCTACAGCCCTTGTGACTGCACAGCTCTATTCAACTGTGCATGTGAGGGATCTCATGACTGCACTGACAGCTTCTTATATGATCAAGAGTTACCTTTTCAAGACACTGTTCTACACAGAGCATTTTTGTTTTAGCCAAAACCCACTGCCAGTGGGACCCTACCTGAGAAGTACTTCAGATTGTGTATTGCTAGTCTGAACAACTCGATGATTAAACTTGGTGTAAGAAATTGCACTTTCCCATTCCTTCCCCAGTCCCATGATCATTTCAAATTAAATACCCGACCCTTTTCTAAAGGGAAATCTGTGATGCAGCTACAAAGAGGTAGCTAAGTGGCACATGCCAATTTTTTTTTTCCTTTTTCTTCTTTAAGTATCTCCAACCTTCATTTTCAACATTTTTCATAGGAAGTCTTAAAACAAGAACTCTCTTCTCAGATGGCACGTGGAGTTTCCATAGCTCAGAAGACTGAACTTGTAAGGGAATAAATCTCCCTTCATGTCCATAACTGAAAACTAAGCAGCACGGGGGACACCAAGTGACTCAGCATACACAGCTGTGTAGCTGAAGAGGAATGTCTAGAGCCAAATCCCGTGCTCCTCCTGACATGTGACAGAAGTTACCCTGAAGAACCATTCAGATCAAGCCCACCATCCGATCGATCTGTCTCATGTAGTTGCTCTTCAATGGCAGCAAGTATCTCCTCTCATCAGGAACTCTGTTACACTGTGAACAAAATGAGAATACTTTTAAGAATAAAATCTGCAAATGGCCAAACCCATTCTCATACAGCAGTCATTTCAGCATTGATGGCCTCAGCCTTCTTCCCAGTACAGAAAGCTGTAACCAGCAGCACTTTCACTGCTTTCTCTCCCTCCCTTTACAAACTTGCAGCACAAACAACACCAGCTAACAGCAAGCATTTCTTTAGAGTAAGCTGCAAGCTTCCAAATACAAGCCCAACTACTGCAGCTTGTGATTCAATCAATACTTCCTTCACTATGGCAACTGTGAATGTTTGTTTTAAGATAATGCTCCTTTTCTGAAGGACTGGGGATAGGGAGGGAGAAGGAACCATGCTAGAAGCTCCCAGCAGAGACCTAAAACCAAAAATCCTAAAACCATAACAATTAAAAACATCACTATTTTTGGTTGTCAATAGGCAATGGATCCACGCTTCTGTACTCAGTCAATTCCTGCTAAAGAGAAATCACCTTCATTTGCCTCAAAACCATTCAAAGGAGGAAAAAAAGAAAAGGTTTGTTTATGTCACCCTCTGCTCTTTCCCCTTCCCATCACAGCAACAAAGGAAAACTTTAAGGACAAGGAAAAGTGGAAGGCAAAAATAGCTGGAAATGAACAAAGAAGAAACTACTTACTGCAAAACACTTAAAAGAGAACAGGATTCACCTTCAGCATCATCTCTCTCACATTACCCAATCTGTTCATTTCACTGTTCAGGGACATTTTACCAAGGGAGCTGCTTGGCTATTTAACACTTAATAGGAAATAAAGCAGAACTCTGAAGTGCTGCCTCCAAGCTGTTCTTCCACTGCCTAGCCCAGTCCAACACACAGCCCTCCACAAACAGCACACTGTGCATTCCTTACATTAGAACTGAAGTTGGCAGCCTTGAATTCGTTCGGTTTAACTTTTTCTGCACTGTCCTCTTCCCCAGGGAGGATGTCTTGCCACAGTGAGTTCCGAAAGCGTCCATCCACAGACACAATGTGGCCCTCAGTAGTAAACATATATTTATTTCCAGACTTATGCACTGGATTGTCTTCATCAAACAACTAAACAAGAGACAGGAGGGGTGGAGCTGAGTTAAGTGTGCACATTTTTTCAATAGAATTCAGAAGCAAAACTCCTCACACAACTTAAATAGCCCTTATTTCTAGGCTGGCATCCCACTGTTGCTATTCAGTCACACATTTTTTGTAGTAAAGGACACTGAGAACAGTAGCTTAAGCCACGTTGGTTCAAATGTTTTCTCCCATGACTGCCAAAGCCTGATAGATAGTAATTGGAGGGATGCTGCTGTGTATCTAAAATGGCCACAAGCAGCAACTCAGTTGAGCTGCAGCCACCTCCAGTCTTGCTCCCTCTCCTTGCAGCTTCCAACCCTGAAAGAGCTGCCAGTTCTTCCATTTCAGGACCTCCAGGATTAGAGTGGGGTCAAAGAAAGGAGTGCACACTGCAGCTTCAATACCTCTGGTTCCCCAGAGCCCAGCACAGTTTCTAACAGCTGCAGCCTCCTTGTCATGTTCGTGCACAAAACTTGCAAGAGAGTAACTGTGAAATGATTACGTACATACCAGGTACAAATATTTACATGTTTCACTGAGAAAAAAGCTCTCCATTCGATCTTCTTTTGTCTTCTCCACAACATGGTGTAAGGTAGCATAGCCACACCTGAAAGATTTAAGGTCAGTTTGGGCTTAGAAGAACACCCTGAACACTTCTCAACTTCACAACACCCCATGCACCAGGGGTTAGGTTACAACGAAACGAGTCTGCCATCAGGAAGCACTGACTTCTGGTATCCTGACAGACTGCAACCAGTGGCACAGCCTGACCTACTCCATTGTGCAGACCGATTAACAGCACCTCCCAAAGGAGCAAGCTGCTCTCCAATGACCCAGCAGAAGCAGGTCATTTCCCCACAGTGACTACATGAGAGACACAGCTCTGGAAGCCTGCACTCAGGAAAAGGTTTCTTCCTGAGCCACCTGCTGCTGTTCCAGATGAAGCTGCAAGTCACCACACAGTACACTTGTCACTGTTTCAGTCACACCCCTACACAGCACCTGAATCCCATTTAACATCAGAACATCACCGTTTTATAGTGCCTTATGGCTGGTGCAGACTCATCTATGAAAGCAAAAACCAGCAGCAAGACAAAGATCCACCATCCTGCCTTGGACTCTTGCAAGAAGTTCAGATACACAGGATTCCCAGCTGCTGGTTGGAGAAGAAAGCTGATCTGCAGCAGCCTAGCTTACAGGCCATCCTCCCACTTAGTTAAACAACACAGGCCCACGAGGTGAGAATCACTCTTGCAGGAGCCAGAGGGAAATAATAATTGCACCAGTCTTTGCCAACTGGTCATCAACAACACATTTTAAAGAGCAGCTGTAAAATTGCAAAGGCATATAAATTTGTTACTGGACAATAAACTTCATTTTCAAACGAGAAACATAACTGTTCAATAAATAAATAATTGCTTGTGGTTCTCGTGGAGGATTGGGTTTTCTGGTTTACCTACATTTAGCAGACTGGTTTCTACAGAGTATTTACATAAAGCATATATGCATATAGCAGTGAGAGAAGGCAAAGAACACTGAAGACTGACTTCGCTTTTGTGTATTTTTCCAAACTCTGTAGAATATCCATTCCCACATGAAGGTAAAATGGGTTCTTCGTGGCCTAAAGGAGGAAAAAAGACAACAGGCAGACTCAGAAACGTTGAAATC
This sequence comes from Odontophorus gujanensis, assembly GCA_013399175.1. Lineage (NCBI taxonomy): Eukaryota > Metazoa > Chordata > Aves > Galliformes > Odontophoridae > Odontophorus > Odontophorus gujanensis. Next base: position 622,400 of record VXAB01013773.1, read on the forward strand.
TTGTAAAAATAACACTTAAAACAAAGGGACAATAGTATCAGATTCTCACGTGTTACAGTATACTCATCTTTATAGGAACGTGACTTAGATTACTCTGTGCAAGAATGCAGTAAAACTTGCCATAAATTCAAGCTCTGACAGCTTTCCTACAGCCTGAAAGCCATTTCAGTTTACTGCATCTGCTGCCAGAGACTGTGCCTGGACAATACAGCAGAGAAAGCAATTACATTTACTTCAGTGATTCCTATTAAGAAGTCACAAGGTCTCTTCTGTGTAAAAATCTGCCAGCTATTCTTCAACAGGGTGTTTAGCCTTGCTTTTGCTTGATGTATATAAGAGGCTATTTTCAAAGCAAGCAACACAGCAACTACATAACATAACAATCAGCTGCCAGAACAGAGACCTCTGCGTAAGAACACACAGACACAGAACCACAGAGTTCTGGCAGTCTGGTGGTGGCTAAGTACACAGCAAGGACTGCAGGGGGAAAAAGTGACTGAGGAAAGGTGTGTCTGCCAGAACACGAGCTGTAAGCTCAGAACAGTCAAGTACCTGGTAAAGGAGATAGGTGGATTCCACTAACTCTGGCCTCAGTGGATAGAAGGGAACATCCGGTGCCTGCAATTGCCAGTTGTATCTTTCTGGGAGAGCTCCATATCGTTTCCATATGGCATAATAAAAGGCATGGAGACAAATAGCATCTTCCACGTCTCCTATCAGCACCTAGGTATGACGACAGCCATAAACATGCACGCTTACTACTGAAGGCTGGCAAGCTGCTTTCTGTGTATAAGAACACGTCCTGTAACGAAACACTGCCCTCACACAGCCCACAAACACTGAGGTTACATGAGTAAGTTACAAAGCATCTCAAAGCTGTCACAAAGCAGGCTACGCCTTCCAGTAACTGTCCTGCTGGACCGAAGCAGTGATTCCAGCACAGAGCTGCACTGCCCAGGGGCTCTCTCCTACCAAGACAGCCAGTTCAAAGCCACAGGTCACAGCTCATCTCGGAGCAGATGCTCAGACTCACTGACAGGCTAGGATTAGAATGAGAACCTGCACACTGCATCACTCCATCTTCAAAAGAAACAAAAGTTTTCTTTACCTGTAGTCCAGGAAAAAAGGCTTGCAAAGAGTCGATCCACGTGTTCATCAGCTGTCCAGTGAACATGTTTACATTCACATACAAAGGTGGGTCACCTTCACCTTCATTGCAAGCTTCTCGACTACCAAGCAACAATAAGCACGTGTCAACATTCACTGTTTTATGAGAACACAATGCATGTTTCATTTGCAGCACTGCCAACAGCAAAGGGAACAAGCTGCAGTTCAGCAGCTCTAGGCTCAAAGCCATTTTGAAAAGAACAAACAAGTCCATCCAGCTGCCAGAAAATGTACTCATGTGCATCTCATCCTCAAGCTATGTCAGCACGATCTCCACTGAGGAGTCACACTGGGCAAGGCCAGGCCTCAAGAAGCACTACTCTAGCCAATTTAACACATTTCCTTCACAGCTCTACAGCCTTCTCTCAGCAAAGGGTTTACTGATTTGGATGGTAACCAGCTCAGTTTATTTGCACCAATAATTCCATACAGATCATACCTTTCTTTCCAGAGTGACTGCCACGAAAATCAGGGATTTTTTTTCGAAGAACAGAAATTTTCTACAGGGTGACCAAACATTATATAAGCTCTCATATCTTACTAGAAGATTGATGTGTTCAAAGAAATGATACTCATGTGAAGTAACGTACCCCCTTCGTAAGTGGTTCTGAATGTTCTGGTAAGCATCGATGAACATCTCTAAGTCTTCCTTCTCTCCAAAGAGGATGTAAGACTTCAGGAGGTACTCATAAAACGAATCTGATCCCGCTCCCAAGCCGCTCTGCTTTCCAACCCAATGGCCAGTTTGAATATTCACAACATTTCCTGACAGAACAGACAGAAGCTTCAGCCCAAAGTGCATCAGAGAAAAAACAATCAGAAACAAGAACTGTGGAATATTACCCTTTCAAAAAGCCTTAGGAGGAACAAACACAGATTACATTCAACCTAAGTGTTGCAGTGTATTCATCCCAGGAGCTGCTATACAGCTGCACTCCTTTTAGTCACCTGCCAATCTCAATCATATCAACAGAGGAGAAATGCAAGCCCTTCTGGTTCGTTTCCCAGTTTAATGAAAAACTTGTCTTTGGAAACCTGTGCCCTAAGGACGCTCACAATCCATTTCTCTAATGAAATGGTAAAGTGCTATTAGGTCAACACAAAGCAGGAGGAGAGAGCGACTGAGCAGCTACAGAGGTAACAGAGCAACAAAGTCCTTAATGCATGAATGAAACCTGTGGAGCAACAGTATCCTAATACAAGATGCTGAGGCAGCTTAAAGCATGCAGCCAGGCAACACAGCATCACCTCAGACATTACCTAGCAGTCCAGTGTTATTACTCCTGAGACTCCAGAGCGCTTTGACAGCTCTCCTGGCCACCCATTCAAACGTGGAATCACCAAGCAGCCTGCTCAGAATGCCAAACTCCACCAGCAAGGAACCAGCTCCTGCAGTGCAAGTTTCATTATTGCTGTTTGGAGGAACCCCCTTCTTCAGGTTGACCTGGAAAGCAGAGAGAGTGCTAAGAGCAATGAGGCAGGCTGCACCTCGCAACGCTGTGCTCTGACCCTGCATGCACTGCAAGGCCTGTCTTGACTGGTTTTTTGCAGTGCACCAAGAGCCAGCACATTGCTGCTCGGCCAGAAACTTCCCCAAAGAATTTCTGAAATTCATCTTCCAACTTTATAATAATCATTCTTAAGGTGGGAAATCCTCATTTTTGTTACTCTTGGTAACCCTTCCAAATTTCAATCCATTTCGTCATCATTTCTGCTAACTGTTCAGGGTTCTCCCAGGGGTGATGCAAGCACTCCTTCTCCTACTTCAGTGCTCCTCAAGTCAAGAGTTTCAACGCTCCTCAACTTCCCCTTGGCACAAAATGCTGAAGGGAAGTTACACCACCCCCCACTGCCTAAGCCACACTCTGAGCAGAAATGAAAGCTCACATCCCCAACACCCAACACATCTGGAAGAAACGCAGCGCTGCTGGACCCAGAAATTCAAACCAGTCAGGCAAGTGCTAATTAGTTTTATAGTTGAGAGTTCTTCCACTAGAACTTGTGTCCTTTTCCTTATGCACTGCGTGTCTAAAAGCAGAAGATGCATTCAGGAATGCTGTGGTGTTCTGGGGTACTCACAGAGCAGCACTCCAGACAACAACAAAATCCAAGCCCAACACAGCAGTTATTTCAGCCTTGTTTTCTTTGCTCACCATCATTACTTTAACTCCAAGTCTCCAGCACAGCTATTTTCCTAAGCTATTTGTCTTTACAGTATTTCTCATCAACCTTCTCACTGACAGTGCTGTTTGTTACTGTGGAAAGCATGGGACAGGGCACATCCCAACGTGGAAACAAATGACTACTGACCCACAGGCAGCAACCCCAGCTGCACAAACAGCTGGAGGACAGGAGAGACACTGCTTCCAGATTCTCTCCACACTACTCACATGTAAGTGATGTGCTCACTTACCCGAGGATACGGAATTCCAGTTTTGGTGTTCTCAAACGCTGGGAGCAGCCTCACTGCTAGGTCATGAGCCATGTGCAGCAGCTCGTTGTCATAATCCTTAATGGTCATGTCACCAAAAGGCTGTTTGGCATCCGTAATTATTATGTGGGCAGAAAGCAGGCTTCCCAAAACCCTATTGGAAGAGGAAGAGATCTCCAGGTCCTAAATCTAATCTGAACCTAGTTCTTGAGCTAAACGCTCACCAGTACCACGTCTCACAGCAGCACTGCTTACTGCATCTTATACACAACACAGAAAGAGATCTGCTTTTTCCACCAGCATTAGTGCTAACATCCAGATGTCATGCAGGGTTTGTCATCCACAGAAACCTCAAGATGTCATGCTGCAAAACTCACCTAACTCAGGAGCACATTTTAGCCTACTGAGCCTAAGTTAAGATCACATTCCTCCACCTTTTTTTTTTTGCTGCTGCAAATGACACTGTTTGCTACTTACACTTAATATTCCCCCTCCCCCAAAAAACAATCCTAATGAAGTTAAACCAAGTTAAACAGAAAGCAGTTATTCAAATAATGAATCCACTCAATATCAGACACCATCTTAAATCCATCTCTAAGACAGGCAAGTTCTGTTTCTTATCTGAAACAAAAGTGAAAGCAAACAGAAAGTCCAGGGGAGATGATGATGACACAGCCTCACCAGCTGGGTTGTCTGCAGTGCATAGAGCTGGGTCTGCTGCAAGATGAGCAAGAAAAAGCAGCAGGCTGGAAGCCACAGACAGCTGGCACTGCTATCACCTCACAGCATCATGGCACACGTGGCTCATTAAAATAATTTTAAATTTGGAAAGATGCAATGCTTCTATAATATGTTTAGATAAAAAACCTTAAGTAAGGAACAAAAGCATACTACAGACTACCAAAGTTGCCCTCATCAGAGACTTCATTTTGCACCTGTAGCACAAGCACACCAAGCCTTTATCCTCGCTCCTGGTTTAGAGACAGAAGCTTAGAGCTACATACCTGATGGTTGCCTCAAAAACTTGGACTGTCGAGTCCTTGTCAAATGAAACTGTGTCAATCACCAACTTCACTGCCTTCTGGAATTCGGAGGAATTTCCCATCACCTTTTACATAAATACGAAGTATTATTATTATCTTCATCACTGCTTTGAAAGACGACAAATGAAAAAATGGCAAGTACACGT